>JAKSZT010054304.1:8006217-8138384 GCA_026826555.1 Tolypeutes matacus
GGTTCCGTATAATATTTTAGGTAATCTAAGCACCTCTTAAAATATATGTATATATATATATATAAAAAATAACATTTTTGTAAGCAAATACACATATATGCATATATATTTATATATCATTTTACAAATGTTTGTATGTATTGTGAGAATTTTGATTTTTACCCATAATAAAAAAATAAAATAAAAAATAAAAAATAAAAAAAAAAATAAAAAAAAAAAAAAACCTTTTCCAGAGGCAAATCTGGAATGGGTTGTCTGCTTAGGCGAATTTATTTTCTGTAGGTGGTGGTGTGCTAAGTGAATACTTTTCTAATTTAAAGAGATCTCTTGTGATATTGCTTCCATTTTAGGCAGTGGCCTCCAAAATTTTTCAAGCACACGTGTCAGTAAAATATGTAAACATATCAGAATATGTATATTTTAGTAGAGTAGATACATAGATACTCTTAATTAACACATTAAATATTCTTAAATTTTCATTTCTGACATTTTTAGACAGTAAATAAATAGAAATGGAAAGTCTAATATTTTCCTCCATCCTAATGAATTGTCTTTATACCATCTGACTCTTTGGAAATCAGTTCTAGAGAGATTACAAGAAATTCTGTTTACACACAGAATGTTTCCTTCCAGCTATAAGGCCAAAGAGAGAAAGACTCTGTCTATAGTGTAGACATCAATGATGAAAGTGTTGTTAATTCATGACCTACATTCAAATAGTGAGCTAGTACCAGATTTTGGGTATATATAAAAATATGCCAATCTTTTCATTAATTTAACAAATATTAATTGCATAACTATTACGTAGCTGATACTGTTCCAGGCACTAATTATACTTACCTATCTTGTGACCCCAGGGTCTCTCTTTAGCTATGGGAATAGGCGGTAGAAAAATTATTTTAAGATAAAATAATACATGAATAAATTGCCACATCTAGAAATTTAAAGTGAGATCACTAATTATCAATTCTATCTCCTGCTAGAGATAGACCACATGCTTCTCAAAGGAAAGGACTATATTTGTTTGATCATTAATATAAACCTAGCAGCACCTAGCATAGTGATTAGCATGTACTAAGCATTCAATGAATATTTGCTGAAGGGAAGCAGGAGAAAAAGGGAGGAAGAAAGAAAGGGAAAGAAGAATCAAATGAACCAAAAGAAGAGTGAGACCAAATTGAAAGAGCCATTTGACTGTAATTATTAATGGGATTTCTTCTGATTTGAAAATACTCATCAAAGGCACATGGTCCTGCTTAACATCCTGGATCTGCACATCGAAATAATGTAACTCAGAACCCTGAGACTCAAGGAGAGAATCCATCCCCATATGTATATGTTTCCTCATTTTATAGGTCATTACCATTCAGGTTTATAAGAAAATAAAAATTATTTTTTCATATCACAAAAGTAATATAAATACTTTAAAGAAATTTATAAAATATAGGAATGTAGAACTAAAACATGTGCATAATCCTATCACTGAAAGATAATAACTATTAACATTTAATATGTTAAATTTGTACCAAATTTTGGATTCCTGTGATGTGGTTTTCTCTAATGCTATAAGGAGCTCATGAACAAATAATATGAAAAAATGTAGTGGAGTAATTTCATCTATGCTGAATGAGGCAAGGTTCAGACTTTGAAACTGTTTCCAAACCAAGCTATTAAGAGACTGAGTTCCTTAAGCAAAGGCCCATTGTTCTATTCATCTTTATTATACCCCAGCCACAGGACATAGCAGGGAGCATTGTACATACTATTCAGACAGTAAATGTTCATTGAATAAGTAGCTAGAAAAAGAGAATCAGTAAATTTGTATTTGCAGGACTCTTCCTTCTATGATTGCTCTCTTCCCAAGCCCTTCCTTTAATGACCTCAGCTTCTGTTGTTCACTACCATGTACTTTAGCTCCAGCAACAATAAAGAGTTTGCTGCAGCCCCAAAACAATGTAGTTTCAGACATCCATAACTTTGATCATATCCTTTTCCATCTTCTCCAGTAAGTTCTGTCATTCCTCACAAATCAGCTCAGATGTCATGTTCTTCGAGAAGTCTCCCCTGACCCCCACTGTCCATCCCCAGGCTGAGCTAAGTGCCAAAATTCTGGACTCACATACTATCCAGTGCAAGACTCTAACAATGCGGTTGCCACAGTCTATGGATATTAGCCACTTATATATTTGTCTCTACTCTTAGACTATAAGCTCTTTGAGGTTTCTATCTTTATATTCGCAAATACTAACACATTCAATAAATATTTATTGGATGAATGACAGAATGAAAAATTGAACAAATTACTTTTTTTTTTCCTGGTATTAGTTTCCATCTCTTTGGTTCACTCCCCTGCTAGTTTAGAAATCTGATCACCCAAAATTTTAATTATCTCTTGACCATCAAGCAGAATTTGACTTTAAAAATGTAAAATATGGCAAAAAACTGGGTTCTAATTATCAAGCCAAAAACTATCCTTTCCTAATTTCCTATGTTTAGTATTAAATAATGTCACTACCATTCTCTTTCAATGTCCTCTGCAGCAGAATAACATTTAAATCCTCACTTTTTCACCCCATATATATTTACTTCTACTCTTTTTTCTCCCTAAAAAAGATATAAAGTAGGTCCTGCTGACTCTTTCTCTATTGATGGCATCACATCTGTTCCTTTCTATTTCTAGAACACCCTGTCTTTAATCCCTTCTAATTATGTTTGCTCAAGATGCATCAAAGGAATAATTCAAAATTATGACATATACAAGGAATTCCTATTTATTCTATGTGGGGATCAAATTATACAGATTCCACATTTTTCAGTGTGGTTTTCCAGGCTATCCATCCCACACTCACCTCTACCAATACTCTTCACCTAATCTCCTCTAAGAAAACTTATTTCCTTCTCCTTCTTGGTATGCATTTTTTTTTTCATTTAAGCCACACAAATATTCTTGCTCTATATAATACTTAGTTTGAAAATTCCTTCATTGTTGCCTTTGAACATGCTTTAGAGCTTTTCCTACTTTCTTTGTCCCCGGATTCCTCTTTCAAATCCTCTTGGTTTGAAAATTCCTTCCTTGTTGCCTTTGAACATGCTTTAGAGCTTTTCCCACTCTCATTGTGCTCTAATTCCTCTTTCAAATCCCTGTTTACATGTGTCTTCCTCTCATAAAGTTCTCCTGATTAACATATTAACTGCCCCTTTACGAAGCAGCCCTTCAACATTTGTATTTTGCCAGCACTAACAATATTTTGGTCCTTAATTCTATGTCACCCACTTTTAGATCAATGTGAACAGATATATTCTCCCCTACTGCGCCTTGCAGTACTATCATATAAGGTGATTTCTTTTTTAAAGATTTATTCTATTTATTTATTTATTCTCCTCCCCTATGTTGTTTGTACTTGCTACCTGCTCTCTGTGTCCATTCACTGTATGCTTTCTGTGTCTGCTCATCTTCTCTTTAGGAGGTACCAGAAACCGAACCTGGGACCTCCCATGTGGGAGAGAGGCGCTCAATTGCTTGAGGTACCTCCGCTCCCTGCTTTGCTGTCTCTCTCATTGTGTTTCCTCTTTGTGTGTCCTTGTTGTATCATATTGTTGCGCCAGCCCACTGTCTTGCTCATCTTCTCCATGAGGCACCAGGGACCAAACCCGGGACCTCCCGTGTGGTAGGCAGGAGCTCAATCACTTGAGCTACATCTGCTTCCCAGATAATTTCTTAATAGGTGCTATTGACTTATTATCTTACAAGTAAGGGAACTCAGCTATTGTTTGAAATAAATTAAACTGACTGACCACCTTAAATAAACTATAAGTGATAGTAAAATAAAAACAGTAAATTTAAATTACACTTAGTGTTTAAAATCAGTAGTACTTCCCGTAATCCTATCCGGCTTATAATATTTGCATGGAGCATTCTTATATGTATTCTAAGGCTATTTCTGCTTTTTAAAGCTCCCTCTACCAAATGCCCGCAGGAAAAAAATAAAGAAAATTGAAAGGTATACAAAAGAATATCAAGTTTTATATAAGTCTCACTGACCATATTTATTTATATGAGATCACCATATTAATATTCTTGATATTCAGAGTTTTACTTATGGCCTCACAAAGTCAAGGGTACCATATATAATTTCTATCATAGAGCTTACCTGGACAATTTAGCAATAAGAAAAAATAAAAGAATATGCCACAGTAAATGTTTCTTCCCATTCTATATTGTAACTAGACTAATATAAAATTCATTTATTCTGAGAATATTACATAAAAAATAAATTATGTAAAATGCCATTTTGAATAAACATTTCTATTATGTTCATTTTTATCATGATGTGAACAAAATTTTTTTAATTCTTTTAAAGAACAAACTTAAAATATCAAACCTGTTAAAAATCTTTAGTAAATGAATAACACAAACTTGATTAATATTTTAAACAATAACTTACAGGATCAGCAGGTCCACAGAATTCTCGAAATGTCTTCGTAAGGTTATTTTGTTGAATCTCTATTGCTACACAAGGGCCAGCATACATTTCTGTCACCATCTCCTATAATATAAAAGAATCATTAGAATTTAATAATTTTTTACCTCTCCTTCTTTTAATTGTGCCACTATTCTACTAATTTCAAAATTTTAAAATCAGTTTTGACTTCTTCCCCACCTGTATTTCATGAACAAACTAGTTCCCCAATCCTATCCATTTGCACCATAAAAAATATTTTTAGATATTTTCCTTCATCTCCATCCCTGACACTACTACCATTTTAATGTAATGCCTTACCGCCTGACACCTGCATTATTTACAATTATCTTTTACAATATTTTCCTTTCAAAGATCTCATTCCCCTTGAAGACAGTGTTAACATTCTAAAAAATAAGAATTTCAAAGTGTTTCTTCTGAAGAATCTTTAAAAAAGTAAAATGATTTCTAGAAATAAGGAATAATAGGGACCAGATTTACCATCAAACAACTAAAGCTACAGTATCTATTGTCATTAAAGGAAGGAAGGGAGGGAGGGAGGAGGAGGAGGAAGGAAGAAGGAAAGAAGGAAGAAGGAAGGAAGCCAAAATTTAATTCACTCCTCACTTTTGAAAAATGTGATCATGCCTTTTTTTTTATACCTACTGAGAACTAGTCTCTTGATATTTATGTGTAGACAGTACTTCAGTATCATGAGACAGAAAATCAGACTCAACATAATTACTCATAAAAATCAATTACATGTGACCTTTGTGAAACAGCAAAGTGACTTCAGGAAGATACATATAGGGATTCTAATGAGTAGGGTTATATGTGTCATATTAATTATGAAATCCTTTCCCTCTTCTTTTAACTTCTAGCATTTCTATTAGGCATGATGACTGACTTTGGATTAATATTTAAATATTGTTCTGTAATAACATATCTTTATTTTACTTTGATGTAGTATATTGTAAACCCTCCAAATTCATTGCCATTAAAGGAATGGTGATCTTGCCATTAAAGGATGGTGATCTGGCCTCATCTCCTATTATTTTTCTATAGCCTCATTCAGCTCTTGATACCCTGGCTCCTTTGTTGTTCTTTATATACCCCAACCAAACTTCTGACTCAAAGCCTTACGTAGGTTTTCATTTCTGCCTAATGTACTGTTACCCATTCAAGGAGGAGAAAGATTTATTGAGTGTTCCAGATAAACTGTGAAAAGCACTTTTCTTTGATCATGCTTTTCATTACACTACTTCACATACGGTGCTAATAACATTAAAACAGTCTATTTCCATATCCCTCTCCTATCATATGTGCTTCTATATATGTCATAAACTCTATCACATTGTTAATGCTTTTGCTTTAAACAATCAATTATCTTTCACAGCAACTTAAAAAAGTAAAAAAAAATCTTTTCTATTTTCCCACGTTTTCCATTATTTCATGTAGATACACATTTTTATCTGATATTATTCTCTTCTACCTAATGAATTCTCTCAGCTCTTATTTTTCTAAAAAAGACTTTATTTTTCCTTCATTTTGACAAATATATTCTCACCTGTATATCTCTATGTGTAGCTTGCCTCTCTCCAGTATTCTATCCTGCAAATTCACATACATTGGCCTCCCTGAACTCCAGTCTCTTTCTCTTCAACTCAGTGAGCCCACTGGACTCTGTGTTTTGTCTACCTGTCTTGTGGACTAGAAACCTGCCTCTAGGTACTAATAGCAATACTACCTCATTTTTTTCCCTTTTTCAGGAATCATAGTCCTGCATTTACTGTCATTCAGTGTCTAAAAACTATTGTTTCATATATTTTGTATAGTTTGTAGTTGTAGGTATACAGGGCAGTTCAAAATGCACAGAAGAGAAAGAAAAAAATGTTAAATAGAAGACTCCATCAAAAGCCACTGTGGGATATGTCTCCATCAGTTTCTTTACCTTATATATAATTAAACTATAATCTGAATTAATGACATTATTACCCTTAAATGTATTTTTTTAAAAATCCAAATTAAATAAACAAAAGAAGGAAAATGTATAATTTCAGGTTTAAGAAATGGAAAGCAATCGTAAAGATTGAAAAATGTTAAAAACATGTTTTAAAATTACTTCCTTTTTTTAAAAAAGAAAACACATAATTCAAATTGAAGAAGCTGATAAGATTTTATTGTAAAGTAAAAGTCAACAAATGGAACAACACTAGTTATTCCTACAACAAAAGGAAAAACACTAGTCTCTCTAAAAAAAGGGTATAACACTATCAGTATGCTAGACACAAAATAAAATATTTCATAATTGGCCTTTACAATGTAGGACTAAATTAGACAAAGGCTTAGACCAGTTCTTGTTAATGAGAACCAGTGCATTTTTCCTTTTTTTAAGGTAGGCTGAAAGGAACGGAAATAGAGAAGGGAAGAGAAGGGACTCTAGTCTCATTGCTAGATCTATGCAAAACCAAAATTCTAAAAGAAAACATGGTTTATAGGCAATGCATTGGTACAAATGTTTCTCAGAAATTCTGACGAAGAGAAGGCAAAGTAAAGTTTTATTCAATACATACTACATTATATTTTAAGGAAAAAGATTTGACTTACTTGAATATAGTCATTTGTTTTCAAGAACATGTTTCATTGCCCCTTGAACAATTTCCTTTAAATCTTATTATTTCTTTGGTTTCAGTCACACTTTCAGTTGATTCTATCTGTATTTGTGTCATTAGAGTGGATATTAAGTACTACTGTGGAGTTACACTATAATGTAAAAAACTATTTGCTTTTAATTTTCTAACATATTTTGAGCAGTCTTCCTCGAGAATACTATAAACTTCATAGAAAATGTCAAATGTGTCAACATCCCAGCAAGTTGGTTTTGTTTTGGGTTGCTTTTTTCAGCGGGGGGAGAGTAGTGTATTCCTGTGTATTTTTGTTTCATAAGAGAAACAATGTGATATTTTCTAAAATGATTAGCTGGTTCTCAGGAATAAGAATTCCTTGGTTACTGTGTATCATCAGCTGACTACTGGCAGAATCACCAGTGCTTTAAAGAATACCTACATGATTCTAAAGGATACTGAAACCCCCAGTAGTTAAGATACATGAATTGTTTGCTGTATCAGTGCTTTACATTTACTTCAATACTTACATTATATTCAGACACAACTCCTTTATAAACTTCATAAAACTCTTCAACATTAACTCGATCCATGTTGAACTATAATAATAAAAAAAAAGCCAACCAACAAAAGAAAAATAAATGGGCCATATTTAACACTCAACATTTATGATCTTTTGGATATATTTAGTTTAAATTGTGAACCTTGCATAAATGAAATTTTTTTGAAAAAAAAATGTTATTAAAGATCGGCTCACCAATAATAAAAATGGGTAACATTTTTTAAGCACTTAAATATGTCAAGCATCATTTTAGGTTCAATACATGCATCATCTCGTTTAATCCTCACAATAACCATATGGCATAGTGTTAATATCCCCACTTTACAGACGAGGTTACTAAGACTCAGAGGAGTTACATAAACTTTCCAAACTGGCATTCCATTTCAAGCAGTCTGATCCCGTTGATCACTCTTAACCTATTCCTCCCTCTGAATAAAACTTCACCCTCAATACCAAAAAAAAAAAGACTAATATACAATGTCATGTGTATTGATTGATTGATGGCACAAAAGAAATATCATTAGAAGATTTTAGATTTTTTAGAACAGGATGAAAATAATACCATTTGTGAAAACCCCTAGTTAGTTTGGTTCATAAAAAGCACCTGTACAAGTAATGTAGAATTTCTACTACTTTTCAAAAAGAATTTTGAATCAGAATATGCTTATAAGTCTATAAAAATTAAATCTTATAAAGGTTCGATTCCAATTTAGTTGGAAATATAATTTCATTAAGTTCTAGGGTCTCAGGAACTAAGACATATAAATTGCTTGTAACTATTCTCAGAATTTCCAAATTCCTATTCTATCTTTCCCCCTTTTTCCATCTTTATTTTGCCAAAATTGAAGATTACTAAGAAATTACTGCCTTCACAGATAATAATTCAAACTGGGAGGATGTATCTTCATAGTCAACATGACCATTAACAGGGAAGAAATTCTGTTGGATTTATTTTCAGTGTTTTATACTACATTCACACATTTTTTTTCTATTATTAACACAACAGAAAAATAACAGAAGTTACCATTTATGTACTTAGTAATAGAAAACTTACAAATGTACTGTACAAGTATACAATGCCTTGTAGAGTTTGTGCTGGATGCTCTACAAGGCATTGTGTATGGTTACTTTATTTAATCCACAGAATAGCACAATGAGGCAACTAATAATGTTTACATTGCATAAATAAGAAGATAGGATTAAAATGCCAATCAAAACTACAATAAGTTATCATTTCACACCATATAGAATGGCATATAGAATCGTCAAGGTCACATACCTAGAAAGCGGGTGACCCAGGATTCAGAAGCAGATCTTTCTGACTACACATATCAATGAGCTGTACCTGCTACTACACTACCATGTTTCCCCCATAGGTTCAATAATCATTTTTTAATTGTTATTTTTTTATTGAGCACATCCTATGGCCAATTACTGTGCTATGTTGTAGGCCTAGAGTTAGGTTAATTTTTAAAGCTAAAATTTCCATAATTATCATTTTTAAGTGGGCTTAGGTCCTACAGTCTTACTAATATATCACCAAGACTAATTTGGCTAACAATTTTTTATATACTTGGATAAGAATCTTGAAGTATCAATTTTCTTGTCAGTCTCCCAAGTTATTGCTGAATAATTTGTTGTGTATGGACATACGTAATAATCAGGGACACAAATAGAGCCCCAATCAGTGTCCTGCTTGATCGCTAACCTTGGGTCATCCTAAGACTTCATAGAAATCAAAAGCAGTTCTTCAGAAAAAGAGGATATAAATAATATTGGTACAAAAATTCTTGCTCCAAAATGGGTATTTTAATATCAAAATAGTATAAACTTGCTGGCCTTCAGTGTAAAAACCCAATTGTTTGATACCTATAAGCATCAGTTCTTATCAAATGCCATCAGTGAGTAAAGAATGAAGGTAAAGCCTCTACAGAAGTGGGTGCTGTTTCTTCAATGAAGGGTTTTCTAGCAGTGTCAGCAAGGCGATTTTGAACAAGTGTGAGATGTTCAGGAAAAAAGATGCACCTGCCAACAGAGGGGCTGAACTACGCTATCTCCAAAGAAGGTCCTGAAGGTATATCTAGAAAACAGCTAAAGGGACTGGTCAGAGAAAAGGACAGAACTGATTATCTCCCTTCATTTTCTGCTTATAGTCAGGAATCCAGAAGAAAGAAAACACATAACTACTCAGTTTCTTTACAGTTTGTGTTTATAAAAACTAAATACATTTTTTGGTTCATATTTATTTTGTGACTAAAGTTCCAGAATTTGTATAAACTTACCTTATAAGCGTAAATTAGGTATACCACTTGAATATTAGCTTTCTCAGTGAAAGATTATATGGGTAACATAATTTCAAAAATATTTTTTGATTATAAGAAGGTTATTGAGTTCAGTAAATAGATGGCTTTTATCTTTACCAGGTTGAATTCACAAGAGTGCAGAGAACAGTGGATGTAAAACATTTTAAAGTATATTTCAATAAATTATAATATATTACAAATTACCTACCATCTGCATAGCTGAGATTTCAAAACCTGCATCTCGGATAGCCATAAGGATCTTTCCTAGCAGCCCTGAAAATGCAGAATAAATGGCTGTAAAAATACAAAATTTCTAAGGCATTCTAGTTTCTTAGAAATGCAAATTTTTCTAAATCGAAGTACTTTGCTTATACTCTTTATGAAGAAATCACACATTTTTGCAAGAGAAACTAAATTCCTAATACTGAGCATTGTAGTTAAAAACTTAATTCATTTCATAAGTACTTCAGGAATATCAAAAAAAGTCCAAAGACAATGCAAAAAACTTTTAAGACAGTATTTTTGTTATTAAGACCCTTAAGACCAGTGAGGTAGAGAACATGAAAATCAAACAACTAAAAGTAACATTATAAAAAAATGAAATGCCTATTTACAATTGCCAAAAATTGAAAACAACCCAGGTGTCCATCAACTGATGAATGGATAGACAAATTGTGGTGTATACACACAACGGAATATTATGCAGCAGTAAGAAGAAATGAAGCCATGAAGCATATGACAACATGGATGAACCTGGAGGACATTATGTTGAGTGAAGCAAACCAGACACAAAAGGACAAATAGTGAATGGCTGCACTATTATGAACTCATGGAGTTAATAACTAGAATATAGGTCACCAGAAAATAGTAGGAGGGTAGAGAATGGAAATTTGAGGGTTAATCTGTGCAGAATAGGTAAAAACCTTGTTTGTAAATCTTTGGAAATGAATAGAAATAGTGAAAGCATATCATGGTGTTTGTAACTAGCAAAACTATTATTATATGGGTATGATAGTGGTTGAAAGCAAAAGTCTAAGGTCATGTATATTACTAGAAGAAAAGTTAAAAACTATAACATGGGACTGTATAAAATAGTAACACCTCATGAAAAACATGAATTTGGGTGATATTGCATATATAAGGCTGTTTTTACAAAATATAAATACTAATATACTAGAGAGAAGGAAAAAGAATAGCAGCTATGTAGAGCAGGGGAAGCACAGGGAAATTGAGAGGTGATGAGTTTTGTTTTTTTGTTTATTATTATTATTATTATTATTATTGGAATGATGAAAGTGCTCTAAGAATGATTGAAGTGATGAATGCACAAATGTGTGATGATACTGAATACCACTGATTGTACACTTTGGATTTATCCTTTATTAATATGTATCAATAAAATGGATTAAAAAATACATGTGTATATACATGCACACTAATGGTAGGAGATTTCAATACTCATCTATCAATAATTGACCGGAAAAAAAAAAGGCAATTCTTTGGCCCATTTTTTAATCTAAAAATGGGCCAAAGAATTAAAAAGACATTTCTTTGAAGAGGAAATATAAATGGCCAAAAAGCACATAAAAAATGTTCAACATCATTAGCTATTAGGGAAATGAACACTTGAACACATTTATATGCCTTATAGTTATGTCCCAGGTGAACCTCCTCCATGCAGCCATCACTGACACCCTGCACCAATGATCCTCCACTGCCACAGTTGTAACCTTTCTGTGATCCAAAACTTCTTCAAAAATGAAGCCAACAAAATAACCAAATAAAATTCATAAGAAAATGAAATAATAATGAATTTTAAAAATAACAAATAAAATACAAAAAAATTTTAAATTGGAATAAATAATTAAAATATACAAAATTAAATAAAATTTTTTGACATGATTTTCATCACTGTAAGATCTGTTGTCTTGTATGTACAGTGACATTTGCACATGGATGTTCATAGCTGCATTATTCACAATTGTTAAAATATGGAAACAACTCAAGTGTCCATCAACTGAGTAGATAAAATGTGATAAATACATACAATGGAATGCTATTTAGCTGTAAGAAGAAAGGAAATCAGGAATCATATGACAACATGGATGAACATTGAGGACATTATGTTGAGTGAAATAAGTCAGATACAAAGGGACAAATATTGTATGGTCTCACTAATATGAACTAAAACGATGAGTAAACTCAGGTAAATTCTAGAGTATAGGTTACTAGGAAAATGAATGTGGGTTGAAAATGGGAGCTGATAATTAACGTATGTAGAATTTTTAATAAGGTTTATTGTAAATGTGTGGAAATAAATAGAGTTGATGAAATACATTTAGTGAATATAACTAACACTGCTGATTTATAAATGTGATTGTAGCTGAAAGGGATAGTCTGTGGATGTAATATTTCAATTGAAAGGAAACTAGAGAATAATGTAGGGACTGTATGACATAGTGATTTTGGTGGTGGATGAAGATTGTGGTTATGCAAATATTCTCGCTGACCTGATTTTGTGATAATCAGGGTAGGCTAAGCATTTGCTATATTAGAAACCATGCATGTGTCCCCAGACCTAGTTTTTCTCCCTAGGTCTGGTTTTTAGAATGCTGGTGATAAACTAAGCCTGATATATTATATGACCATCCTGTATGGGAAAAGACTGTAACCTTGGGTATCTTTGGTCAAACTTAAGAGATATAACAGGGGGACAGATGTGGCTCAGGTGGTTGGGAGTCCATCTTTGATCCCCAGGACCTCCTGGTAAAAATTAAAAAAAGAAAAATATAGAAGGCGCATGGGCCACCGGTCCCCAAGTGCGGGTGCACCACCAGGCCCCGCCCGTGGGTGAGCCGCCCGGCACTGCTGTGGGTGCGCCGCTGGGCCCTGCGAGCCACGCAGCAAGATGATACATAACAGGAGAGTTACACGAGGGAGACTCAAGACAAGACACAACGAGAAACCAGGAACTAAGATGGCACAGGCTGTAGGATGCCTCTCTCCCACATTGAAGATTCCGAGGATTGAATCCCAGCAAAGACAGGAGGAGAAGGATGAGAAGAGAGGGCAGGAAACGGACACAGAGAGTTGCCCAGTGAATGGACACAGAAACAGCAAAAACGGGGGGGGGGGGGAGGATAAAAGTAAGTAAGTAAATAAATAAATCCTTAAAAAAATGTATAGGGGAGGAAGATATGGATATGGACTATAGTTAGTGGTAATACTTTGGTGATGCTCTTTCATGATTTGTTAACAAATGTTTCACAACAATGCAGGGTGTTGGGGGGGGGTGATGTGTGGGAACCCTGTATGATGTTATGCGTGTTTATTTTGTAAGTTCACAATGTTTACTGAACACTTACAGTTAATGTATGTTCATGTATGAATGATATACTTCAATAAATTGTTTAAAGAAAAAAAGATTGTGGTTAATAGTATAAGAATGTTCTTCCTTTACAAAGTGTTAAGTATATGGTGATACATGGGAAACTTACAACTAATGTAACATGAATTATAGTTAGTAATATTGCAATATTTTTGCAACAATGGCAAAGAAGATAACATATCAATTCTAAGGGACAACAATAGGAGTTATTAGGGGTTATGGGATTTTTCCTTTTGGAGTAATGAAAACATTCTATAATTGACAGAGGTGATGAGAGCATAACTCTGATGAAAATGAGAGCCACTGGGTATACACTTTGAATGGATTGTACAAAGCAAGGAACTATGTCATACAACGAATCTTGTGGTAGAAGATGGACTGCGGTTAACAGAACAAATATGAGAACATTCTCTCATGAACTACAACAAATACAGGGTGTCATTAACCAGGTGGGTTGGGGAAAAAATACACAAAAGGTATGATATTGGCTATAGTTAATAGTAATGTTTTGACAATGCTGTTTCATAGTTTGTAACAACTGTTTCAGAACAAAGCAAGTTGTTTGTGGGGTAATGTATGAGAGCCCTATATAACTATATGCATGTTTGTTTTGTGAATTCACAACTTACACTATACATTTATTGTTTATGGATGTTCATGTATGAATGATAAACTCCAATTAAATAAAGTTTTTAAAAAGTGAAATGTCAAATGAACAGGAGTTTAAAGAAGGCGTCCAAAGAAAGAGAAACATTAAATTTTATCTGAAGAGATGGGTAGAAGCCTCAAGGAAAAGTTAGAGAATGAACTGAGCCTTAAAGACTATAGCTCAGTGGGCTTACAGAGAGACGGAGTACAAGAAGAGAGAAGGCAAAACTCTGGGAAAGTGTGAGCACATTTACATAACATTAAGAAGAGAGGAAAGAAAGAGGTTAAATCCAAACTGATGAAGGCCCTGGATTCCAACAAGCGGAATTTGGTCTCTGTCTCACAGGTGAGTGATTTTTATAATGGGACTGTAAACTCTGGGGATCTCAGACTGATTTTGAAATTCCATTCATTTTCTATTAAAAATCTTCTAATTTTTTCAAGTCAATTAAAGTTTCTCCCCCCCCCCCCCGCCACCGGCCCCTTTCTCACACACACACACACACACACACACACTCTCTCTCTCTCTCTCTCTCTCTCTCTCTCTCTCTCTCTCTGGATCAACTGTAGGTCATGTAGTAACTGAAATCACCAAGTAGAATCAGTGCCTAAACATGCATTTTTATTTACTACCTTATGTGACCAGGTAGTGCTATTTTCATTTAGCAGTCAGAGGGATAAGGAAAAGGCAGAGGTGGGTCTAGTTCTCAAATGATATTTTTATACCAAGTGAATGCCAAATGATATCAAAGCATACTACAAAAACAAAGGTTTCTCAGAAGTTCAAAGAGAGAAAAATAGTGGGCTAATTGAGTTATCATAAGAGAAAAGGACCATGCCTAATTCAGAGTAGTTTGTACCATATTCATGTTGAGCTTGGCAATTTAGTTTCAGCAAATAACTTTCTTTGTCACATTAATGCTGTTAACTTAAATTTTATTGGTTTTATATTTTTAGTTATATAATTGTATAAAAGCTATATGTACAAACATATATTTGGTTTTATCTGCACACATAATTGAGTAGCATTATAATTAAAATAACTTATGCCAATACTGTGTGTAGATGAGAATATTTTCCTCCAAAAGGAAACACTGCCAAAAAAATCCAGAGTCAATGAAAACTTTGAGCAAGAGAACAGAGGATAAAAGTGTTTCAGGCAGAATATTAATTTAATAGTGACAGGCAAGCTGTACTGAAGAAGTGAGTAAGAAATAGAAAGAACAGCAGATGATTTTGAAATCACCTAGCAATGCTGATTGACTTGGATGGCACCAGTAGAGAAAGAAGGAAGTAATGAATATGACATTTCCAACCAATAAGTGGTAAGATTAAACTGGATACAGAGCATGAAGATGAAAGCTGGGTAAAGGTAACTTCAAGGTTTTGAATCCCAGTGACTGGAAGAATGATGACATCTTTAAAAAGAAAACAAGTAATAGAAGAAAATCGATTAAGAGAAAAGACACTGAAAGATTTTTTTACACAAAAGCACAGAATTTTATAGCAGAATACTAACCAGCATTTGAGGAGACAGCATATCCAGTGCCTGAAAAAGGTCTGATGAGAATGAATGAATCTGACAAAGCTGGGAAGCATGTACACATGGAACAAAAGAGCAGACTTCAAGAAGTCAAGCTAAAGATTAAAAGAAATGAACTGAGCTTTGAGTTACCATCCACCAAAGAGGAGACAGAGATTGAATGATGAACTCAGCAAGTTCACCATCTGCATTAAAAATATCAAAATGACTTTGAGGAAGGTAACAAAATCCCCAGTTTCTACAATATATATTTCATAAGGTCCAGAACATTATACAAAATTACTTGACATGTGAGGAAATAGGAAAATATAATCTGTTCCCAAGAGAAAGGACAATCAATAGAGACCAATTCTGGGAAGATCCAACTGTTAAAATAGGAAATAAAGATTTTAAAGCACCTATTATAACTATGTTTAATGAATTAAAGAAAACTACGCTGAAATAAATGAAATAATAGGAAATCTCAATAGAAAAATATAAGTAGTAAAAAAGAAATTAAATGGAAATATTAAACCTGAAAAAATACAATATCTTAAATTCAAAAGTCACAAAGACTTAACAGCAGAATAGAGATAAGAAAAGAAATAATCAGTAAGCCTGAAGATAGATCACTAGAAATTATCTAATCTCAAGAAATGAGAGAAAAAAATTGAAAAAAAAATATTGAATAGGTTCAGCATGGGACAATACCAACAGGTCTAACATATTTGTAATTGGAGTCCAAAATAAGAGAGAAAAGGACAGAGAAAATATTTAAAGATATAATGGCAGAAATTTTTCCAAATTTAGTGAAAGACATAAGTTTAGATTTAATAAGTTAATAAAGCTCAAGCAGGATTAATTTTAAAAGGAAACAACAAGGCATATCATTATCCAGCTGCTGAAAACCAGAGACAAAGAGAACATTTTGAAAACAGCCAGAGAAAAAGGGCACTATTAGAGGGACTAACAAATTCAATTACTGCTAGAGTCTCATCATTTTAAAAATGGAGTCCAGGAGACAATAAAACATTTTTAAGGGTTTAAAAACAAAAGAAATTAACTACAAAAAAAGTCACCTCAATGAAGAATTCTACATCCAGTGCAAAAAGTCCTTCAAGAATTAAGATAAAAAAAAAAAGGAGAGACATTTTCAGATAAATAAAAACTAAAGAAATGTGCTGCACTACAAGAAATGCTAAAGGAAGTTCATCAAGCTGAAAGGAAATTAAACAAGATAAAAACTGTATCTTCAGGAGAAATGACTAGCAGAGTATGTAAACATAAAAGGCTTTTTTTTTTCTTACTCTTTTTTTTTTTTTTAATTAATTAATTTTTTTATTTATTTTTTTTTTTTACCAGGAGGTCCTGGGGATCGAACCCAGGTCCCTCCATATGGGAGACGGAGGTCCAACCGTTTGAGCCACATCCGCCCCCTTTTTCTTACTCTTGAAAATACATATACCTGCTTAGAGCAATTTTTTTTTTTTTAAGATTTATTTTTATTTATCTATTTATCCCCCCTTTGCTGCTTGTGCTTGCCGTGTCCATTTGCTTTTGTGTTTTTCTGTGTCTGCTTGTCTCCCCCTGCCGAGTCACCTTGCGCATAGGCTCACCCGCCACAGGGGCGGCTTGCCTTCATCAGGAGGCCCCCGGAATCGAACCAGGGCCTCCCATGTGGTAAAAAGGAGCCCAACCAATTAAGCCACAGCTGCTTCCCTAGAGCAATATTTAACATTGTTTTGGAGTTTTAAAATGCATGTATATGTATTGTACTAAAATCCAAAATGGCTCCTACACCATTTTTTAAACCAGTTTTTTTCCTTTGATGTTGGTACCAGATTTGTTATATATGACTGCTGCTTCTGGGGTTAAACTTTTTATTAATGAAGATACAACCACAACATTAAATTATGGGCAAAATTTTCAGAATAAGTGGCATAGGTAAATTGTTTTGTTAGGCTTTATTCAAAATTCTTTTATAACAAACAATGCCATATTTTTCTGGAAAGGAAAAAAATGGCTGTTTTTCCATTGCTAGGATATATTTTGTACAGTAAAGAAGGATTATTTCGTTCATAATGCAATTTTAAGGTTGTTTTATGTGTTTTATAGTGAACAGATGATTTTGAGATTTGAAGCTCCTGAGAGTTTGATTTGCTCCATTTTTTTTTCCTAAAATAAATATTGTCTTTCCCAACTGTTATGTCCTAGGTATTGTACTTCTAATTTTAAATTCAAAATCAAGATGACATGAACCAGGCTGCTGTTGAAGTATATGTATATTATAAATTATTTTATTTGTGTTATACTCCTATATGATATTATCTTTTCTAGGAAAACAAAGCCCCTATTATTCTGATTGCAAAGCACACAGGAATTAAGGAAGTACAGTAATTTGAAAAAATAAAATAAAATCCAGTAAATGTAAAATGTTTGTATATGTAATAAATATCAGAAGTATGGCATAAAGATGAGGAGAGGTGGTAAATGTATCTATATAATTAAAAGGTCTCTACATTTTATGTAATATGATACAATATTAACTCCAAGTAAACTGTGCAATTTAAGAATGTATATTTTTTCTGGTTTACACACACAATTTAATATTGTCCATCCATAAAAAGGAAGGAAGTTCTGACAAACCATGAAGACAACATATTGAGTGAAATAAACCAGACACAAAAGGACAAATATTGCATGATCTCACTGAAATGAAACAATTAGAATAAGCAAACATAGCAACAGAATCTAGAATACAGGTTTGCAGACGACAGGATAGCAGCAGGAAATAGGGAGTTAATGCCTAAATTGTACAATTTCTAAATGGAATGATGGAAAGGTTTAAGAATGTATATTTTAATCTTTACAATAGGAGAAAGGCAGAAAACAATTAGTAAAATAGTAGACATAAAACCAATCATATAGTTACCTTAAATGTAAATAGACTAAAAATTCTCATTAAAATACATAATATGCTGACTACAAGAAAACAAGTTTAAATATAAAGACACAGGTCAATGGACTGAAAATTGGCAAAGTGAAAATTAATGGGTGGAATATGATATAAATTGCAAACAATAAGCATAAGATTATATTAATTTCAAATAAAGTAGAACTCAAGAAAAAGAGTATTACCAGAGATAAAGGTCTCAAGAGGTATTGGGAAGTAGAACTTAGAAAGAAAGCTAGAAGAAAACGGATATTCACATAAAAACAGTATTGTCCTTTAGAGGGGAAATCACGTATTTTCATATTACTGCATAATTGGGTGGAAGAGAAATGGCACAACAGAGAAGATAGGGAAGTCACAGAAGCCATGTGATGGAGGGTCTTATGAATTGTATACAGAGGTTTGGCTTTCATCATGTAGGCCAGAAGTTCTCAAGGTTTTTGGTGTCATGGATACTTTACACTCTTTAAATAATACTGAAGACTATAAAGAATTTTATTTACATAGATTATATCCATATTTATCATATTGAAAATTTTTTAAATATTTATTCATCTAATATAAAATACACACTATGTTCCTATACCCCTCCAGTTCCCCACGTTTATGCTGTTCTTGTCAGGAATTGCATCTTTATACATTATCCATATAAAACTATATATTTATTATTACTTTTAGCACATCTGCATTGTAGATCCTGTAAGAAGTAAAAAACAGAGTTATAAGCCAAAAATACAATATTACTTGTGTTTATATTTACCCATTCAGTTACCTTTACCAAAGATCTTTAGTTTTTCATGTGGCTTTCATCTATTGTCTAGTGTCCTTTTCTTTCAACCTGAAGAACTTCTTTTAGAATTTCTTGTAGGTCCTGACTAGTGGTGATGAGTTCCCTTGGCTTTTGTTTATTTGGGAATGTCTTAATCTCATCTTTATTTTTGAAAGACAGTTTTGCAATATATAGAATTCTTGGTTAGCTTTTTTTTTTTTTTTTTTTTTCTTTTAGCACTTTAAGTATGTTATCCAGTGCCTCCTTGCCTCCCTGGCTTCTGATAAGAAATTTGTACTTAATCTTATTGAGACTCACTTGTATATAATGCATTGCTTTTCTTTTGAGGCTTTCTGGATTCTCTCTTTGGAATCCAACAGTTAGATCTTAATGTTTCTCAGTGTGGGTCTCCTTAAGTTTATTCTGTTTGGATTTCACTGAGTTTCTTCAATGTGTAAATTCATGTCTTTCATTAAATTTGGGAAGTTTTAGGCATTATTTCTTCAAATATTCTTTCTGCCCCTTTCTACCTTTCTTTTCTTTCTGGGATTCCCATAATGCATATATTGGTATGCTCGATGACTTTCCATACGTCTCTTAGGCTCTATTCACTTTTCATTTTTTTCTTGCAGTCCCTATTGAATAACTGTAATTATCTTAATGTCAAGTTCACTGATTCTTTCTTCTACCAGCTCCAATCTGCTGTCAACTCCTCTAGGGAATTTTTTATTTCAGTAATTGTGATTTGCAGCTCCAGTATTTCTGTTTGATTCCTTTTTTTTATGACTTCTATATCTTCACTGTAATTCTCTTTTCATTCACCTATGATTTTCCTGATTTCCTTTAATTCAGTTCTGTGCTTTCTTTTAACTCTTTCAGCATATTTAAGAAAATTTTTTTAAATGTCTGCTATGTTCAAAGTCTGACTTTTTTCACTGATGGTTTCTTATGCTTTATCTTCCTCCTTTGCATGGGCCATCATTTCTTATTTCTTTGTATGCCTTGGAATCTTTTGTTGCACACTGGGCATTTCAATATTTTAAAGTGTTATTTTTGGAATTTAGTCACTGAGATATCTATTCTTTTAGGTTGTACCCAGCTGGTGTTATGACATAGATTTCCTTGAATTCCAGGAGCTAGCAGCAAGAGAGAGAAAGAGAAAGGAGAAAAGAAATCACCTTTCCCAGACTTTGAACTTTGGTGTAAACCCTTTCTTTCAGAAGTTTGCCAGTCTAACAAACTTAGGCTAAAGCATAGGCTGCTTCCCTGTCTTTTCTGAGTATGTCTCTTGTCCTGGGCATGTGTGTGTAGCCTTAGAAGTTTTCCCATTTATGCCAGTTCAACTGTCCCTTTTCCCCTAAGAAATAATCTTTTATTCTGGTCCTGGGTGCTATATTGAATGCTCCAAGCAAGTAATCCTTTGCTCTAGGCATCTATGATTTGATTGTTTTCTAACAGCATTTTTTTCTAGGAGGCACCGGGGATTGAACCTGGGATCTTATACATGGGAAGGAGGCACTCAACCAGAGCTAGACCTGTTCCCCTCTAACTGCATTTTAGCTCCTGTGGGAGCTACTTTCACATGAAGGGTAAGTTCTACAATGGCGAGCCAGCAATGAGTATTCTGGTTCAGTCCTTCAGGCTGCCACCATACAGAATGGTACAGACATACCTGCACTGAAGTATGTGCATAAGGATGACTTTGATAGCTCAGAAAACGGGACAGCTCTGTACCATGCTGGGGAGGGGGTGAGGAACAGGGCCAATGAAAGTGCCTCATAGATTTCCTGCCATTTTTAAGTTGCCCTTTTCTTCATTACTGCAACCGTTTAACTATCTGAGAAAGATGGTTTACACATTTTTGCTTGTTTGTTTAAGATTACTGTCAGGGGATGGAACCCTAGAATGCCATACTCTGCCAAATCTGTGGTGTCACACCTGAATATTCTTGACAAGTGGCAGTTTCATAAAGGTTCATTACAGCATATAATTTGAAATCTTATCAATGATTTTTTAACCCTGTTATATTAAGATCCACTGATGTATGTTGCAGTTTGAATGAATCCTTTTTTAAAATGTCAAACATCACATTATTGTTGTTCATTTAGAACATGTCTCCAGGACTGCATCAATTTTTTTTTTTTTTATTAGAGATGTTATAGGTTTGCAGAAAGTACAAAGTTCCCATATACCTCCTTCACACACACAGTTTTCCCTATTATTAGCAATTTGCATCAGCATGGTACCTTTGTTACAACTGATGAAAATTTTTATTATAATTATACTATTAACTATGGTCCATAGTTTACATAGGGTTCACTATTGTATAGCTTTATGGTTTTTTTTTTTTTAACTTTTTTATTCTAGTAACATATTGCATTAGTCTGCCAAAGGAAAGCTGATGCAAAGTACCAGAAATCTGTTGGCTTTTTAAAAAGATATTTATCTGGGGTAAAAGCTTACAGTTACAAGGCCCTAATAAGTCCAACTCAAGGTTGCTTTCTCACCAAAGTTAGTTGCCACATGTTGAAATAAGATGGTTGCTGATCTTTGCCTAGTCTCTCCTCTGTAGGCTATCAGGCAAATGGCTCATCTCTCCCTGGTGCTTTACCTGTTGGAGCCTTCTCCTTTCTGTCACATGACAAAGTTCTCTCCTCTGGCATCTATGGAGGTCTCTCTCTTCTTGCGTGTGTCTTTTCTTGAGTAAGTGTTCATTTATATAGACCCACCAAGGGGGCAGGGACTCAACCTAAGTCATACCTTCCTGATGTGGTCAAATCAAAGCCTTAATCTTAAAGGTAATTTAATCAAGGTCCCCTCAACTGAATCCAATATAATCAAAGAGTATCATATCCAGAATAGATTAGTTTATAAACATAATCTTTCTGCCACACATATATACAAACTTAAATTTCCCATTTTAAGCACATTCAAATATATAATTCAGAGGTGTTAATTACATTCGTAATGTTGTGCTACCATTACCACCATCCATCCAATGTATGATGACATTCTAACATCATACATTGATCATTTCGAAAGTATTAGTTCATTGAGTTATGCAAAATCTTCCAAATGCCGACCTATCAAAAAATCATGTTCATTAACATCACCACTAATTTCATCAAAAATGTCTTTAAGTATTGGGAAGCTGTCAAAATCAAGGTAGTAAGAAAGTGTTCAAGTTTCTAATGCTTATGTTCACTTGTAAGTTCAGATTTTATCTTTGGCAACAACTACCATAAGTTGTTTTCTATAAAATGATAGGCTTACTATGTTTTTAAGAAAATATCTGCCAAATACCCATGTCTAAATAATGATATCTGTCAATCATTCTTTCAGGTAAAATGGATATTCCATGAAAAAAGCATCAAACTGAGTCCACAGCTCAAATAATCATACATTAGCTTTTCCTCAAGACAACATTATATTTCATTATATGTTCAAGGACTTTATGTGTATTTCCCATTTCATCACAAAGAATAAAAAAAAAAGTTAGGTACCTGAGGATCAAATATTTTTTTAATTAATTATTTTTTCTGCTTATTCAAGGGCATTCTTAAATGAAATTGCTCCCCCCCCCGCCACAACAAGGTGTATTCTGGTTAAAAATACAATGGCCACTATTACAGTTTATTGTCTTGATTTGTGCTAAGGCACTAGCAGTTTTACCCACCATTACTTTTGCTCCATGAATGCAAATATCAACACATTTAAAAAGGCCTATAACCTTTTTTTTATTATTATTATGAAGCAGTTTTGGACTCATAGCTCTCTAAAAGGATCTTGAATATCATGATAAAGAAAATATTTAGGTTATTAAACAAGAATCTTTATCTAAATATGAAAGCACAATTAAGGCCTTTGCATTAACCAGTACAAAGAGAAATCTATAATCTATATCAACTAGAAATCTATAATGACATTAAACTGTGACCTGCAGTATGAACTATTTGAATAGAACAATTCTGTTCATAATTGGGTAAAACAATAAAGAAGTTATAGCTCAAGTAACACTGCCATTGTGGCAAAAACAGCTGATAGGATATTAGCCAAATTCCTATTTGAGAATTCCTATTTATTTAGGTCATATGGTATTAGTGCACCCATACTTGCTATCCTACCTGTTATATTGTTATATGTTCAAGGACATTGATTTTTTAAATATTCAGTTGTTTAGATATAGAAGCAGGTAAAGAGGCATTTAAGAATGTGTTTTAACAACCTGAGACAATGAACTGTCAATAACCATATTTCCTTTACTCTATTAAATAGAAAATATCCAGGTGATGGAACAAACGGTAATAACTATGTAAATGAAACACACAGATGGCAATAGCTATGCAAATAAAGCACAAAAATGACAATAACTATTTAAATGAAACAGACTAGCAAATACATACATATATACATACAATCCCATGCCATGCAGCAAAGAAGTTCAAAAGGGTCAAACAAAGCAGGTTGTATATTTTATTTGGCTGGTGTTTGATATCTAATTTATTTTTTTTATAGTTCGCTTATCGCTCTACGAATGTTATCATTTAAATTTTCTGAATGTCATATCGCCTCATCTCCATCTCTGCTCCTGTGTTGTTCAAAAATTTCTTTATATTGTCTCCCTGTCCCCAGTCATCTGCAGTATTGGACATCTTTTTTCTATCTTCCTATAAAGCTCTCTTCCCTGGGATTAACACCTTCCTCCCCAATTTTTTTTGGAAACTCATCTCTCTAGCCATTTGATTGGAAGGAAGCTGTCATCTTCCTATTGACTCCAGAATCATGGTCTCAGTGAGTGGTGAAGAAAGAGGTAGCTAGCGACCTGCCCTATATAAAGCCAATCATAGTATCTGGCTTCCTAGGCCAGAGTATTTCATCTAGCAATGAGGAATGGTCCCATAATTGGCATAATAGTCCTTCCCAGGGGATTTTTTTTTTTTTTTTTTTTTTCAGGTAGAACCAGGGGGAAAAGCCTCTTTCCAAATATGGTCACAAGTATATGAGCCCCACAGTGCTGTAGTCCTCCTCTCACCCTAGTTACCAGGGAGAAGCTTGTCTAAGACTAGGAAGTTGAAAGGCAAGAGAAGCAAAGTTGAGAGTCAGAGATATCAGGGATGTCAACCAGCAGTCTGGTTAAATGAGACAGTGTTAAAATGGGAGCTCAAATTGGGTTTCTATCACTTGCTCCAACAATGTCCTCCTGAAGCCACCTAATTTATATAGGAGGTGAAACACTGCATTCTGGAAAAAGAAGGCTATAGGAAGGGTGGAAACAAAAAATGAAATGGTGTATTCTGAAAGCTCTGGTATTCTGAGGTGTGCTGAGTGTGATAAAAGAAACATTATAAACAGCAATAAATTATCCAAGAAAAAATCCTCGCATAGTCAGAATAATCAAAAAGTGGGATTAGAAGAAAATACCTCCCTCTTCTGTCCATAAAATTGATGAAATGATCACAGTTTAAGAGCATAAGAGGTGAAACTGACAATAAAAGATTCTGGTACATTCAAGTTCAAATAGTATTTTTAGAAATAGCAGATAACCATTTAAATACAAAGAGGCTTGCACCAAATAAGAGAAACAAAATTGCAAGGCAATTATACAAAACAGGCAATTTAACACCAATTGGTATCTATTAAGATAAAAGAGATAGTCAAGTTCTAGTTTTTGTATAATTTAAATCACAGACCATAACATGGTTTGGACCACTTATTAGAAAATGAACTAGTATCAGAGTTATGATCCAGGATGGATGGACAGAAGCCAGATAAAGTAAGAGTCCCAAGGCTGGTATACAAACTGCCCCAGCTTGAACCTCAAGTAGAAACGAATAAAAGAATAAATTTAAAAAAATAAATAAAATATATAAATTCAAGTATATACAAGATCAATACCACAAACTCAATGGTGTTTATATAAACAAGCAATGAACAAACATAAGAAGAAATCAAGAAATAAATCCCATTCACAATAGCAACTAAAGGAATCAAGTATCTAGGAATAAATCTAACCAAGCATGTAAAGGACTTGTACACAGAAAATTACAAAGCCTTGCTAAAAGAAATCAAAGAAGACCTAAATAAATGGAAGAGAATTCTTTGTTCATGGATTGAAGACTAAATCTCTTTAAGATGTGACTCCTATCCAAAGCAATTTATAGATTCAATGCAATCCCAATAAAAATTCCAAAAACCTTTGCAGAAATGGGAAAGCCAATCATCAAATTTATAAGAAAAGGTAAGGGGCCACAAATAGCTAAAGCCATCTTGAAGAAGGATGAAGTTGGAGGACTCACACTTCCCAATCTTAAAACTTACTACAAAGCCACAGTAATCAAAACAGCATGATAGGGGGGGCGGATGTGGCTCAAATGGTTGGGCGTCCGTCTGCCATATGGAGGGACCTGGGTTCGATCCCCGGGACCTCCCAGTAAAAATTAAAAAAAAAAAAAAAAATATATATATATATATATATATAGAAGGCGCATGGGCTGCCAGGCACTGTGTGCCGGTGAGCCGCCAGGTCCCGGGAGCCATGCAGCAAGATGATGACGTAACAGGGGAGAGACAAGACGAGATGCTTCGAAAGCTCTGAAAGCCAGGAACTGAGGTGGTGCAGGTGGCAAAACACCTCTCTCCTACATTAGAGGTCTCCAGGATTGAATCCTGGTGAAGACTGGAGGAGGAGGATGATAAGAGATGGCAGGAAACAGACACAGAGAATTGCCCAGTGAATGGACACAAAACAACAAATGGGGAAGGGGGAGGGGTTGAAATGGATAAAGTAAATAAATAAATCTTTTAAAAAAAAAAAAAACAGCATGATACTGGTGCAAGGACAGGCATAAAGACCAATGGAATTGAGAGCTCAGAAGCTAATTCTCAAATTTAAGGCCAGCTGATTTTTGACACCGGGGCAAGACAACTCAATTAGGAAAGAATATTTTCTTAAACAAATGGTGCTGGGTAAACTGGATTTCCATTTGGAAAAAAAAGATGTTATACAAAAATCAACACAAAATGGAACAAAGACCTAAATATAAGAGCCATAACTATCAATTTCATATACTTTAAAATTTTTTAAATTTTGTAAATGAGCATTATTACATTTATAATTAAAAATAAAGAGGAACTAATTTGATAACTAAATAATTTAATTTACAATCTTGTAGTAATAAAATACGACAATGTTAGACATTCACAGTAAAGGTACATCTCATATGTTAGGTGGGGAGAGAACATTGTGAATGTCTAGTAATTATAGGTGTTATTAGCATTGATAGGTTCATAAGAAATCAATCTATTACCTAACTTTATGTTCAGAAGGTGATCTGGCTACACAATCAATTTTCTTTAATCACTAAGATTATCATCACTTGTGACAGCTATTCATAGAAGATATGAAACTATAAGTTGATTTATTTTATTAATTAATGCATGTAAAATTATTATGGGCCTATTTGTGTCAGGCATTATACAATGCACTGGGGATAAAAATGTTGCCTGAAAAATCAACACAATCCCTGATGTCATGGAGATTATGATATGGTAGGGGAGTGTAGTGGTTTGGAGCTGTATATACCCCAGAAAAACATGTTCTTAAAACATAATCCATTCCTATGGGTCTGAACCCATTGTAAACAGGACCTTTTGATGAGGTTACTTCAGTTAAGGTGTGGTCCATCCTAATCAGGATGGGTCTTAATCCTATTGTTCCAGTCCTTTATGAGAAGAATGAAATGCAGACACAAAGAGCGAAAGCCACAAAGAGCAGCCTGAAGGTGAAATCAACAGAACCCATAAAAGAAGTCAGAAGCCAGAAGAGGCAGCCATGTGCCTTGCCATGTGATGAGCTAAGGACCAAGGATCACCAGCAGCTAGCCCCAGAACACCACAGAATTGGGGAAGAAAGCATCACATTGATGTCTTGATTTGGACTTTCTCTTAAACTCAAAATTGTGAGCAAATAAATTCAAATTGTTTAAGCTGAACATTGCACGGTATTTGCTTGAACAGCCAAGGAAACTAAAACAGGGAAAGAAAAAAATCAACTAATGACACAAAAGTAAAATTCTAACTGTGATAGTTGGTGGGAAGAGAGTTTCATAATGCTATGAGAGCCTGTAATAAAGGTATTTTATCTAGACAGGAAGGGAGGAAAGAGATATTTGATCTGAGATGTGAAGTATAAATAGGAGTTAAACAAGCAGAGAGGAGAAGGAAGAGTGATTCAGGCCAAAGAAACAGTAAGTGCAAGGGTCTGGGAAGATACATCATTATGAATGCAAAAAAGAAACTGAAAACAACATTCAGTTTTAAATGGAAAGGGGGAGGAAAAGGGATCAAGGATGAAATAAAGGGGCTCTTCTACTGAAATAAACATATTAGAATAATAAAAATAATAATAGTAGTTGTTACGATTTATTGAGCACTTTTTGCCAGGCATTATGAAAAAGGATTTATTACATTATCCCACCATGTAAGAGGGCCCTTGATGAGGTGAATTGAGATAAAGACCTAGAAAAATGGTGGTGGGCAAAGACGACTAGTTCATGTCCAACTAATGAAGAATTATTAAAGGGTAATTATTTAGCTAAATCTCAATATTTGAAATATTATATATATGTATATATATGTATATGTGCACTCTTACTGAGTGCCAGACAGTGTTCTAACTACAAGTACTAACTCATCTTATCCTCAAAACCTAAGATGTAGATAATACTGTCATCCTTTTCTCCCCCTTTATGAGAGGAGTTGTGGGTTTACAGAACAATCATGCCTAAACTACAGGATTCCTATATAACATTCCACAACCAACATCTTGCATTGGTGTGGAACATTTGTTACAAGTGATAATAGCACATTTTTATAATTGTATTATTAATTAAATTCCATGGTTTAGTGTAGGAGTCACTGTTTGTGTAGCATAGTTTCATGGATTTTTAACTTTTTAAAAAAATTTTGTTACCATATATACAATCTAGCATTTATCCTTTTAATCATATTCATATATATATTTCAGTGCTGCTAACTGCATTCATAATTCAGTGTTTTCATCCCTACCATCCATTACCAAAACACTTCCCTCACTATAAATAGGAACCCTGTACACATTTTAAGCCTTAACTTCCCATTCCCTACCTCCACCCCACCCTTAGGTAACCTATATTCTAGATTCTGACTCAATGAGTTCACTTATTCTAATTGTTTCAAATCAGTGAGATCATACAATATTTGTCCTTTTATGTTTGGCTTTTTTCACTCAAGGTAATGTCTTCAAGGTTCATCCATTTCACGTCTATCGGGATTTTATTTCTTTTGATGGCTGAATAATATTCCATTGTATGTATATACTACATTTTATTTATCCATTCATTGGCTGATGGACCCTTGGGTTGCTTCCATCTTTTGGCAATTGTGAATAATGGTGCTATGAACATCGGTGTGCAAATATGTTTCAGTCCCTAATTTCAACTATTTTGGATATATACATAGTAGTGGGACTGCCAGGTCATATGGTAGTTCTATAATTAGCTTCCTGAGGAATTGCCAAACGGCCTTCCACAGGAGCTACACCGTTTTCTGTTCCCAACAGCAATGAATGAATGTTTCTATTTCTCCACATCCTCTCCAAGGCATGTTATTTTCTATTTTTTAAAAATAATCATTCTAATGGGTGTGGAATGGTATCTCATTGTGGTTTTAATTTGCATTTCCCTGATGGCTAATGATGTTGACCATCTTTCCATGTGCTTTCTGGCCATTTGTCTATCTTCTTTAAAGAGATGTCTGTTCAAGTCATTTGCTCATGTTTTAATTGGGTTGTTTTTCTCTTGTTGAAGGATTATTTTATATGTACTGGATATTAATCCTTTATTGGATATGTTTTAGAAATATTTTCTGCCATTGTGTAGGTTGTTTTTATTTTCATGATAAAGTCCTTTGCAGAACAAAAGTTTTTTTTTTTTATTTTGATGAGGTTTTCTTTGTGCTTTGGGTGTAAAGTCAAAAAAACCATTGCCCAACACCAGGTCTTGAAGATGCTTTGCTATATTTTCATCTAGGAGTTTTAAAGTCCTGGTTCCTACCTTAAGGTCTTTGTTCCATTTCAAGTTGATTTTTGTATATGGTACGATGTAGGGGCTATCCTTCTTTTTTTGCAAATGGAGATCCAATTTTCCCAGCACTATTTGTTGAAGACACTATTCTTTCCCAACTGAGTGGTCTTTACCACTTTGTCAAAAACCAGTTGGCCATAAATGTGGCTTCAGCTTTTGTTTATCTGAGAATGCCTTAATCTCCCATTTTTTAAAGAGTCTTACCGGATATAGAATTCCTGATTGGTAGTTGTTTTCTTTCAGCACATTAAGTATTTCAACCCATTGCCTTCTTGCCTCCATGGTTTCTAAAGAGAAACTGGTCCTAAATCTTTTGGGATTCCCTTGTATGTAACATTTTGCTTTTCTCTTGCAGATTTCAGAACTCTCTCCTTGTCTTCTGTATTTGATAGTGTAATCAATATATGACAGGATGTATTTTTATTCATTTTTATTGTGTTTAGTGTTCTCTGAGCTTCATGAACGTGCATATAAATGTCTTTTTCTAAGTTTGGGAAGTTCTCTGTCATTATTTCTTTGACTATTCCTTCTGCCTCCTTCTCTGTTTCTTCTCCTTCTAGAACTCCCATAACACATATATTGGTGCTATCTTAGGCTATTTTTGTTTTTAGTATTTCTTTTTTCTTTTTGCATCTCAGGCTGACTCGCTTCAAGTGTCTTGTCTTCAATTTACTGATTCTTAATTCTGCCAGCTCCAGGTTGCTTTTTGAAACCCTCCTGGACATTTTTTTTTTTTTCTTTTTTTTTTTTCTTTTTTTGGGGAGGCAAGGGAGTAAAGAATTTATTAAGAAACAAGGAAACTAGAAATAAGTACACAACCTGAGACATGGGTGTGGGCATGCTACAGGGTGAGATGCGCATGTGGAGCCCCAGATTAGACCTTTTTAAAGACCTTTCCTCCCCCACCTTCCTAATCTTGGGGAGGGGTCCCTGTTGTTTGCTGTTCAATTGCTTGCCTTACTATCCCTGCCTGTTAGCTCTCAGAGGACCAATGGGAGCTCTGTTTGGAATTATCTGGGGCTTCCCTTTGACCCCAAAAAAGGTTCCAAATGGGACCTCATGCCAGGGTCTAGGCAGAGTCTTTCCAGCTTCATTCCTGGTTGCAGGGAGTTTCTGGGAAGGATCTTGTGGCCATGTTCTCTACCAGGTTCCAGCTGCCTTTCCTCTTTCCCTATACCCTCTTGGACATTTTTCATTTCAGTTGTTTGGTCTCTGCCCCTCTTTGGTAGGGCTTAAATCAATGGCAGCTGCTGCCTTTGTCCAGGGTAGGACTGAAACAATAGCTGCTGCTCCCTTTGTCCAGGGCAGGTAGAAACAATAGTTGTCCCCAGAGCCAGGACCTAGCAATCTGAATTTGCTAATCAAAACCCTGGATCAATGATCAGCCATACCCACACCTGTTCTTGGGGAAGAACTTTTTTGTGTCCCTTTCTGTCACCAGCTGTTGGCCAGGGCCTGGACCCCATGCCTGCCTGCTGCGAGAGTGGGGGATGGGCAGTGGTAGCCACCTTCTGGAGAGTGAAATGTCTGTTCTTTACCATAGTTTATCAGCCTCTTCTTCCCACTCTTTCCTGGATGCTGTACAGTGTTCTTCTAGCCTCTGGAGTTTCAAAATAGTTGTTTCAAGTTCCTGCTTGTTTAATAGTTGTTTTGGTGAAGGACTCAGTCCTGGAGTCCCTCCTCTGCCATTTTGCCCAAAAGTCCTGTTAATCTCTTTTTTTTTTAAGATTTATTTATTTACTTACCTTATCCATTTTAACCCCCCCCCACCCCGTTTTGCTGTTTTTGTGTCCATTCGCAAATTCTCTATGTCTGTTTCCTGCCCTCTCTTGTCATCCTTCTCCAGTCTTCACCAGGATTCAATCCTGGGGACCTCAGATGTGGAAGAGAGGCATTCTGCCACCTGCGCCATTTCAGTTTCTGGCCTTCAGTGCATCTCATCTTGGCTCTCCCCTTTGTCTCTCTCCTGTTATGTCATTATCTTGCTGCATGGCTCGGCAGCGCCTGGCACGCCTGTGTGCGGGGCCTGGTGGCACACACCCCTTCTATATATATTTTTTAATTTTACCGGGAGGTCCTGGGGATCAAACCCAGGTCCCTCCATATGGCAGATGGACGCCCAACCATTTGAGCCACAGCCACCCCCTGTTAATTTCTTTTTAAAAGCAAGAAAACTAAGGCACAGAGAGTTTGAATAACTTTTCCAAGTTCACACAGCTGGTACTTATCAGAATCAACATTAAAAACTCAGGTAGTCTGATTGCAGAGCTTGCACTCTTAAACTACTGCAATACACTATCTTTCAAATTTATTAAGCACATTGTGTGAAAGTAGCTAAAATACACACACTAAAATGCCAGTGGCATAATACATTCTAACTCAGATAAAGTCCAATGTTTGGGGCCTCTGCTCTGAGTCATCATTCAGGGATCTAGGTTGATATAAATTTTTCTGTTTTCAACCCATAGCTGCTAAAGTGACTGTGGACATGGACATTCAGCTGACAGTCAGGGGAGAATATGTTTGCAAGCAGAGAGCATGGAGGACTGTGCAGGATGCCTTTAATAGGTCAAAGGGGTACTCATTACTTCTCCTTACATTCCTTTGGCCAGTACTATGTCACATGGCCATGTAAGGGACATTAGAAAATATAGTCCCTGGTAGAGCAGCCACTTTCCAGAAACAACTCTACACTATGGAAGGGTAGCATAAGTCTTTGGATAATAGTTAAACTTTTCCTTCATATACACAGTGTGTACTAGTCACACATTATTTCATGTAATACCCACAACAGCCCTATGAGGAAAGTACTATTATCTTCTTTATATTATAGATGTTCTCCGTCTATATTTAAGGATTCAACACATGCCCTAATACCTAAAAAGCAATAGCACTGATTTTTAAACACAGTTCTGCTTGACCCCAGAGCCTGAGATTATGTGATACTGCAATAAAATAAACTGTCACAATATTGGCCTGTATATATGTATACGTACATACACACACATATATCTTACTTCCATGGAACTTATTTCTTTTTATTTTCTGAGTATATACTATAAAATCCACAACAAAGAAGAATGGAATGTTTATCTAGTAAATATGTAATTATTCAGAGGATCCTCATATAATTTATTGATTTTTCAGAATTTAAGATTTCCTTCCTTTTTACCATTTTGATGTGCATCAAATTTGACATGAAAGAAAGATGAAAAGAATTATCATTTTACCATTTGTTAATGTTTCTAGAAAACTGTTTTATAGAGAGAAAATCATTAAGAGAAAAGTTGTTTAAAAAGGATAGACAATATGCTTCAAAATTGTGGCATGAAAGACTTTCATAGTTAATACTCCAGTAGTTTTAATTTTGCTATAAGTCTCTACATAAAAAAATATTTCCTGTGGAAATAACTTAATCAGTTGTTAAGTTCTTTCCTGGAGTCTTGGTATTTTCTCTTGATATCTTAATATTTATACTCTACAGCAACCTTGGAGCCAGGGAACCCAACCTTACACTGTGGCAAATGTAAAATACCATAACCATGACTGTTATGTTTACTCCTTACAATTAGCAATGTATAAAGACATGACAACAAGATCCTCCCCATAAGAATCAGAGTCCATGAAAAGGAAATTTGGGCAGGCAAAATAACCTGCAAAAGATTACAACTCTAAAGAAGCAGCCAAGCTGCTGTACAAGACATTTTGACATAATCTGGATGTTACGCTTAGCAATCCAGATAGTAACTAGGAGTGGTAAGAGTTGAAACTGCAGGATGGAATAAAATGAGAAAAATGTCAATAATGAAATCTTGCATTTTAGTTGGGTAAGAACCTGTGGAGGAAAAGTCTTAATGCTGATACAGCTAAGAGTTCATGAACTAATAAAAATGATGCATAAATAGATGATATTTTAATATTAATAACCACTTTAACTCAAATTGGAGAAACATGATTTTTTCTAAAATCTAGGTCTAGTGAAATAAAAGTGAAATGTATTTTAACTCAAAAATAGGACTGATGCATTTTTAAAATGTGATTAGTGTAAAGTCAAATCAAAGCTAGAGATTATGAGAATTTAGATTAATTTCCAATGCCAAAGTACAAAAGAAAATACAAACATTACTAAATTCTACAGAAGGAATTTAATACTAATAATAGCAAACATGCATAACAAATAACTTCACGCATAAAAACCAGGTGGAAAAGATTTTTGTCTCCTAGATAGCAGTATGTTACTAGGCAATTCCACTTTACTGATAAATCTTCAAGAATTTTTAATCATATTAAAAGATAAACCTACAGATCACTTTGGCTGCAAATGTCTTGTATGCTTTTCTGCTTTGAAGTAAGCAAAAATATTGTAGAATCCCATTAAATCAATTGTGGTCAAGAATTTGGATTCTGTAGAATTATTAAAAATGAGACCTATTAAGGCATCCAGGTCTTAAAGGACCACAAATTAATCCATTAGCTGATTATAAAATCCATATAGGTAGCAACTAAACTTATAAAAGATAGGCCTATTTTACTCAATTTCTAATAGTACACTTTTAGGGAAGCATCTCCCTCAACAAAGAAGCTGGCAGTACCCTGGTGTTTAGAAACTTTGCTTTGCTTTGTGTTTGTCTGGTTGGCTTGTTCTCTGTAGTAACCACAAACACAGATCTAAAATACACATTTTCCCTTACCAATTTCCTAACAAGGACAATATGTCATTTCCTTATAAGGCAGTAAAAAGAATAACCAATAGGAACAGCATTATAGATGTACCCCATAATATGGTGACTCATTATATTGAAACTCATCAAAATGTAATTAAATGAGTAGAAAATAGTAAAGGCTAGAACAGGCTCCACATCCAGATAGGGAAAATGGACAAGACATACAGGAACCAAGATCTCCAAAGAAAGGGCAGTCAAGAAGCTTACTTTAATGGGAGGATAAGGGTAGGCTCAACATAGCAAAGAAAGCCAAGAAAACTAGCTTGGTTGAAATAAGAGAGGTTTAAAACAAGGGCCATCCAAGAAAAACAAAAATAAAGGGGTGTACTGAGTATGCAGGCCAGAAACTGAAAACTGTGCGAGAATTGGCAAATAGGTCATCAGAAGTCCAAAGTTAAAGCCAGGTTACTACAAAGAACATATCATTCAGACAATCACAAAGCAAAGCTATGTTTCTACACCACAGGGTACTGCCAACTTCTGGGTAGGGAGAGATTTGTGGATTTGTCGCACACTAAGGTGTGAGAAGCACTGTTCTAGGACACTAGTGGCACACCACCAATAGTGCAGGTTCCAGTCTCAGCTTTCAACCAAGTTAAGGTCTTTTTGATACTTTATCCCACTTGTGAGAGACTGCTACACTGGTGGCCCCCAATGAACCATAATTGCTGGTTTCCGAGCCTTGGTGTAATCCCTTCCTTCATTTACTCTGAACTTGGCCATGTGACTTGTTTGGGCCGATAGGACATTAAGGCATGACGCAAGCAGAGGCTTGATGAGCACTTGCAGATAAGGGATTGTCTTAGAATACTCCTCTTGAAGCTAGCAACATGCTATAAAAAAAACTCAGGTTACACTACTGTGTGATGAGGGGCTAAATGGAAAGAGTTTCTGAAAGATAAGAGACAATCTTATCTTTCAGAAACAGAGCAAAGCTCTTAGTTGAACGAAGCCACACGAGTGATGCCAGGTACACCACAAAAGAATGGAGCCCAGTCAATTCACGGAGTTGTGAGAAATAATATATGCTCTTAAGAATCTAAGTTTTGATTACTGAAATACTACTGAATTAGGATTCTTTCTTAATGTTGTATCACGTGATATAATCCCTCACACTACTATTATTAAAAGCTAACATTTATTGAGCTATTACTATGCAAGCTACCATAAGTACATTACTTGTATTAACTTACTTATAAAGTAGGTTCTGACATCCCCTTTTGCAGATGGTAAAACTGAGAAGTCAAGAAATGCTTCCAAGATCAAACAATTAGTTAAAATTAGTCAAAGCCATGGAAGTATAACAGTCATTCCAAATATATACTACAATCATCCTTGCCACGTGAAGTCGGATTATCACTGAGCACACTGCTATTCCTTTATCTAGAGTCTTATGCTTCTTCTCATTTAGACAGATATGTATAGCTCTTTTGATTGCATTCTACACACTAGGCTCTGAAGAGGACCTAAGGTTCCTGATGCAGACATTACAGTTGCTAGGTGCTGGTGCATTGGCTGCCTAGCAACAGATGTTTCTTTATTCCAGTCAGGTGGGATGAGCAAGCCCTGACTTCAAAAGATAAAAGACATTGACTTTCCATTGCTTTATCATTGATAGAAAACCTATAATCATAAAGTACACAACTGAGTCTGGAATGACTCTATTTGATCTTCCTGCTTTTAAACAGTAATATATTCAAACAATTGGAACTCTCTACTCATCCCCTAAATATCTTCAGGAAGGAGTCATCAAGCAAGACCAAGATTATACATTAAGAAGGTCTTCTTGACTAAGAGTTTGAGACACTCGATTAGTCAGCCAAAGGGGTGCTGATGCAAAGTACCTGAAATCTGTTGGTTTTTTTAAAAGGGTATTTATTTAGGGTAAAAGCTTATTACAAGGCCCTAAAGAGTCCAACTCAAGGTATGATAAAAGGTACTTCCACACCCAAAGTCTATTGCCACGTGTTGAAGCAAGATGGCAGGTGATGTCTGCGAGGGTTCAGCCTTCCTCTTTTCTCTGAAGGCTCCACAGTCCCAGCTTCTTCCGATCTCAGCTGTAGGCTGGCATAGGGCTTGTCTCTTTTCCTCTGGGGCTTGTTTCTTTCCAGGCTCAGCTGCTCTGTTCTGTTCAAGGTCAGTTGTAGACTATCAAGTTCATGTCTCTTTCCAGGGCCTCAGGATCCTTTGTGCATCTTCTCTGTGTGTCTACTTCCATAAGTCTGTTGTATCAGCCCACCAAGGAGGCTGGGACTCAAAGCTGAGTCACACTTTAATGATGTGGTCGAATCAAATCCCTAATCTTAACATATTTTAATCAAAGACATCTCAGCTGAATCCAATACAATCAAAGGGTATCATTCCCAGAGGAACAGACCAGTTTACAAACATAATCAAATATCTCTTTTCAGAATTCATAAATAATATCAAACTGCCACAGACACTATAATATATTGCTAAAACTGTGCACTTAGAATGTATAAATTTTATTTTATGTGGGTTAAATACATTTATACGTAAAGTTGTTTTTTTTAAATAAAGGTTTTTTTAAAAAAGCAGAATTAGCATTCTCATGACAATTTCTTGGATGATTGGAGGAGATTTCAGTGGCTATTTAAAGCATTCTCAAGTCTTTGTCTTATTCTGGACAAATCTGGAGAAAGTGAATAGCCTTACATTTTATTAGTAAAACTTAGAGTTAAGGACTCTGAAAGTTAGGCATGACCCATTTAAAAAATACAATCCATTGCAGAGGTCAGCAAATTGTAGGTAAAGGGTCAAATAGCTAATATTTTAAGCATTGCGAACCATACAGTCTCTGCTGCAATTATTTAACTCTGTCTGCCATTGTAGCTTGAAAGCAGCCACAGACAATATACAAATAAATGGGCATGGCTGTGTTGCAAAAGAAACGTTATTTACAAAACTAGGCACCTGGTCCTTTTTGGCCCAAGAGCCATAGTTTGCTGACTGCTGACCTACAGTTTTCAAATAAAAAGATAAACAGAGAAGGAGGAGAATAAAGAAAACTTTATCCATCCGACAGGTTTCCAACAGTGGAAAGAATGAAAAAACTTCAAGCAAGATAAAGAAGAAATAAATCCAAATACATCAGTAATCACAATAAATGGCAATAGATTAAAGTAGCATATTCTAAGACGATTAGAATGTATTGAAAATTTAAAAAAAAAATATTCAGCCATACATACTGACTATAAAATACATATTAGAAGCAAAAGGCTTCAGAAAAGGAGATATTGACAAATCCAAAAATAACAGGCAATTACAATATGGGAGAATTTACTACACCTTTTGTCAGAAGGTGATAAATGAAGCAGACAAAAAGAGAACAGGTGAACAACAGGTTTGAACCAATGGCTATTTATAGAGACAGAACATTGCAATAAACATATATCTTTTTCAAGCATATATTGGAAACTTCTATTTTAATTAACCATGCACTAAATAACAATGGAGATGAACAAATTTCAAAAATCCAATTATAAAGCCCACAGTCTCTGGCAATGTTCAGACACTGAAAGAAACTCCTAAATAACCCATGAGCTAAAAGTAATTACAATGAAGAGGAAAAAATTTTTAGAAAGTATGTCAATGAAACAGACGCTGTCCCTACAACTGCAGTTTGTAATCTGGTTTGTAATACAGTAAAATGCAGTTTGTAATACAGACAATGATTATTAGTCAAAAACAAACGGAGCGGATATGGCCCTGCTTCCCACATGGGAGGTTCCTGGTTTGGTCCCCAGTGTCTCCTAAAAACAGAAGAACAAACAACAAGCAAATAAATGAAAAAACCAACCCAGGGGAGCCTGAGTTGTGGCTCAGTGGTTGAGTGCCGGTTTCTCACATATGAGGTTTGGAGCTCAATCTCTGGCCCCAGTACCTCAAAAAAAAAAAAAAACAAACAACAAAAAAAACCATATAATATATATATAACATATATAATTATATAATTGCAAACTGCGCTAAGAGCTATGAAGGAAAAGCAGAGTGCCAAGAGAAGATGTCACTTCCCTGACAATGATATTTTGGGGGTATAGAGAAGAAGCAACTGATGCACATTCCAGACAAAGGGAAGAGCCTCTAAAAAAGGCTCTGAGAAGGAAGGAACAAGGCGTCTTTAGGGAACCGAAATGTGGACAGTGGCACTAGAGTGCAGAAAGCAAGAGAAAGAAGAACCTGGATCACATCTAAATAAATTATACTAGAAAAGAACAGTCTTGCAAATATAAAAATAAAGCAAACAAACAAGGACTGCTTTTAATCAAATAAACATCTTAAAAATTTTTCCATTTAACTGAAGAAGTTTTAGGGATGCATTCTAAGTTTATAATTTTCAAAAACTTGCTTATTACTCATCTCTTAACTGCATTACCTTGGCCAGAACAGGTCTAATATCTCTTAGTGTTATCTTTAACTGAATATTTTTCACCCAGTTAAAATGTTAGGTATTAAAATCACCCTTCATCTCAATAATTAGATAACCTAGCTTTGGTAGTGACTGACTACCAGGATTGACTTGTCACAAGCAATCAACTGACCTCAGTATTCATGGAATAGTGGGAAAATCCCAGTTTTGGAACCAAATAGCTCTGTATTTCAGGATATTACATATCCCTTCTAATTCTTAAGACTCCACATCTGTAAAATGAGGTCAACAACCATACCTGATTATAGGGTTTAAGTACACATAGAGGCAGTATGGTATAATGGAATAGAAAAAAGACAGCCTTGTTAAAATCCCAACCACATCATGAAACTGCTGTGTGACTTTGGGTAAGTTACTTCACATGTTGCTGAGTTTCCTCCTCTGTAACAAAGAGGACATACCCTCATAGTTTTAAGAATTAAATAAGTCATATAAAGTACTTAGCAATCCCAGGAATATGAACTACAATTAGAAATAATACAAAGAAAACTTTGCTGCTCTATACCTGAACAAAGTACTAATGGCCTCATTTAGAAGATCTGAGGAGGCCTTCTTTCCTTCTGCCTCCACCCAAGTCATTACAACTGCCAATAGCAGGGACTCTCATTTTTCTCTAAAGGTTATTAGATGTTGGAACACATTAGCAAACACAATTTCACACTATTTAAGTGGAATTTTTTAAAAGCCTAATACAAACCTATCTCTTCAGAACCATTAAATGTATTCCTTACTGAAAGTTGGAATTATTTTATAGTCACTAGCAGAAATCTTGAGATTTCTTCTAAATCAATAAATCACTAATTTTACTTAAAGGTCTCATAACTTACAAATTCATAGGATATTTTCACTGACTATAATGTTATATTTCAAAAATGCATGTTAAGTTCTATGCATTCAAACTCAAGGTCTTACATGTAGTTCAATGTACTTGGTACTCTGTTAAAAATTCCATCCAATTCTTTACTCTTTCAGAGAGAATATAAAGCAATAACAAAACTCCAAAATTATGACATTATAAGGAAAACTGGGTTACTCCAAGAATTTATGTTGAAACCCTGAGTTAGATTTACGATGTTTAAATCCATTCTCTTTACACCAAAAAATTTCACACCTCTTCCACAATATCCTAGAAGTTGCATTACTTGAAAGAAATCTAATACAGAAAAAGCTGGGATCCTAACCAATTCAATCATCCCAAATGCTCAGGAATTCCACAGGGTGGAATGTGTATTCTAAGACTTTTGGCCTACATAATACCAAAACAAATATTCGGGGTAGAAATTAAAACTCAGAAGAGTCTCTGAGTAAAAATAGCCCAATTAAAACAAAATGAGTAACTTGGTAATTATGACCTTGCTGCTACCAGTCCTGTTTCAATGAGCATATCAGAATAAATTTTGGTGCTAAATTTATAAATTGGCCAATAGTCTGATAAATAATTTGCTCCTAATTAATTAAACATTAGAAGATCACACCAAACCATCTCTACATGTTTTTAAAATAAAATCTCAAGTTGTACTGAAACATTTTCTATGAAAATATAATTAATTTCTACAGCCAAAACACAATATGGAGATACAGAGTATTATTTTCCTTAGTAAGCATATTCTTTACAATTTCATAGAATAGCAAAAAAGGCTGAGAGGGAAATTTTAAACCATCATGTCTCATTTTACCAACAAAGAAACTAAGTTTCAGAGAGACTATTTTAACATTAAAAATGCAGTAAAACCATGAAAATCTACTATAAAAAAGAAAAATTTCTAACAAAACTTTATAGTTCTAACTCCTAAAAAGGCTAAATTGTTTTGTTATTACAACAAGAACAAGCTGCAAAAGCAGCTTTCCCAGATTTGGCTGTCACCTCCTGCCCAGTGCTAGCGGTAATCGGCAATCAAAAATAGATATAAGCAATGATCCCATTTCAAGAACTTAAATTGTACTCACACTCTAGGTTGGGGAAAATAATTAAAGAACTCATGGTTGTTTTGTTTCTGTGGATGATGTTGGATTTTCTTAGCATTTTAAACTATTCTTTGCTACTAAGGAGCTATTCAACTTTGTTTAAAAATAAAAGTAATATTAATAATAAAATAATCACAATAGTAATAACATTTAACAGTTATACAGCATTTAAATATGTACCGTCCTAAGTACCTTACATATACTAATAGATCTAATCCTTACAGCTACCCAGTGAAGAAGGTACATTATTATTCTACTTGTACAGATGAGGAAACTATGTCCAAAGAATAATTTACCCAATATCCCATGGTTAGTAAGTGGCAGAGTCAGAATTCAAAGGTAGGCAGTCTGGTTTCAGAGTAAAAGAAATTCATTTCATTGATGGATGTAAACTAGTTACATATAAATGATATTGAGGACGTCAAAAGAAACAGATGGCATAATTTTGCAATGGAAAATGAAAAAGGACACAAAGGACATTCACTGTTGTTATTCTCTTTTAAAACCTGAGTCCCAAAATGACAATATATATCTAATCTACAAAGAAACCCAAATTCCCTAAATACACCTTATTATTTTTCCCAACCATCTATTTCCCAAAGTAAGTTCTCCTTGTTTTTCTACCTATCTTAGAAGTGAGTGGTAAGACCACTTGCATACACATAGATTAAGTATAGAACTAAAGACAAAGGCCACCACACCCACATAACTTTATCATGTGTGCCAAGAAATTCTTGCCCAGAAAGATAAGGCTATAAATCAATGAATACCTTCATTGTTTGCCCCAGGAAATTTCCAGAAATCCATTTCCTTCAACAATACACTACTCAAGCTACACTCTTCTCACAATATTCCCTCAACTGGGCAAACCACTCACTTATTAAACAACTATGTACTTATAAGACTTGGCTAACATCCTTGCCTCACTTTCCACCAATCATAAACTATTTATCATGAATTTTGCCCAATCTCAATCAGATCAGTGCACTGAAAGACCCTCCTTTAACCTCTCAAGGTAATATTCCAAAACTCTACAATATTTGCCCATGAACTTCTCCCTTGTAAGGCACTACAACTAAGCCTTCATCAAGGTAGTGTTCTCTTGTATAATAAACTAAGTTTTGCTTGGTTAACCGACTATTCTGACCATCTTCTGGGGAGTCTGCAGTCAAAAGAAAAGAACTACCCTTTTGCAGTTCAGCTGCTCTCCCATCACCAACTCCCGTTTTTTTTAAATCTCTTCTTTCCTACCGTACCAGACCCAGGTGACATTAACTATACCAGAAATGGGTTATTTATAGAAAAGGATAAACATAAACCAGCAATTGAAAGAGGGCAGAATGAATCTAGTAATAAATTCAATATAAAAAGTATACTTCATTATAGCCATAAGTTAACTCTTAATCTGAATTGGGTTACTCAACCTTTCAAAATGGTCTTAAAGTACCCCTGAAATCCAGGTTGAGAAGGAAAAGAAAGAATGAATAAACAAACAAACAAACAAATAAATAAATAAAACCTTAAAACACCGAAGTTTAAAGTAGTCTCCATCTGATTAGATTTTATTAAAATTACTTTTTACTTTTACTTTATATAAAATATGGCTAATCTTTAAAGAATTGCTCTTACTAAAAATGTTTTAAATCTATATAAATATAAAATTACATATAATAAAGTCAGTCATTTTGATATACTTTTCATTTGTACACTTTATCATTTTAATTACATTATCAATTATATTTGAGTAATCTTTAAGGTATATAACTAGTATTTATTCTAACTTCATTTCATTTTCTTTCCATTCACATATTTTTCCTTAGAAAAGATGAAAGCACATAAAATCAAATTGAATAGAATTTATTAAGTTTGCAAATATAAGCCAAAAATAAGCTTTTTTGTTTTAATTCAGGGCCTTTAAATAAAAAGAACTCTTAAGGCAAATTGTCTCTTATCACATTCAAATGTCTGTGTGTGTGTGTGAGTGTGTGTGTGTGTGTATATCTATTTCCAGGTAAGAAAAATTAGTGCAACACAAACTTTCAATTTTTTTTTCCATAGATTGTTAACATCAGCCATTTCAAATATTACTTTCCCTTGCCATGGTCATAGAAGTGTTACTAACCATGTGATATTTTTGTTGTCATTGGTGTTAGGTTTTATTTTAGGGCAATATAGCACAGAGGAAAGAACACAGAGCTTAAAAGAGAACAGGGTTTGTATCCTGGATTCCCCACTATAAGCAGAAGAAAATAATTTCATTAAGCCTCAGCTAGCTTATCTGGAAAAGTGATAAATCCATCCACTTCACATGATTGCTGTGAAGATTAAAGGAGATAATGTCTGAGATAGCTCATCTGTTACCTGGCACATAGTTGGGTTCTCCATATATGTTTGTTACACACCATGTATGTAGGTTCCCTGTAATTTTGTTCCTAAGGATCTACGAGGTATTAAAGTACTTTTTGAATAATTAAAGATGTATTAATTATACAATAAGAAATTTAAGGTTCATATCCTTTCAACCAATAATTCGACTCTAGGAAACTAACTAGAGGAGATGATTAGAGATATCATCAAATATTTATGTACAAAGATACTATCTAAAGTTCTATTTTTAATATCAAAAAACTGGAAACAACTTAGGTCTCCAGATATTATGCTACATCTATATGATTGCATATAGATAGTGTACAACTATTAATAGTTGTACACTATCTATATGCAACTAATAGTGTGCAACTATTAAAATATTCATGAAGAATTAAGGATGTTCAAAAATGCTCACAAAAAATTGAATTTAAACAACAGCCTATAGACCTATATCTCAACCATGTTAATTGCATACTTATATGTCAGTGTACACATATATATATAGAACAATGCAGAAGAAAAAGGTTTGGAGGAAATGCATCAAAATATTAACAGTGATTATCTCTGGATAATGGGAAACAGGTGATTTTATTGTTTTCTTTTAAAAGTTTTTTTTTCCCAAATTTTCTACTATATACCTGAATTAGTTTTATACTTAGAAAACATAAAATTAAAAAGTAAATCAATTCAATTCTATTATTTAGTATATTCCATTTTTTAAATTATATCCCATCTCATTTCCAAAAGGATTTGAGATATTTGACAAAAATGAAAAAATTTGCAAACTCTCAGTATGTATCAGTCAAAAAACTTTTTCAGATATTGTCAACTGGAGGAAATTTCTTCCACTTTCTCAGAAATGTGCAGATTTGGTAGACAATTTTTTTAATTGTACATAATGAAGCTATTTAAGCAAATCAGTTGAATCACAGTTAAGTGATCAAAGGAGAGGAGGCAGATTAACAAGATGAGAAAAGCATTGATCAACAACTCAAGGAATACCTAAAAACCCAAGGAGCACCTTCTAAAAATGCATAGATACAAAAATAGGGAGACAAAAACATAAATTTAGACAGATTTTCCCTCATACTTTGTCACTTGTATTCATATATCTTCAAAGAAAAATTAAATGCAAATATTTAACTGTAATTTATACATGTAAAACATGAAAATAAGCATTAATAAAATAAACTATAGTATTACAAAATGTATTGGATATATTATATTCAACATAATACTTACCTTCACTGAGAGCATGGGGCTTAATAATGCAACAGGTACAATTGGTAAATTTAGCAGTGTTTGCTGGACCACACCCTCCACTTGAAGGAAAGAACAACTCCATTTCCTAAAGACAGAGAGAAATGACTTTGGCATATGTGATCTCTTGAATTCCCAAGATAATTCTGTGAGGGAAGTAAAAATTATCCAATTACTTTTAGAGTTTCATAATATAGATTCTGGGCTTCACATTTTCTAAAACTTTGATTTTTACAAAGATTAACTGAACCCTGTTTCAAGACTTACAATCAGAATGTATAAAGGAATGTTAATTAAAGCAATGAAAATATACACCATCCTGTCCCAGGATTAAAACTGATAATGTCTTAACATTTTTGGAATATTGGAAATAACCACCATGAAGCTCTTATTCTTCCTAAAACTTTAGTTCATGAAGATATAGATCCCATTTAAAAATTTTTATTAAAATATGTAAAATAAAATTAAGAACTAGGAAATCCATAGAAACAGAAATTAGTACTCAGGAATTTGAGAACTATAAATCAGTTAAAAGTAACTGGAGTGAAGCAGATGCAGCTCAAGCAGTTGAGCACCCGCCTCCCACATGGGAGGTCCCGGGTCCGGTTCCCAATGCCTCCTAAAGAAAACGAGCAAACAATGAGCAAAGAGACAAGGGAGCCAACACAAGGGAGCCGATGTGGCTCCGTGGTTGAGTGCCAGCCTCCTGCATTTGAGTCCCGGGTTCATTCCCCAGTCCAGGTATCTCAAAACAATAACAACAACAAAAAAAGTAATGAGTCTGGTATACAATCAAATGAACTGTATATCACAGTCAGAGTTAAGTATTTGCTGGGTTATTTGCTTTGCACATGGTTCATTAAAATGACAACCTAGTAATTTGATCTAGCCATAAATGACTACACAAATCAGTTCTTTTCATTACTGACAGATGCTTTCTTGACTCTAAGCTTTTACTATAATTATTTCTACTATTTGCTATAAAGCCCTCCATCCCAAGTGATGAAGAATCCTACCAATGTGTAAAGGGCCACTTCAAATACTACCTCCTCCCAGGAGGCCTTTCCTGATGCCCCTAATCAACACCCTGTACTCCCCCCCAAAGCTGTGGTTACTTGGGTACTTGCCCTCTACCAAATTATGTTTGTAGAAAGGAACTAAGTTGCATATCTTTGTAGACCCCAAAGCATCTAAAATAATGCCTGGTTCAAAGTAAACATTCATTTTTCATTGAATTTAAAAAGTGAAAGTCCGCAGGACATGCTAATGTACCACAATGTTATACATTTTTAACAACGACAATGGAAAATGAGGAATTATTCAAATACTAAAGTACATGCTTGATCAATTCCAATGTTGAGATATTTAAGAATAAAAGAAAAATGTTCTATACCTCAGGGAGCAAGCAGCTCTCTAACCTGTTGCTGCCTTTATTACTATTCTTATCAATAAAAACTACTACCATTTATAGTCCTGTACCAGATGCTTTGATTACATTGTCTTAGAAAACCTGTTCAATACAGTTAAAAATTCAAGTACCTTACAGGGGTCTGGCAGGTAATAAATGTATGAAGCAGACATGGTGTGACAAGAGGCAGTGCTGCATGCCCTTCCTAGAGGTCTCATTTCACTGTTCCCTTCACAACAAACCTCCTCAGAAGAGTTGTATTTATTCTCTCTCTGCTTCCTCTCCTCCATTCTCCCTTAAATCAGGTTTTTATTCCACCAAAGCTGCCCATCAAAATCCCTAACCATCTCCACATTGCCAAGTCCACTGGTTAATTCTCAGTCCTCATCTTACTTGGCCAATCAACACTATTTGACACAGTTGCTCAAACCCTATATTTTGGCATGCTTTCATCATTTGGCTTTCTTCCTACCTCACTGGTTGCTCCTTAGTTTCCTTTGATAGTTTTCCCCTATGTCACTGACCTCTAAGTATTGGAGAGCTCTAGGGCTCAGTCCTTTAGACTTCTACTCTTTTTTATCTATGTAAGTCCCTTGGTGATCTCATCTAATGGCATAGCTTTGAATGCTATCTGTACTCTGATGTCTCCCTCATGTTTACCTCCAATCCAACCTACCCCCTTGTGGCAGTCTGAGATTATTTTATGAATCCCAAAAAGAGAAAGATTATGTTTGTAAACTAATCCATTCCTGTGACTGTGAGACCCATTTGACTAGATTATGTCAGTGAGGCATGATTCCTGTTGAGTCTCCGCCCTCTTTCTGGGTCTGATATAAAGGAAGACACCGAGACTCAGACAGAGGAAAAAGGGAGCCAGTATATTTGATTCTGCAATGTGAAAGAGAGGATTGCTTAAGCACAAAGCCCCCTGAGAGGCTATGCCCATGGAGCAGCTCAAAAGGATTCCAGCCCTGCTATATGCCTGATAGCTTACAGCTGAACTTGGGAAGAAACTGGAACAGCTGAGAATGATATAGAAGGCCTGGAAAGCGACAAGCCCTATGCCTGGTTGCTCACAGCTGAGCTCCAAGAGACAACAGATACTGAAGGGGAAGGCAGAGACCAGGCAGAGAATGCCTGCCATCTTGCTTCACCATGTGGCAGCTGACTTGAATGAGAAAGCACCTCTTATGGAGCCTTGAGCTGGATTTTTCACAACCTTGGAACTGTGAGTTTTTACCCAAAATAAATATCTTTTATAAAAGCCACCCCATTTCTGGTACTTTGTATTGGCAGCCCTTTGGCAAACTAAAACACCTCTAAATTCCTCACGGATGTATATGCAAATGCCTCTTAGATACCACTACTCAAAAGACATTTCACATTTAACAGGTCCAAATCAGAACTCCTGATTTCTACTCTGTCTCTCACAAATCTGCTCTTTCCCCACCCTGCTTTCCCCATCATTCCAATTAAAAAGGCTCCCCCAAATTTAGAATGATCTTTGATCGCTCCCCCTTTCTTGTTTCCCTCCACCCACCCATCCAATATATCAGGAAATCCTTTCAGATATATCCAGAATCTCACCATCTCCAGATCTATTACCCTGATCGATGCCACCCTTGACTATTGCACTAATTTCCTAACTGATCTCCCATTCCATACTTCCTCCACAACAGACCGACCCCCACTCTCCTGGTCTATTCATAATAGAGCAAGCAGAATGAAATTTTTAAAAACCCTAGATTATGTCACTCCTCTGCACAGAACCCTCCACTGGCCTTCCATCTCAGTCAGAAAGGATTTTCAAGTCCTAAATAACCTAGGAGCCTTATATGATTTGGCCCTGGCTACCTCTCTCACCTTACTTCCTGCTATTTCCACTACCTATGTTTCTGCTCTGGTATCAGCCTCCTCACAATTCCTTGAACATAGCAAATATGTTCCCATCTCAGAATTTTTGCATGTATTGTTCTCTTTCTGCCAGGAACACTCTAACCTCCAGATATTCACATGGTGTTCTCCCTCATTTATTTCAGATCTCTTCTCAAATCAGAGATTGTGAGGACTTCCTGGATATCCTATATTTTTTTACAATTAAGAAGACATTGGTTATTTAGCTACAACAGTTTCAGTGGAATTATGAGGATGAAGCCAAATTGTAGTGACTGCTCCCAATTAGTAGTCAAAGGTGGCTGAGGAAGAGAAAAGAGTAAGTATAGTAATTTTTTAATAAAAAGAAAAGAAAGATTAGACAATAACTAATGTGAATTCAAGGTCAATGGGAAGTTTTTAGGAGCTGCTTATCTACTGTGTGACATTTTTCAATTTTTCATTAACACCTATGGTCCTTAATTCCTCATATATGCTGTCCAGGCACAGTATTTCTCCCTGATTCCTAGTTATCTAACATGATGTCCACAATATTGACTCTTCTCAAGACAAGAGTTGTGGCAGTTTGATGTAATTATGAATCCAAAAATATAATTGAATCATGCTTGTAAACTGATATGTTAATCTAGGCATGATTAGGTTAGGATTAGGGCGTTGAGCCCCACCCCTTGGTGGGTGGGGAATTGAATATAAAAGGCAAGGCAAAGGACAGTTGAAGCAGTCTTTTGAGAAGCAGTTTTGATGTTGGAAAGAAGGTCCCAGGAGAAGAGAAGCAAGCCGTTTGCCTGATCATCTACAGCTGACCTTGTGGAGGAAACAGGAGCTAAGCCCGGAGAGAAACGCAGCCCCGGGAAGAGAGGGACCCCAGAAGCCTGAACCCTGGCAAACGCCGGCAGCTGTCTTGCTCTAACACGTGGCAATGGACTGTGGTGAGAGAAGAAACTTAATGCTTTATGGCCTGGTCTCTGTGGACTTCTACCCCAAATAAATACCCTTTATAAAGACCAACCCATTTTTGGTATTTTACATTAGCACCCCTTTGCCTGACTAATACAGAATTTGGTACCAGGAGTGGGGTAGTGCTTTTGCATATACCAAAATGTTGGAACGGTTTTATAAATCAGTAAGGGGTATTTTTTGGAGGAATTGTGAAATGCTTGATGAAAAAGGCCTAAATTGCTTTGAAGAAACTGTTGATAGCAATATGGATGTTAAAGAGACTTTCTATGATGCCTTAGAAGTAAATGATGAAACTTTTATTGGAAACTGGAGGAAAGGCGATCCATGTTTTAAAGTTGCAGAAAACTTAACAAGATTAACTCCTGGTGTCATATGGAAGACAGAATTTGAAAATGGTGAACCAGAGCATTTAGCTAAAGAACTTTCCAAGGTAAACTCGGAGAATGTGGCTTGGCTTCTCCTTGCAGCTTATAACAAAATACTAGATGAGAGAAATATACTAAGGACTGAACTTTTGGGCAAAAAGAAAACAGAAACTGATTCTGGAACTTCCAAGTTTCTGGAAATCAAATTCCCAGATGAAAATGCCTATTTGAAGACTTTATTAAACTTGGAACTCATAACTCAGAATTGAAGATGCAGTTATCTCGGAAAGACTTGTGGAAAGACTTACTGTCTGATGGCTTGGACCCCTGCTTCCTGCATGCTAAACCAACAAAGTTTTTGAGAATGCTGAATGAACAAAACCACTGTCAGCTTGGACAAAAGAGAACATGGAAAGGAGAGATTGAAGGAGAATCAGCTTTAAGAAGGAAACTGTGGAAGCAGAGATCTGGACTTAAGACATCTCCTTGGGCCAAGAGAGGAGCCCCACCCATGTGTACAGAGAGGGTGATATTGCCCCTGCAGTTGAAGAGGGTGGATGTTCCTACCCAATGTTCTGAGAAAGTTTTGATGCCCCATGGTACAGAGAGGGTGAGTTTTCCCCAGTAGTTGAAGAGGGTGGATGTCCCCACCCGATGTTCTGGGAGAGTTTTGCCACCCTAGGGTGCAGAAAGGGTGGAGCACATTCCTCAAAGATTAGGGCAGTTAAGGTCAACACCCTATTGGTCTGAGAGGTGTACCTGTCCCCCATGGATTAGAGAAGGCCAGGTGGTCAACCCATTGCTCTGAGAGGGTTGAGCCTGTATGCCAAAGGTTAGGGAAGGCCAGGTGGTCAACTCGTTGCTCTGAGAGGGTTGAGCCTGTATGCCAAAGGTTAGGGGGAATGTTATCTTCACCTCACTGTACTAGAGAGGCCAAGACTCTAACCCAACGATTGGGTAAGGTGTGGCAATCACCCCAATACTATTGGAGGGTGAGGTCTGAAGCTTGGTCCACACCCAGATGCTTGATGAGGGTGGAACCAAGAAAATGGCTGTTGGGCAAGCCTGTGGAAAGGGTGGGTTCCCATGTGGCCCCAAGTAGAAGCCATTCGCCTGATCATCTACAGCTGACCTTGTGGAGGAAACAGGAAATAAGCCCGGAGAGAAACGCAGCCCCGGAAAGAGAGGAACCCCAGAAGCCTGAACCCTGGCAAACACCGGCAGCTGTCTTGCTCTAACATGTGACAATGGACTGTGGTGAGAGAAGAAACTTAATGCTTTATGGCCTGGTCTCTGTGGACGTCTACCCCAAATAAATACCCTTTATAAAGACCAACCCATTTTTGGTATTTTATATTAGCACCCCTTTGGCTGACTAAGACAAGAGTCAAGAATATATATATATTCTTGCCAAGACCTTGACCTCGACCTTGAGGTCTGTAGCAGTTTGGCAGTTTGATATAGTTATGAATTCCAAAAATAGATATTGGATTATGCTTGTAAACTGGTCTGTTCATCTGGGCATGATTAAGTTATGATTAGGGCATTGATTGGGCCACTTCAGTAGGGTGTTGAGCCCCACCCCTTGGTGGGTAGGGTCTCAAATATAAAAGACATGGCAAAGGACAGAGTTGGAGTTTTTAAGTTCGAGTTCTGATGTTGGAGTCTTGAGCTACAGCCCTGGGAAGTAAGCATACAGAGGAGCTTGGTCATGAGGAAGAAGAGAAGGTCCCGGGAAAAGAGATGAGCTGTTTGCCTGACAGTTCACAGCTGGCCTTGTGGAGAGGGGCAAAGCCTAGAGAGCCTCATAGTCTATAGCTGAGTCTACAGCTGACCTTGTGTGAGGAAACAGAGGAGCTGAGCCCAGAGAGAAATGGAGCCTTGGGAAGAGAGGAACCCAAGAAGCCTGAACCTTGGCAAATGTCGGCACCTGTTTTGCTCCAACACGTGGCAAGAGACTTGGTGAAGGAAGAAACTTATGCTTTATGGCCTGGTAATGGTGAGCATCTACCCCAAATAAATACCCTTTATAAAAACCAACCATTTATTGGTATTTTGCATCAGCACCCCTTTAGCTGACTAATACAAGGTCCCAGTTGGGACTCTTTCCAGGGCTGAGGGGAGGCTCTGGATATTCCACACACACCTCATCATTGGCCCCTACCATTGGTGGAGTAACCAATAACAGCTGGGGCCCCTCCTCTTAGCATTAGCAAGGGGAGGAATAATTAATAGCTTAAAAAGTGACGACATAAGCCAAAGCCTGCTCTCTCTGCCTAGAGGAGCCCACATCAATTCTCAGTGTATATTTACATCCTCCTCTCCCATTTCTCAGCAAGCTCTGTTCTTTTCCCCCATTTCCCATTAATTTTTTTCTACTGGCCTAACTTTAAAAAAAAAAGTAGAATACATATATCATAAAGTGTTTGTATAAATAATGTAATGGGGTTTTTCAGGGACTAATGGCAGAATGAGCTGAAAAATCCAAGTGCAGAAAATAGAAACAAATATGTTTAAGACATTATTTGGGACAAAGTCTTACAGTAGCTACTCAACTACATAAAGAAATAAGGAAATCATTCTGCAAATTGTATTGGCAGACAGGAATTTTTCTACCAATCTTAGCACATGCATTATGTATGTATATGCATAGAAAGACACACATATGTATACTTAAGACAAGTTTAATTTTATTATATTAAAGTATAAAACTTGCCTTGCATTTCTGAATCCACTTATTTTCAGCAGCAATAGCATTACTAAAATAAATGTATGACTTATCTTAGTATCCAATGGAGATATGGTATAGCAGGACTCAGAGACAAGACTCATGGTATTTCCTAAGATGACACAGTATGTTTGTAAGGCAAAGCACCCTGAGAAAAACACCAAAATGATATGCTGACATTTTTCCATTCCCTTTTACTTTTATGTATATTACACAAAGCTTATAATATAAACACTCTGAAAAAATACTTTATTAATGGGAAGCATGTATTGAGCTTAATGACCAATGTCTGGAGAATTCAATCATCTGACCAATATTTATTGAGCACTTACTATGTGCCAGGCAGGTTCTAATGATCAAAACAAAATAGACAAAAATTCTTGCCCTCACAGAACCCGTTGGTGGAATCGTCTAATGTATAAACATGCAGAGAACAGAAATAACCTAAAATCTGACAAACTTATTTATGTTCAAATTTCTCAAATGAACTGGTAGAAATAAAGAACAAAGAAATGGATAGGGTAAGGTGATAATGAGGGAAAACAGAGAGAAAATATAAATGAACATGAACAGTGGTCTTCATTCATTTCAAAGTCCCATTTACTTCATTAATTATTTATGCCTATTGTTTTTTTTTAAACTTTCAAAGATTTGATTGGTAATTTAACAATACAAAACAATACATTTACAGTAAATATAGCCAAAGATGATAATCACTCTCTTTCACTAATCTTTGACTCCCTAAATCCTCTCCAACATCAACATACTTGCTTTGCAAAACCACAATCATGGTTAAAGCCCACTTTCTACCTACTCTGTACCTATAGCATACAGTTGAAGCTAGCTGGAGAAACCACTAAACCAGGGGTTCTTAACCTTTTTTGTTCCACAGACCCCTTACTAAGTCTACACTATAGTGTGTATTATTTAATAAATATATCATACCCACACCAATACATCCCCACAAGAATGTTTTTCTGAATTTCAATTCAAGCTCACAGACCCATGGTTAAGAACCCCTGAACTAAACACATAATTCATGACCATGAAGAACATCAGGTGGACCATTAATTCTGCATAGCAATCATACTATATTTTCCTAATCTGTTCATTTTCTGTCTTTTTGATGATTATTTCTTATCTCCTCCTCTCTCCTGAAACCTCCAACACCTCCCCATTTTCATTCTTAGCTATTTTTGATCTGTTACCTACTGCACTGAGAAAATGGAAGCAATAAGAAAAGAATTAGCATCTGCATCCATATACTGTGCCTACCCATCTGTTCCTACAGATGACTGGAATTCATGCACCCATGTGCAGCCATTCTCTTCACCTGGACTCTCTTTTCCATTCCTTCTCACCTAATCAATGACATTGTTTCCACAGGCCTCCTCCTTTTTCCAACCTCATCAATTTTTCACATTTGTAATTCTTCTCATATTAAAAAAAATACTTGATCTTGTTTTTCCCTGTTGCTACCACCTCATTTCTTTGTTCTCCTTTACAGCAACCCCCCTCAAAAGAGTTGTCTATCTTCATTGTCTCCAATTCCTATCATCCTTTTAAATCTTCTCCAAACAGGCCTTTGCCATCATCTCTCCATCAACTGATCTTGCCAAGTTCACCAATGATATCTACATTGCAAAATCTAATGATAGATTCTCGGTTCTCTTCCTACTTGACTTATCTGCCTAATTTGACATCACTGATCATTCTCTCCCCTTAGAGTATTTTCTTTAACTGGCCTTCAGGACATAATTACCTAGGAATTTTTTCTTCTACCTCACTGATGGCTCCTTCTTGACTTCCTTGGCTAGTTTCTCTCCTCTCTCTCTCTCTTCTTTTTAACCAGACCTCTTAGTGTTAAAGTACTCCAAGGCTCTGCTTTAATTCTCTTTCCTTTTCTATCTATACCCTCTCCTTGGTAATCTCAACCAACCTCATGGCTTTAAATTCCATGAAGTGCTGATGACCCCCATATTTTTGCCTCTAGTCCAGATCTCTCCACAAACCCAAACTCACATACCCAACTGTTCAACATCTCCATGGATGGCTTACAAGCATATTAAATTTGCAATGCCCAAAAATGTAACTCCTGATTTTCCCCCCTACTTATTCCAGGTATAACATTCCTCGTTTCAGTTTATGTAAAATTCCATTCTTTCAGTTGCTCAGACCAAGTATTCTGGAGTCATCCTTGATATCTCTCTTTTACTAATACTCTACATTCAATCTGGGAGGAAATCTTGTTCATTTGACCTTCAAAATTCAAAAAATGTATATGTATATACTTTACATAAATTTATATATATACTTCTCCCACTGCTACCACCTTGGTCCAAGCCATCATCTTTCCAGATTATTGCAACAGCCTCTTAACTGGGTTCCCTGTTGCTACTCTTGCACACAACAATCTATTCTCAATGCAGCAGCCAGAATGACATTTTTAAACATCAAGACAAACATGTTGGTCCTCTGTTCAAAACCCTGTAATGGATGTCCATTTTCCTCAAAGAAAAAGCCAAAAATCCTACCATGGCTGCCAAGACCATATGGTCTTTCCCCTGATTACTTCTGTGACCTTGTCCCTCCCTCCCTCACTCTCTCCCATCCCAACCACACTGCCCTCTTTGATAGTAACTGAAAATGACAGGCAGAAATACGCCATTCAAGGAAGAGCAAGATGGGCAGTGTGCCTGGGTTCCAGTGAATGAGGGAGAGTAATAGGAGATAAAATTGGAGAGCCATATAGGTGCCAGATCAGGTAGAGCATCGAAGGCTATAATAAAGGCTTTAGATTTTATAGCATAAGAAAAAGAAATTCACTGGAGGGTTTTCAGTAGGTAACTGTTAATCTGATTTGCTTTAAAAAGATCATTCTGGGCAGAGTGATTTTTACTTGGGCAGGATAAAATTTTCATAAACTAAGTGTAAGTGTTTGAAAAGAGTAAAGAAACATTGGGAAGATATGCAGCAGTCCAGGAAAATTATAGTAGTGCTTTAGATGACAATGGTCAGATAAACAGTCTGTTTTGAAAGCAAAGATGAAATGACTTACTGGTGGATTGGATGAGAGTTTTAAGAAAAAGAAAAAATCAAATATTATAAAACTGTCAAAGATTATTTCACTGCAAAGATAACCAGACTGAAAACCATCTTGACCGAACTGAGAAACTTCTCATAATGCTAAGAATAAACTTTCCCTTCATTAATTCAACATCAGTATAGCCCTGTTATAATCCTTATTTATATGAATTTAAAATAAGGATAATTATCAGAAAAAAATTTTTAAGCACTAGTTATATAGGAAAATAAAAGGATGGTAAGCTTAAAAATAGTGTTTGGTTTCAATCAAAGAAAGAATATATAAAATTAAGCATTCTTTTTAAGTATTTATTATCCATAAACAGGGATCTTACATGAATTCAATAATTCAAACACTTTTGCTTCACAGTAATGTAAGTCTTTGAAACAGGAAATGTGACAATAAATGTTTTAATTGGAGAAAACTTATTTTGACCATACACTCCTGTTCTGACCAAAGCAAAAGTAAACAAAGATATATTACTGAAACAGTGTTTGATACTACGCAAAAGGTCAGTTGTTTTTTTCCTACTACTAGAGTCTATGTATAAGACCAACCTAAATCACCAGCGACAGAAATGCTTCACTTTAACATAACACATTTAACAAAAGCAAAACAGAATTAAAGTATTTTTAAAACACCTTACTCTGGCAGCCGTAGCAAAAGAATCAGGACCATGAGCTGCATTTCTTATGCCATCTGTTCCATACAAGGCTCTAATGCTGCCAGGAGCATCTGTACGTGCCACCCCAGAGTTTGCAGGTCCAAGTAATCTCTTCCATTCGCATATAGCATCATCTCGTAAAATCTCCATGGCAATAAGCGGACCACTTGTAATAAACTGGATCAGCTCACTACAAAACAGGTAAAAGATTTAGTTGTTTCACTATTCTGTCAACCTAGACAACTCTCATAATAAAGAAGATATATTATATTTTGAGTATTTTGACATAGATTACAGTGTTGTGATCCCAGAACTATTGAGCAAAGTAAACTTTACAAGGGGAAAAGTTTTTTCCATAAGTTGAGTATCTTGCAGTGGTCCAAGTCACTAAAAATCACTAATATCACATCAAGTACTGTTAGCAGAAAAATTGCTTTGAGGTAATACACTATTTCATTGACTTAAGATGCATATTGTTCATCTATGCTTTCTTTTCCTGTTGCTGTGAAAAATACAGAAATGTCTTTTTTTTTTAATTTTCATGTTTTACTATTGCAGTCAAACATAGTTACATTATAGAGAAAATAATAAAAGTGATGTCATATATTTGCAGTAAAAATGTATTTAATTCTTTTTTGTAGAATTATTAAAATAAAAAAAATAACAAAGAATTCTCAATCAAAAAACAATGAGTTGAAAAAAAGAACAAAACAAAATACTGAGTTGGTTTAATGATACAGAAAAAAAGAAACCACTGGCCTTCAAGAAATCTCTCTTTTTCTTAATGTAAAAGGTACTCTGTGTTATCCCTACCTTAAATTATTAAAATATTCAAATAGGTTCCTGATTAAAAATCCAGCATTGCGTTACAGTATCCCCAAGGTATGAAACATGATAGTTCATTATATTTTTCTACTTCTATATGTAAACAAGAAAGCAATGACAACTTTAACTGTGAGATATACCATGTTAAGCAAGGACAATGTACATTTTAAAGTCCATGTCTCTATCTCATCCACACTAAAAGACAGGACAGGACTCTCCTGGAGAAAGGAACAAGGTATGACAAACCATTTTGTGTCCAATAACGCTTGACTGATTTACACTTCTTTCCCGCATGAACCATGTTATATAAGCTAATTCCCTTCACTGCTTCCTTTCTAAATCACTCCAATTTATTTTGAAGAATATTTCTAAGATGTAATATATACAAGGAAGTATTCATACCCTCTACCCAAGGAGGCCTACAGGACCTCCTCATATATATTCTGCAAGACTTTTAACAAGAACAACAACAAACATGAGATTTAGGGAACCCAAATCAGGGCAACAAATCCATTAAATAAGTATTTCTTGAATACCTGCTATATATCAGAATCTATGTAACAAATCAAGATCCCACCTGCAAGAAACTTATAATCTAGTGCCCTGTTAATAAAGAATTCTCAAAATGCCTAGTAGAATAAGCCTATAATATGAGTATGGCATGTAATGAAGCAGGGAATGGTGTGCCTGATCATAAAAGACACAGATTCATGAGACTATTTCCAATTACTGCAGCTACATCTTTTGTTATGTTTTTCCCAACACCGGAAAACTAATTATTCATCCATTTAATAAAATTTACTGCAAACTAATTACATATATGACATTAAAGTAGGATTCATAATTCAATACTATTAACATATGCAAAGACTATAAAAAAGTCTGATTTCCACCTTCTACCTATTTTCTAGAAATTTCTGTATACCTTTAAGAACAAGGCTTGGCAAAATCGTATAATGTTTTATTTAAAATAATCTATAATATAATAATCTTCTTATATAAGACTTTTTAAAAACCCACTCTTCTGTGTAGAATACCAAATGGAATGTCTGTTTTAACAAGTTGGCTAGTATAACATCCTTCATTAGAAGTGTAAACACTCTTGTCTGTCAATAGAAACATGAACACACACAGTATTCACTTAAATTTAATAACATTCCAAATACTTATCACAAAGGTTCTGGTTCTAACATATATTAATTTTATATTTCAAGGAACAAAATGTGTATCAAACTATTTAGTTAAAATACAAGGGATCTATGGACACTGTTCCATGTCTATAAAATAGAGTTTTAAAAAGTATAAATTATTCAACATAAAATATAATTATCACTCTATTCTTGATCTGCTCAAATCTAAAAAGAAAACTGTACTCCAAATAATTTAAATAAATTATCTTATTTGCTTCTGATTAAAGTTTAAGATAATAAGGTAATGAGCTATAACAATTCTTATTTAATAAGAGAACAGAGAAAAAAATAACTAGAAAAGAGATCTATGCAGTTGCAATATGTACTACGGGCTTTTTTGATAGATAATTCTGATATAACAAAGTTCTGAATTGTTTACTCTTTAGTCTTCCAGAATATCCCCAATTATACACCACTAGCTCCCAAATTAAGCACCTACTTAAAAAAGGGCCTTGATTGATGGTCTACATGAAAATCTGTTGCTTCTTTCCTATAATCAAAAAACAATAATTAGTAGGAATTATGTAAGAAAATAAGTATCATTTTAGTTTACATTAATAAAATAAAGATGAAATCTTCTAAATTCTTATTTATTTTATCTGTATCTGGATTGAGTAAAAGATTTTTCACCAAGTGTTCCACTCAAATCCTCTCCATTTTATAATTTTTGTAAGTGTGGGTCACATATATGATAAGATACAAAATGAAAATGGATATAGGAAGCAATATTTACTTTGTTTTTTTGTTTGTAGGAGAACTTGTGGGTTTACAGAGTAATTGTGCATAAAATAAGAGGATTCCCATATACCACAGCACCACCAACTTGCATTGGTGTAGAACATTTGTTACAATTGATGATAGCACATTTTTATAACTATGTTAAATAAAATCCATGGTTTAACTTAGGGTTCACTGTTTGTGTAGTGTATTTCCATGGATTTTTTAAAAAATTTTTTTATTCTGTTACTGTATATACAATCTAACACTTCAGCTTTAAATCATATTCAGATATATACTTAAGTGCTGTTAAAAGCATACACAATGTTGTATTACCATCACCACCATCCATAACCAAAACATTTGCATCATTCCAAATAAGGAACCCTGTATATTTTAAGCCTTAACTTCCCATTCCCTATCCCTACCTCATCCCCTAGTAACCAATATTCTAGATTCTGACTCTACGAGTTTGCTTATTCTAATTGTTTCAAAACAGTGAGATCACACAAAATGTGTCCTTTTGTGTCTGGCTTATTTCACTCAACATGTCTTCAAGATTGATCCATGTTGACACATATATCAGGACTTCATTCCTTTTGGTGGCTGAAAAATGTTCCATTGTATAAATATACCATATTTTATTTATCCATTCATCAGTTGATGGACACTTGGGTTGCTTCCATATTTTGGCAACTGTAAATAATGCTGCTATGAACATCAGTGTGCAAATATCAATTCGAGTCCCTGTTTTCAATTCTTTTGGGTATGTACCTAGTAGTGGGAATGCTGCGTCATATGGTAGTTCTACACTTAGATTTTGAACTGTTTTCGACAGTGGCTGCACCACTTTACATTGCCACCAGCAATGAATGGGTGTTACTGTTTCTCCGTATTGTCTCCAGCACTTGTTTTCTGCTTTTTAAATAGCAGACATTCTGATGGGCAATGTATTTCCCTAATGGCTAAGGATGTTGAGCATCTTTTCATGTGCTTTCTCGTTGTTCTTGGAAAGATGTCTGTTCAAGTCTTTTTCCCATTTTTTAATTGGTTAGTTTGTCTTATTGTTAAATTGAAGGATTCTTTATATATACTGGATATTAATCCTTTATCAAATATGTGGTTACCAAAGATTTTCTTCCATTGTGCAGGATATCTTTTTACTTTCATGATGAAGTCCTTTGAGGAACAAAAGTTTTTAATTTTGATGAGGTCCCATTTATCTTTTCTTTTTTCTTTCGTTACTTGCACTTTGAGCGTAAAATTAAGAAACCATTGCCAAACACGGAAGTCCTAAAGATGCTTCCTTACATTTGCTTCGAGGATTTTGATGATTCAGTTCTTATATTAAGGTCTTTGATCATTTTCGAGTTGATGTTTGTATATGATGTGACGTAGGAGCTCTTATTTCACAAAAGGAGATCCAGTTTTTCCAACGCCATTTGTTGAAAAGACTATTCTTTCCCAAAGTGGCCTTTGCCACCTTGTCAAAAATAAGTTGGCTGTAAATTTGACGGCTGATTTCTGAGCTCTCAATTCTATTATACTGGTCTATTGAGACTGTCCTTGTGCCAGCACCATGCTGTTATGATTACTGTAGCCTTGTAATCAGTTTTAAGATTAGGAAGTGTGAGTCCTCCAACTTCATTCTTTTTTTCAAAGATAGCTTTATGTATTTGGGACCACTTACTCTTCCATATAAATTTAATGACTAGCTTTTCCAATTCTGAAAAAAAAAAGGTGGTCAGAATTCTGATTGGGATTGCACTGAATCTATAAATTGTTTTGGTAGTATTGACATCATAATGATATTAAGTCTTCCAATCCATGAACACAGAATATCCTTCCATCTACTTAGGTCATCTTTCATTTCTTTTAGCAATGTTTTATAGTTTTCTGTGTACAAGTCCTTTACATCCTTGGTTAGATTTATTCCTAGATATTTGATTATTATAGTTGCTATTGTGAATGAAATTCTTTTCTAGATTTATTCTTCTCATAGTTCATTGCTTGTGTATTGAAATGCTGATTTGGGGGGTGTTGATCTTGTACTCCACCACTTTCCTGATTTATTAATTCTACAAGCTTTGTGTAGATTGTTCAGGATTTACTGTATATACAATCATATCAACTGCAAATAGGGAGAATTAATTACTTCTCCCTTTCCAATGTGGATGCTTTTTATTTCTTTTGCTTGCCTAAGTACTCTGACAAGAATTTCCAGTACAATGTTGAATAACAGTAGTGACAGTGAACATTCTTGTCTTGTTTCAGATATTAGAGGGAAAGCTTTCAGTCTTTCAACACTGAGTGTGATACTGACTATGGATTTTTCATATATGCCCTTTATCATGTTGAGGAAGATTCCTTCTATTTCCATTTTTCCAATTGTTTTTATCAAGAAAGAATGCTGGATTTTTCAAATGACTTTTCTACATTAATGGAGATGATCACATGGATTTTTCCCTGCATTCTGTTTATGTGTTATATTACATTAATTATCTTATGTTGAACCAACCTTGCATACCAATTGAACATGGTGTAAAATTCTTTTAACATGCTGTAGGATTCAGTTTGCTAGTATTCTGTTGAGGATCTTGGCCCCTATATTCATAAGATATAGTGGTCTGTAGTTTTCTTTTCTTGTGGTATTTTTACCCAGCTTTGGTATAAGGGTGATGCTGACCTCATAAAATGAGATAGGGAATTTTCCCTCCTCTTCAAATTTTTGGAAGAGGTTGAGCAAAACTGCAGTTAAGACTTCTTGCAGTGTTTGGTAGAATTCCCCTGTGAAACTATCTGGTCCTGGGCCTTTCTTTGGAGGTTTTTGCTTACTCATTCAGTCTCTTTACTGCTTATTGGTCTGCTAAGGTCTACTATTTTTTTCTTGAGTCAATGTAGGTAGTTTGTGTGTTTCGAAGAATTTGTTCTAGGTTATCTAATTTAGTAGCATACAGTTGTTCATAGTATCTTCTTATAGTCCTTTTTATTTCAGCAGGATTGGTACTAATACCCTGCTTTTCATTTCTGATTTTCATTATTACATCCTCTTTCTTTTTTCCTTTGTCAGTCTAGCTAATGGTTTGTCAATTTTATTGAACTTTTCAAATAACCAACTTTCGGTTTTGTCGATCCTATTTATTTTTTTATTCTATTTCATCTCCACTATAATGTTTGCTACTTCCTTCCTTCTTTTCCCATAGTGTTTAGTTTGCTTTTCTTTTTCTAGTTCTACCAGTTTTGAGGTTACATATCTGATTTGAAGTCTTTCGTCGTCGTCTTCTTTCCTTTTTTTTTTTTTAGGAGGTACCAGAGATTGAACCCTGGGACCTTGTATGTGCAAAGCAGGCACTCAGTCACTGAGCTATGCCCACTTCCCCTTTCTTCTTTTTTAATGTAAGCATTAAGCGATATAAATTTCCTTCTGAGCACTGCCTTAGCTGCTTCCCATATGTTTGGTATGTTGTACTGTCCATTCACCTAATGATATTCCCTAATTTCACTTCTGATTTCCTCTTTAACTCATTGGTTGTTTAAGAGAATGCTGTTTAATTTCCACATATTTGTGAATTTTGCCATTTCCCCTCTGTTATTCATTTCTAGCTCCATTCCATTTTGGTTGGAGAAGATACACTGTATGGTTTCATTATTTTTTAATTTACTGAGACTTATTTTGTGACACAAATTATGGTCTATTCTAGAGAATGATCCATGTGCACTGAAGAAGAATGTATATTCTGTTTTCATTGGGTACAGTGTTCTATATATGTCTGTTAGGTCTAGTTGGTATAGCATATCGTTCAAGTTCCGTACTTCCTTATTGATATCTGACTATATGTCATATCCATTATTGAGAGTGATGTGTTAAATCTACTATTAATGTAGAACCATCAATTTCTCCCTTCAAATCTGTCAATATTTGGTTCAGATATTTTGGGGCTCTGTTGTTAGGTACACATATATTTATAATTGTTACATCTTCCTTGTGAATTGTCCTCTTTATCGTTGTATAATGACCATCTTTGTCCCTTGTAACTGTTTTTGACTTAAAAGTCAATTTTATCTGATATTAGTTTAGGCACTCAAGCTCTCTTTTGCTCATTACTTGCATGTTATATATTTTTCCATCATTTTGCTGTCAACCTATTTGTATCATTGACTTTAAGATGAGACTCTTGTAGACAGCATATAGTTGGGTCATGCTTTTTTTATCCATTTTTGCCAGTCTCTGCCTGTTCACTGGAGAGTTTAGTGCATTTACATTTTAAGTCACTACTGATAATAAAGGTCCTTCTTCTGCCTTTTTGCTATTTAGCCTTTGTAAGACATACCTTTTTTGTCCCTCACTTCTGTTAAAGCCTACTTTTATATTTATTTGCTTTTCTGTGTTGTACCATATTCAGTGCCTTCTCATTTCTATCTGGATATATTTTTCACCTATTTTTTCTTGTGGTTACAATGGGGTTAAAATTTAACATACTACATATATAACAATCATATTTGTTTGATATCAACTTAATTTCAATTGCATGCACATATACTTTTCCTATATCCCACTGTCCCCCCACCATTTCTTTTGTACTTGTTACCACTTACACCTTTGTACATTTGTATGTCCAAAAACCTATATTTACCACCACTTTTTTCCCCCAGTATCTTTATTTTTTCTGCAATTGCATTTTAGCATCTGTAGGAAGTAAGAAGTGAGACACCTATCATACAATGGTTACTCAAATGGTTCCCTATACTGTAGGTCTTTATTTCTTTATGCTGCTTTGAAATACTATCTAGTGTCCTTTCATTTCAGTCTGAAGAACTCCCTTTAGTATTGTATGAAGTGCAGGTCTAGTGGAGATGCACTCCCTCAGTTTTTGTTTATTTGGGAATATTTTAATCTCTCCCTCATTTTTGAAAGAGAGTCTCGCCAGATATAAAATTCTTGCAGTTGTTTTCCTACAGCACTTTAAATATGTCAGCCCAGCCTGCTAGCCTCCTGTGGCAGTTTGATGTAATTATGAATTCCAAAAATATAATTCAATCATGCTTGTAAACTGATCTGTTAATCTGGGCATGATTTAGGTTAGGATTAGGGCGTTGAGCCCCACCCCTTGGTGGGTGGGGAATTGAACATAAAAGGCAAGGCAAAGGACAGTTGAAGCAGTCTTTTGAGAAGCAGTTTTGATGCTGGAAAGAAGTCCCCAGGGGAAGAGAAGCAAGCCGTTTGCCTGATCGTCTACAGCTGACCTTGTGGAGGAAACAGGAGCTAAGCCCGGAGAGAAACGCAGCCCCGGGAAGAGAGGAACCCCAGAAGCCTGAACCCTGGCAAACGCCAGCAGCTGTCTTGCTCTAACACGTGGCAATGGACTGTGGTGAGAGAAGAAACTTAATGCTTTATGGCCTGGTATCTGTGGACGTCTACCCCAAATAAATACCCTTTATAAAGACCAACCCATTTTTGGTATTTTACATTAGCACCCCTTTGCCTGACTAAGACACCTCCATTGTTTCTGACAAGAAATCAGCACTCAATCTAATTGGGACTCCCTTATAGGTAATACACTGCTTTTCTCTTGCAGCTTTCAGAACTCACTCCTTGTCTTTTGCATTTGATAGTGTAATGAGTATATGACAGAGTGTATTTTTATTTACGTTTATCATGTTTGGTGTTCTCTTGAGCTTCTTGGATGTACATATTTACATCTTTTTTCTAATTTGGGGAGGTTCTCTGTCATTATTTCTTTAACTATTCCTTCTGCCCCTTTCTCTGTTTCTTCTCCTTCTTGAATTCCCATACATATATATTGGTGCACTCAATGGTGTCCCATAGCTGCCATGGTTATTTTCACTTTTAATATTTCCTTTTTCTTTCTACTCCTTAGCCTGACTCATTTCAAGTGTCTTGTCTTCAAGTTCACTGATCCTTCCTTCTGCCAGCTCCAATATGCTCTTTACCCTCCTGGACATTTTCATTTCATTTACCAAGGTCTTCGACTCCAGTAATTCTATTGGTTCCTCTTTAAAATTTCTATACCTTTCCTTAAACTCTCATATTGTTCATTCATTGTTTTCCTGATATCCTGTAGTTCTTTCTCTGTATTTTCCTTCATCTCCTCAAGCATTTTTAAGATCTTTTTTTAAAAGACTTTGTTTGGGACACCCACATTCTCATCTTCCTCATTGGTGTTTTCTGTATTTTTATCCTCTTCCTTTGAAAGGACCATCACTCCCTGTTTCTTTGTCTTATACTTTTGTTGTACACTGTACTTTTTAATATTTTAAAATGTTAAATCTGGAGTTTATTCCCTGGAATGTCTGTTTCCTGGTTTAGTAACCAGCTGGTGATAAAACAGTGATTTTCTTGAGCCTTAGCCCTCCTATCAGTAAAGTCTGCCCAAAGTGAACGTACTGTGCAGGATTTCCCTGTCTTTTGGGGCCTCTGCCTTGTTCTAGGCTATTACCTGTTAGTTCTTTTAGAATTCCCCTGTTTACAGGAGTTTGGCCATTCCCTCTGTTTCCCAGGAGATAGACTACTCTGTCCTGGATATGTGATGTCAGCAGGCCTTTGTCCAACTGTCCACCTCTATAGATCTTTACACTTCTTTAATTGTCTTACACTGCTTTTGCCAGGCAAATTCTGGGAGGAGGGTTACCCTGGAAAGGACTTTCTCAGATCAGTCTTTCCCAGCCAAAACAGGGACAGGGACCCATAAAGGGGGCGCACATCAACTCCAAGGTGCCCTGGGGAGGGGATCAGGATGGACACCAAAACCTTCTCCAACAGCTCCCCAAAGCTGAGTTTTCCTAGTCTGCCGAGCAGATGCAGCCTGAGGAAGCCCTGCATCTTAAAATCTCCATTGCCTCTGCCCCTGTCCAGGAAGGGTTGAAACAATGGCTGCTGCTGCCTCTTTCCAGGGTGGGTTGAAATAATAGCTGCCCTCAGAGCCAGTACTCAGGAATCCAAATTCGCTCATCAAAAGCCATGATCAGTCGGGGGGCAGATGTGGCTCAAATGGTTGGGCGTCCATCTGCCATATGGAGGGACCTGGGTTCGATCTCTGGGACCTCCCGGTAAAATAAAAACTATATATATATAAGGCACATGGGCTGTCAGGCTCTGTGTGCCGGTGAGCCGCCAGGCCCCGGGAGCCATGCAGCAAGATGATGACGTAACAGGGGAGAGACAAGACAAGATGCTCTGAAAGCTCCGAAAACCAGGAACCAAGGTGGTACCGGTGGCAGATCACCTCTCTCCTACATCGGAGGTCTCCAGGATTGAATCCTGTTGAAGACTGGAGGAGGAGGATGAGAAGAGATGGCAGGAAACAGACCCAGAGAATTGCCCAGCGAATGGACACAAAAACAGCAAATGGGGAAGGAAGGTTTTACAATGGATAAAGTAAATAAATAAATCTTAAAAAAAAAAAAAAAAAAAGCCATGATCAGTGATGTGCCATACACATCCCTGTTCCTGGGGAAGAGGATTTTTACATCCCTTTTTTCATCAGCAGATAGTCAGGGACTGGACCCATGGTGGCCTGCCCAAAGAGTGGGTAATGGGCACTGGTAGCTGCTATGCAGAGAAAGCAATTTACAGTTCCTTACTGTAATTTATCAGCATCATCCTTCTGCTCTTCCCTGGATGCTGTACAGTGTTCTTCTGGTCTTTATAGCTTCAAAATAGTTGTTTCACACACTTCCTGCCTATTAATAGTTGTTTTTGTGGAAAAATAATTCTGGAGCTCCTTACTCCACCATCTTCCCCAGTAATCTCCCAGATGCTGGCAAAATTTACTTTTATACTTATGTTCTTTATCACTTATCTTCCCTTAGTGAGCATCTTTTTTTTTTTTTTTTTTTTAATTTATTTCTCCCCACCCCCGCATTGTTTGTACTTGTTGTGTGCTGTGTCTTTAGGAGGCACCGAGAACTGAACACAGGACCTCTGATGTGGGAGGGAGGCGTCTAATCGCTTGAGCCACCTGTTTCCTGCTTTGTTGTGTCTCTCATTACGTTTTTTTCTCTTGTGCCTCTTGTTGCATCATCTTGTTGTTCAGCTTGCCGTGCCTGCCTGTTGCGTCAGCTCACTGTCTTGCTCGTTTTTCTTCAGGAGGCACCAGGAATCTCTGCTCTCTGCTTTGTTGTGTCATTGTTTTTCTTCTTGTGTCTCTTGTTGTGTCATCTTGTGTCAGCTTGCTGTGCCTGCCCATCATGCCAGTTCGCTGTCTTCTTTAGGAGGCACTGGGAACCAAACCACAGAACTCCCATGTGGTAGGAGGGAGCTCAGTCACCTGAGCCACATCCGTTTCCCAAACCCAGCATCTTTAACATTCTAAAAACAAAAAGTCAACATTTGACAATATAAATTACTTTTTCTTTAAAGTCCAAATAAGTTACATAAAAATTGCAAAGCCACCTTCAATTTGAAAATTTGTCATTTTTACCTACAGGTTTTAAACTTGAGAGATTAGACTAGAATTTTAATTTAACAGTTATAAATTTCTTTCTTGAATAAATCTTCCCAAAGAAAAAACTAAATAATTGTGTTTTTTAAAACTACTTGGCAAAGTATATATATTAATCCACACTGATTGGTTATTAATGGATTGAAAAATAATGCTTTACACATCACAGGATTTTTAAGTAATGGTGCTAACATATGGGTATGATAGTGGTTTGTTTTTTTTTTTTTTTCAGAGTAATGATTGAAGTGATGAATGCGCAACTTGGTGAATACCAAATGCTCATGACTGTACACTTTAGATAAAGTATATGTTTATGAAAAAATAATAATAGGGTTGACTGTGGGGAAAATACATCAAATTTAAGATACGGACTATAGTTAGTAGTAATACTTTGACGACGCTCTTTCATAACTTGTTACAAATGTTTTACAACAATGCAAGGTATTTGTGGTGGGGTGATGTATGGGAGCCATGTATGATGTTATGCATGTTTGTTTTATAAGTGCACAATGTTTACAATACAGTTATTGTTTATGTATGTTCATGTATGAATGATATGCTTCAATCAATTGTTTTTAAAATGAAAAAAAAAAAAGGAATGCTCTAACAGCACAAAAAAGGGAGGAAAATATGGCGGAACTCAGACTTTTTAAATAGTAATAGATATTTAATTTTTAAATGTATATTCCCACTAAATAATATCTTAGAGACAATGGAAGGATAATGGCCTATAAAATCCTTAGCCGAAAGTCTAAAGAACGTTTTTGTTTTTTTTTTTTAATCAAATCAGGTGTCTCCCTAGAATTGTATAGTTTATTTCTTAAAAGCTTTTAACTGAATTTTCAGTATGTGACAAATATATATATCAACATCAATTACTTTTTAAAATAGCAAAGATGTTAGTGTCCCCTAGCAAATGATTAACTTTTCAGGCTTCAGAATTAATTTGGTATGCAATGCTTTTGAGATATTATCAGTTTATTACAAATTGAATTCACATAACAAGCTATATCAGGCATCCTCTTATTCAAACCAAATGCACTGAAATATTCTCTTTAGCCAAGAAGACATTATGAAAGTATACTATACAAATATAGAAAATAAAATTCATCCTTTCAAAATGGGGAGGGACAGAAAACTCATATTTTTCAAGAGCCTATTACATGCCAGAATAAATTATTGCATTTATTCCTCACAACAATATATTATAATAAACATGATCACCTCCATTTTACAAAGAATAAAAATGAAGCTACAAGTATTTACATAATTTGTGTAGGTCAAAGAGCTAATAAGGACAGAAGGACAGAGAAAGTCAAACCCAAATTCTCTTTGGTTCCAAATCTCTCTGATTGCTTCTGCTCTTTCTACTACTAGGATTGCTGAAAAACAGTCTTAGAGGGTGAGAGGAAAGGGGAAGAATTCACAAAAATGAGATATGTATATACTGTATTCTAGTCTACAATGGGGTAAAACTGAATGTCTGAAAACCTTCTGGGGAGTAAATTAGAAGAGTTAGCAACAAGATATCAAAATGACCAATTTTAAAGTTTTCAACACAGCAAAGGAAAAAGAATTACGATCTTTAATATCAATGAAAAGAAAAGTCTTAATAAATTATTAGAATTGTTTTCTTCTAATTTGTCACTAACCCCATAGCTTTCTCCAATCAAAAGCTAAAGTTGAAACCAGAGTTCATGAGATTTTTTCCCACATTCTTATCTAATTCCTCCCTTAAAAAGATTAGAAGGAGATAGATATCAGCAAGTGCATCTCCAGCTAAGGAAGTTTTTGGTTGTTGTCATGTTTTGTTTTGGTGAAGAAACTCATCATTTGTTTACAGAAATCTATCCATTAATTGATTCAATAAAATATTTACTTAGAAATACAAAGTCAGAAAGAACTCAGCTGCTGTCTTTCAGATATTGTCATAATGGAGGAAATTACATTTTAATAATTTTAGAAAATATTTAAGCATTGGGAGAAACTGTCCCATGGGTCCTTCTCCCTCCTATATGTCTCGCTAGGCATGCCAAGAATGCAAGGCCCTGACTACTCTCAGAATTGTGTTTACAGCAAGCAACCTTGAGGCATGAAGTAATGTCTCTCTTAAGGAGAAAGAGCAGGCTTGTTTACTACTTGCTATGAAACAGCAGGTAAGCCACGTTCAGTGTTACTCAGCTGTGATGCAACCCACTGCATATACAACATCCATCTGGACCCATATTACATCATCCCTGTGGGACATGGAAGCAAGGGAAACAGACACAAGCATGGTGCTCATGCTGCTGGCTGCGCCATGACTATAAAGTCCTTTGTCACAGACCCAGGAGTCTCGAGCCTTCTGCTAGCATCTGTGAAATAGTGACAGGCTAACCATTAGCTTCCAAGTTGGTTAAAATCAAATCCCAGACTTGACAATAATATCAAAATGGATGTACAAGGTGCCAAAGACAATCAAAGAAGCAGTTAAGTCTTATTGGAAATGAAGTCCTATCAGAAATCTGAGTGGGGCTTGAGTATTCAGTAAGAATAGACTATAAACAGAAGACAAAGCAGAGCACACAAGACAGAGACAAAATTATGTACAAAAGGGCTGCGGTGAGATAAAGCATGGCATATTCAGGGAACTAAAGGCTGGGATAGCCTTTGCAAGGAGTGGCAAGAGCCAGATGACCAAAGGTCTTGTATGTCCAATGTCTACTGCTTATCCACTGACCCCGTTCTCACAAAGACGAAAAAGCAACTGTCCCCTGGAATAGAGAGCCAGGAACAAATGATGTCTCGAAGCATTAAGAAGACTCCTGGCCAAAACCAAAACAAACAAACAATAACAAAAAAACTCCTAGTGGAGTATGGTATGACCACCACTGGGGCCAAGGCTGCCTAATTGACACATTAATGTCATACAAACATTTGTGCTCCTTGTGGTGGGAGAGACTCAACTAAGCAGGAAGTGACTTAAGAGAAAGCAGAATTTTCCCTACCAGAAACCCTACTTCCCTTCTTCATTCTTTAGAACTGAAGTTCCAGTCTTTGCTTTGCCTACTTGGTGGGAACATTTTAAAAAAGGACTGTCCAATATCAAGGAAAGATATTAGTGTGTCTATTTCCAAAGGCTCTCTAAAAAACTGAAGAGAAGGCTGTCCCCATTTTGACATTGCGAATATTTATAATAGTATTCACAAGGTAGAAATGAAAATTTACCATTGGGTTGAAGTTAGTTACTTGGTGATAGAAATGAATAGATAAGATGGGTAAATTTCACTAAATAACTTAGAAAATATCTAGTCTGATAGGATAGATTTCTTTTCAGAATAATAAATAGGTAAAAGGGAAGCACAACTTCCAATTGCATTCAGTTTTGGAAATCTCAACACTAACATTCAGCATTCTATTGTCAAATAGAAATAATCTGACATTCATTTCCTCTTCTATTATTTTTACACAGCATGTTATATTTTTATGTTAAGAAGAAAAGATTGGTGATATAAAAGCAGGTATGATTAAGGAAGTCAACAAATAGTTAAAGGAGACATGTATAATCTCACAACTCCTGTGCTTGGGATTCAATCATTATAAAGCTGATTAACTACTGTCTCATTTTCTAATTCTATTAAGATTAGTATTCTATTCTTTGCCATTCAGTGGAGGGGGTTTTATTTTTAAACAATGACATGAAAGATGGAAGGTGATTAAAAAAATAAGAGGTATTACATCACTGAAAATAATTAACAAATTACCTTGAAAGTATCACCATTTTGAGTTTGGTTATAGTAAATCCAGCTTTTTTTATTATTTCAATTATTTCTCCAGCTCTTGACACTGCATCTGGTTTAATCAGGGCTAATGTTCTGTAAAGAAATAAAGAATAACTTTGAAAACAAAAATAGTTTGGTAGTTTTTATTTATGAGTCCCAGGTAGCAATAGTTTTCCTAACAATAATTCTGGATCATCAAGCATCAAAATTAATTATACTGAGAAGGATGTCTCTTAAAAACGTATATGTTTACTGTTTTTCAAAATTGTGTACTCAATCTGAAAACATAATAAAAGCTTAGAGGAAAACATTAATATTGTCATTTAGAAATAAGGAAAACACAAGTGCTTGAGATTTCTCACTATTTCTATTCAAATGACTAAATTCTAGAAGGTTTCTTAGAGTATATCATGAGCTTAGTTTTTGATCTCTCAGATTTTAATATATGTATGCTATACAGTCAGTCTAGCACTGATTTGAAAATAATTATAAATTCTTCTATTGACTTTTTATTCACTAGTAATAATAAGTAATAAGTAATGCACAAAGAACCAAATGTCCACTCATCCAACAAAGTGTATGAAGAGCAAGCACCATGCTTTTAAAATAACGCTTTCCTTCAAAGAGGATACATTAGAGGAATGCATTCTCCTCCTTCGAAGCACAAAATTAACGGACTTTTAGAGAGGAAGTTCATCTAACTTAGTGCCTTCTTTTTTACTAAAGAGGAAACTAGGCCCAGGGAGGTAATTTGCCAAAGGTCACATAGCTGGGTCAATGGCATAGTTAGGACAAAACACTCAACTCAAAAGAGTCCCAGTTCTGTGTCCCTTTTGTACCACAATTATTTCAAATGTTTCTATTGTTAAAAGAGGTAGTAATCACTGAATTCTCCAAAATAATAGTTGCAAATGAAAGCTAAAAAACAGCTTAGATGTCATAATTCAGATCATAAAAAATACAAAACTATGACAAAGAATTGCTGCCATTTTCCTTCTCAGTTGTTATTACAACATTGGTAGTAATTTAAGGATTCCATAAAAGGAAAACAGTTGCCCTTTCCATAGTTAGCTTTTCTTACCGAGGAAACAAATACAGCGGAGGATATAATAATTCAAATATTCTTACTTGTAACTGGATATAATTTATGGCTGCTTCCTTAAATGTTTAAGTTATAAAAGAAATTGTTTATCTTTGTTTATTACAAGCTGTCACAGACAATCTTTTTCTTTATTTTGAAGCAGATAAATCACTTATATTATTTTATACCATATGGTTTCTTTGAAGATACAGTTAAAACCTTTCATTTTTCAGTCCACATTATTTAAATATTATAAGTTAGGCTAACCTATAAATTGTTTATCTTAAACTCTGGAATAACATTTCAGAAACCAAAGCTCTTATATAAAAATATAAAACACATCAGCAATCATCAATTTTTGTGAACAGGAAACACTAGGAAAAATCCAAAACTGACAGAACTTCGTTTAAATACAATTCAATTTTCTCTTTAAATGCCTACAGGAAGGGAGCAGATTGGATCAAGCAACTGAGTCTGCTTCCCACATGGGAGTTCCCGGGTTCGTCCCTCTGTCTCCTAAAAACAAAAACAAACAACAAGCAAACAAACAAAAAAACCAACTCAGGGGAGCTGATGTGGCTCAGTGGTTGAGCATCTGCTTCCCATGTACAAGGTCCCAGGTTCAATGCCCAATACCTCCTAAAAAAAAAAAAAAGTAAAATGCCTACAGGAGACAATGGGTTAATATGATTAATTACTCTAAATTCCTCTGTAATATCTTCACTATTTAATTGTTCAGAAGGTAATAATTAAAATGTATTTTAGAAAGAAAATAGGAGAAACATCAGAAATTATATGTATTATTTAAAAATGAAAATAGCACACACAAAAAAAAGGATCACAAAAGATTAACAGTGTCTCTGTTATTTATTGCTGCATAACAAACCAACCAAAATCTGGTGGCCTAAAACAACAAACATTAATTTCTCTAGATTCGGTGGATTAGCTGAGTGGTGGTTTCAACTGGACTCATTCATACATCTGCATTTGGCTGGCAGGTCAGTTGGACTCAGCTGAGATTGCTGGGCTTCTCTGCCCTTATGATGTTTCATTCTTAATAGGCTAAACCAGGCTACTTCTTATAGAGTCACATGGCATCCAATGCATAAGCACTTGTTAAGTGTCCAGGTTACTATGTCTGCTGATATCCCTTTGGTTAATGCAAGCCAAATGGTCATGTCCAGAATCAATGTGAGAGGGGACCAGACAAGGACATGGATACCAAGAGGTGTGATTCCTTGGGCCCATCAGTTTAACATTCTACCACAGCCATCCTCTTGCCTGCATTGAGGCATGAACTATGGATGCAATATCAGATGTTCTCAAAAGAAAACAAAACCAAAGGAAAATCTTTCTTTTAGATTTAAAGCTTCTTAGCTATGGAGTTTGAAAAAAACATACAGTTTGGCCAGCCTTCACAAATCCCAGACAGGATAGAGATTTCTCGAAAATAACAAATTTCAAAGAGCCATGAAAAAAACTGTTCTTCATATACTATCAGCTTCTGAGCAAAAACTGCAGCAAATATGTATGTGATACAGATGACAAATCAATTGCTGTACAATCAATGTCCTGGATGGCATAGTGCTACAGACTCTTTGAATGCTGTCAATCTAAAAAAGTAAAGTGCTAAACTTTAATCCATATTAATAAATATAACTATTCCAAAAGGTATTCATATTTGACTTCTGCATATGAAAACCCATTCTAAACATCAATCAAAAGTTAAATTTATGGTTTCTTTTATGCTTTTTTTTTTTGCAATTGTAAAGTGTGTGTTTGCCCATGGATAAAGAAAAATAACCTCATATGAGGCACCTGTAGTTCTGTAGTTCAAAAGAAAATGCACTGAACTACAGCATTTTCAACAATGCCAAAGTTATTTAGAGCTATCCTTCTACTGAAAACTGAAAATGGCAGACAAAATCTTTTAAAAGCAAAGATGAATTGACTGGATAGTAAGTAATTAGTAGGACAAAATGAAAGGAAAATGGAGACCCAAAAAAATGAGGATGAAAGTTGTTTTTACCTTGACAGCATTGCCTCTCTGGCAAATCTGAACTTTAATTTGTACTACATGACTGGGAGAAGGAAACAGAATCCAATAAAGAATCCTCCCTATAATAAATTGGGACAAAAGGCTATACCAGGGGAGCAAATGTAGCTCATTGGTTGAGCACCTGCTTCCCATGTACGAGGTCCTGGGTTCAATCCCTGGTACCTCCTAAAAAATAAAATAAAATAATATAAAAAAGGCTATATCATATGGATGAACCATAAAGAACCAGGCCACGCATGGTTTGGCAGCACAAGTTCACATCACCTTGGTATTCTGGGAACTTCAAATTCTAAAGTTGGTTAAAGGTAATCCAGATTGCTAATGCCTCCAAGAAACAGGCAGAAAGAAACATGATACTTCTCTAGAAGGAAAGTAACCTCATCCTGTACCTTATATAGTTCATATATAAACACAAACACATATCAAATACAAACATGCATGCACACATAACAATGATCAGTACACAAAAGTAACCACACACACATAAGAAATAAATACCAGCATGAAGGGGAATCAGAAGAAACAACATAAAACAGAGACCCATAAATGCTTCAGATACTGGAACTATCAGATATAGATTGCAAAATAATTATGCAAATTATAATAAAAGGAAAAAAATATATCACCAGACAACAGAACACTATAAATGATAAATAATTAACTATTAGATTTGAAAGAGAATCTATTAGAATGTCTAGTAATGAAAAATAAAATTACCAAAATAAGAAGTAAGCCATGGTTTGGCAGAAGATTGGATACTACTGAAAGGAGAACTCTGAACAATTTCAGAATGAAGCACAGAGAAACAATAAATGCAACACAGGTGAGAAAGTAGTTCCAAGAATACAAGTGAAATAAAGACATTTTCAGACAAGTAAAAACAATTCTAAAATTTAGAGTAATTTTAGAATTACTCTAAAGGAAATTCTAAAAATGTAAGTAAGACAAAAAGTAAATTAATCTCAGAATGTTTGAAATAGAAAAGAACAAAGGGAAAATAGTGGTGAAAATAGATAAATCTAATTGAATATTGGCTGTATAAAGCAATAATAAAGAAACAGGTTCAAAAAAGTTAAGGAAAAATGCACAATAAAACTGGCATATAATTGAGTTTGAAAATTGAGCTAAACTATTCTGAGGTTCTTGTATTTTTAGAAGGAAGATAATAATATTGATTAACATTAGACTTTTATCAATTTAGTATACATGCTATGGTTTCTAATGTAAATGCTTAACATCATTAGCCATTAGCCATCAGGGAAATGCAAATCAAAACCACAATGAGATACTATTTCACATCCATTAGAATGCCTACTATTAGTAAAATGGGAAATAAAAAGTGTTGGAGGGGCGCGGATGTGGCTCAACTGGTTGGGAGTCCGTCTCCCATTTGGAGAGGGACCTGGGTTCGATCTCCGGAACCTCCCGGTAAAATAAAAAAAATTAAAAATTAAAAAAAAAAAAGAGAAGATGTGGGGAAATAGGAAAACACATTCATTGTTAGTGAGACTATAAAATGGTGTAGGCCCTGTGGAAAACAGTTTGGTGGTTCCTCAGAAAGTTAAGTATAAAAATTATCACATGACCTGGCAATCCCACTTCTAAGTATATATCCAAAAGAAATTAAAGTAGGAGCTCAAACAGATATTTACACAACAATGTCCACAGCAGCATTATTCACAACTGCCAAAAGATGGAAGCAATCCAAGCACCCATCAACACATGAATGGATAAACAAAATGTGGTACCACAGAATACTATTCAGCCATAAAAAGGAATGAAATTCTGATACATGCTACAATATAGTTGGACCTTAAAGAAATCATTTTGAGTGAAGTAACTCAGACATAAAGGACAAATATTGTATAAGCTCAGTGATATGAAATAATTCAAATATGCAAATTCATAGTGTCAGAAACTAGAATACAGGTAACCAGGGGGCAGGGTGGGGGTAGGGAATATAGAGGTAATGTTTAAATGGTAGAGTTTCTGTTTGAGGTTATGGAAAAATTTTGGTAATGGATGGTGGTGATGGTAGTACAACATAGTGAATATATATTTGAAAGTGGTTAAAATGGGAAATTTTAGGTTGTATAAACGTTACCAGAATAAAAATTTTTATGAACCCTGGAGGAACTTTGAGGACATTACACTTAGTGAAATAAACCAAACACAAAAGGACAAATATTGTGTGGTCTCACTGATATGAAATAAATACAATGAGGAGACTTAGTTGGACTATGGAGTGTAGGTTGTTGGAGACAGAATGTGTGTTGAGAAGTGGGAGCTGATGCTGGATGTATATAGAAAGAATGTTTAATAAGTCAACTGTATTGTGGTAATGGATAGAGTTGATGGTAGCACATTATAATGACTGTAACAAGCACTGTTGATTTATGGACGTGACTGTGGCTGAAATGGGTACTCTAGGGAGGTTAATGCTAATTGGAGGACAGGTGGAGGATAATATAGGGAATGTATAAGTGATTTTGGCAGTAAATGAGGATTGTGGTTAATAATATAAATACAGGAATGTTCTTCTATTACAAGGTGTGCAGAATATGGTGATACATATGAAAAAACTAATGTGACTTATAGACTATAGTTAATAATAAAATTGTAATATTTTTGTAGCAAAAGCAGAGATGGTACTATATCAATCCTAAAGATTAAAAAAAAAAATTAGGAGTTTAGTTTTATGAGATATGAATATGATTAAGCATGTTTTTCTCTTCTTCATTGCCTTCATTAACAAGGAGCTCTTGATCATGTCATTTAACCAATCTGTGTTATCTGTGTATCTTTTTGAACACTGGAGAAACAATTGACTGTTTTTAGGATTTGATGAGATAAAAGTGCCTGGACAGAAATTTTTTGGAGTAATACTTCCATAATTTTTTGAGCTGCCTTTTGCCTGTTATTTAATTTTTTGAATTTGAAATAAAGTTTGAAAAGAATTTTTATAAACCATAGAACTGTATAACACAGTAAACCCTATTATAAACTATGGACTACAGTTAATATAATTATAATAACATTGTTTCATCAAATGCAACAAAAGTACCACACTAATACAATGTGTTAATAGGGAAAACTTGGGGGTAGGGGTTATATGGGAACTCTTACTTCATGATTTTTTTTTCAATAAATAGTAGAAATCTGTACCAAAATGCTAATAACCATAATATGTGCAAATGTACAGGTATTAACCTTACAGTGAAAATCTACAGATTCTCCGAATGAATTTCTTTGAAAAAAAGAGCTATATGCTACTTAGAAGTGACACACCTAAAGCATAACAGGACAGAAAAAAAGAGAGGGCAAAAAGACATAATTAACCTAAACACATTATCAATTAAAATCTGTTCTAGGGAAAGCTGGCTTAGGAGAGAACTGAAAAGGAAATCCACCTCTAATCTGTTAACTGAGCAAGAGACCTCTGAGAATAAATAGAATGGGAAGACATAATTTGACTTTATTTTACAAGAGAAGAAACTTTAATTTTTTCCTGGGAACTGAATAATGGGAAGGCATTTTTCAATGAATTATTGGGGCTTATCATATAATCAATCTTAAGGCATCTTGGATAATGTGGTCATAGATAATTAAGGATGAGAATAAGATTAGAGGGTAAATTTTTAGCAAATCCATGGTAAATGAACTAAGGTCCTATCCTAATGCATTTAAGAGCTTTTTAGCAGCAAAACCTCAACTACTTACCACTGGTCTTAGAACTAACAGTAACTGGTATTGAGGGAGTAGTTTCAGAAAGGTGAGAACAGGACTGAACTAATATTATGCTGGTCTCCTTCCTGAGAGACAGCCCTGGTCCACTGTGGGTTGTTATGCTGATTGGCTTAAAGGAATAAAATCAGAGAACAGGAATGTGTATCTTTGCTCCTCATGACTCAAGTGACTTCTACTCTACTCCCTAGACAATGCTTTCTCTCCACCCTATATCTGCTTCTCTGCATCTAGCTACATTTTAGGGCTTCTATTCATATGTGGCCCTGCCTCTTCTCTCTCATAGCCACAGACACTCAAGCACAGGCCGTCTATTGCAGGGGTTCTTAACCAGGGGTCTGTGAACTTAAACTGAAATTCAAAAAAACATTATTCTTGTGGGGACATGTTGGTGCAGGTATGATATATTTATTAAACAATGCACAGTATAGTATGGACTTAGCAAGGGGTCCGTAGTTTTCAAATGACTGACAAAGGGGTCCATAGAACAAAAAAGGTTAAGAACTGCTGCTCTATTGTTAATCTCCTGTTTCCACATAGTAAACACATTTGGGTCAGAAACCAGCACCTGCAAAGGTTGGGAGGCAGTCAAAGAACCTCTGTGCAACTGATTGGGCAAGTGTGAGCTCAAGGTTTGCTCTTGCAGATCTATCTCTCCCTCACGCAAGACCCAAATTCCAGACTGGGAAGGGATAGAAAATGGGTTGGGTAGGAATAAGATGGATTCCTCATTTATTCTCAAATGTAGCTTTGCCAGGAAGCCTACATAAAACTGATAATTTATTTTGATCTACACCTGGCTCCTTATGTCTATTCTCAATCAGTTAATAATTTAGAGGGAAGGAAGGTGACTGAACTAGAGAGATGACAAGAAGCTAACGTAAGGTACAAAGGATATGAGGGATAAAGAGGAGAAATAAGAGAGATTTTGAAGGAAGTAAGTAAATTGATAAGATTAGGTCCCCATCTGAAGGTGGGGCTACAAGGAAGATATAACTCAAGGTCACCTCCCAATTTTCTAAAATCTGTGATTAGGTGAATGTGGTACTAGGGAACATAGAAGGAACAGGTTTTGGGGAACAAAAGGCGTAAATTCAATTTTGTATTTATTAAGGCTTAAGTGTCTGTGAGGAATTCAGGAGGAGAGTTCACAAAAGAGCTGAACATTTGGTTTTGCATTGGGGATGATGATATAAATTTGAAGTTTTGGGAGTAAACAGAATCATTTGGGAGAGTATAAAGACTGAGAAAAGTGGACAGAAGCCTGGGGAACACCAGCTTTTTTAGGTCTAGAGAGAGGATAAAAGCCAAAACAACCCTGAGAAGATATGACCAGAGAGGTAGAGGCAGAAGAGGAGAGTGTAGTGGCACAGCAACTGGGGAAAGAGAAAGGAATATATTCTTTTTAAAGTATTCTAAACTTCATTTGTTCCAATACTGTATATATAGTACAGCTTAAGTATACAATACCTGAAGCCTGAGGTTGTTTCAAAGACGATTTAACGTAACCAAGATTTCATTGATATTTCTCTCCCAATAAAATTTCTCCCAATTTATATCTGATGACATTTCCAAATCTTCAAATATGAAAATTATAATGGCTCATATGAACCAAATTCTAATCTCAGAAAATGCATGCTCATTCAAATTATTCTTAAACTGCATAAATCTAGAAAATGCAAAGTACTGTTTCCGTGCCTTTAAAAAATTCTCAGCAATAATACATATTGGGATTAAGTAAATATTTGTAATTAATGGGCTATATTAAAAAAACTCAAAAGGTTATTTAGGTCAGTCTCCCTGTCTCCAGTAGTATTCCTAAATCCTGTCTAAGTTAGGTCCTACCTCTAAATATGGCTTGTTCACCCATATACCATTTCTGGACAAGGGACTCTTAGTAAATTAGTATATTGCCATGAGGACAGGAGAATCCATATTGTGAATTTAGTTTCTGTTACTGTTTCATGTGATGGAGACTCAATTAACCTGGATTTAGATCCTGTGATCAAAGATTGTCTTATATTGTCCCTCTCTGCTATTTAGCATCTGGTATAATGCTGGGCACCTAATCTAGTGATGCCTTTCTCCTTTTCATTTGATTAATAGGTTGACTTTCTGGCTGAGAAGCAATAGGAATGTAGACTGTTAAACTTTAATATGTGGCAAAGTACTCGAACTTAAAGGATTGTTTGTAGGATACTAGCATTATATTTCACTGACTTTTATAAACTTCTTAAAAGATATAAAGCTATCAAAACAAACATTTTCATACCTCATTTATCACAGGGTAAAAGTAATCTACTCATATAAACTTCCTAATATTGTCATAAAACTTTTCTCCTTTAAATGTCAAACCAAAAAAGTTATCATAATTTAATACTCTTTCTAAAATACTCTGCTACCATGCCTTCTTAAACAGAACAAAGCTAACATGAGTCTATCTTGCCTCTCGAGTTATAATTTTGAACTTCAATTGATTTCATAAACTGTATGTCAGTGGGCCTTTTGAGACTCTAGACCACTATACTAAATGGCCCCAAGACACTTGCTTGTAGAAGGCTTCTGTTTCTTCCCTTTACTGCCCATTGATTCTTCTCAGTATGTTTCAAAGTTTCTAAATTCTTCTTACTTGACAAATAATTTTAAGTTAAAGAGTCTGAAGGAGGCTCTGCAGATCAACAGAAAAATACTTTCTTTATCCCTGATAAGCCTTTTGTAATTTATTCCTCCAAATCAGAGCATAAATTAGTCATAATTTGCATTGTAAAACTGTTTTGCTGGTGTCCATACTTTGGGCCCTACAAAATTGAAAAAATATATTGTTATTCAGTGTTATTAATTGTTGGATGATGACTATACATCTGTCTGCCTTTCTCTTCACTACCATCCAACTCCCAGCCTGTTGATAACTCCCTAGAAAGGTGGAAATCACATTTGCTGGTGAACAGAGTCACTGTACATTAAAAAATAATGCACAACTTCTGTTTCCTTGATGAGGGATTGATCAAAGCAGAGCCAGACTGGCCCCATATCCAGCCATGCTGTCCTCTCTCTGCTTCCACATACAACTGTACTATATGGTATGCCATGATTCAGCAGCCAGCTTGCAGCAAGATTTGCACTTGGGCCAGACAAGGAAACATTTAGTCCTTAAGCTTAAATAATGTGCCTGACCCAATTTTACCAGATTCTGAAACAGAATATCAGGTATTCACCCAGATGATAATAAAATAGCACTTCAGATTCTCAGAGAAAAGATTCCTGCTGACAGCACTACCACCCTAATATCATCTAACAATACAGGTATACCTCGGAGATATTGCAGGTTCAGTTCCAGACCACCACAATAAAGCAAATATCACAATAAAGTGAGTTGCATGAATTTTTTGGTTTTAGGGTATATAAAAGTTATGTTTACACTATACTGTAATCTATTAAGTGTGCAATAGCATTATGTCTAAAAAAACGATGTACATACCTTAATTTTAAAATACTGTATTGTTAAAAATGTTAACCATCATCTAAGCCTTCAGTAAGTTATAATCTTTTTGATGGTAGAGGGTCTTGCCTCTATGTTGATGGCTGCTGACTCATCAGGGTAGTGGTTGCTGAAGGTTGGGGTGACCATGGCAATTTCCTAAAATAAGACAACAATGAAGTTTGCCACGTTGAGTGGCTTTTTCTTCATGAAAGATTTCTCTGTAGCATGCAATGCTAGTTTGATAGCATTTTCCACATAGGAGAACTTCTTTCAAAATTGGAGTCAATCCTCTCAAACCTCTCAAACCCATTGCTTCATCAACTAAGTTTATGTACTATTCTAATTCCTTTGCTGTCATTTCAACAATGTTCACAACATCTTTACCAGGAGTAGATTCCATCTCAAGAAACCACTTTCTTTGCTCATCCATAAGAAGCAACTCATCATCTATTCAGGTTTTATCATGAGATTGCCTCAATTCAGTCACATATTCAGACTCCACTTCTAATTCTAAGTTCTCTTCCTATTTCTACCACATCTGCAGTTACTTCCTCCACTGAAGTCTTGAACCCTTCAAAGTCATCCATGAGAGTTGGTCATTCCAAGTGCTGGTGAATGTTGATATTTTGACCTCCTCCCATGAATCATGAATGTTCTTAATGGTATCTACAATGGTGAATCCATTCCAGAAGGTTTTCAATTTACCTTGCTCAGATCCATCAGAGGAATCATTATTATGGCAGCCATAGCCTTACAAAATGTATTTCTTAAATAATAAGACTTAAAAGTAAAAATAACTCCTTTGTCCAGGGACTACAGGATGCATGTTGCATTAGCAGGCAAGAAAAGAACCTTAATCTCCTACATCTCCATCAGAGCTCTTCAGTGAACAGGTGCATTGTAAATGAGCAGTAATATTTTGGAAGAAGTCTTTTTTTCTGAATAGTAGTTCTCAACAGTGGGCTTCAAGTATTCAGTAAAACATATTTTAAGTAGATGTACTGTCATCCAGGATTTGTTGTTCCATTTATAGAGCACAGATAGAGTAGACTGGGCATAATTCTTAGGGCCCCTCAGGTTTTCAGAATAGTCAATGCACATTGGCTGCAACTTAAAGTCATCAGCTGCATTAGCCTCTAACAAGAGAGTAAGCCTGTCCTTTGAAGCTCTGAAGTCAGGTATTGACTTCTTCTCTCTAGCTATGAAATTCCTAGATGGCATCTTCTTTCAATAGAAGGCTATTTCATCTACATTGAAAATCTGTTGTTTAGTGTAGCCACCTTCATTAATTATCTTAGCTAGATCTTCTACATAAGTTGCTGCAGCTTCTATATCCACACTTGCTGCTTCATCTTGTGCTTTTATGTTATGGAGATGGCTTCTTTCTTTAAACATCATGAGCAAGGCTCTCTCTGCTAGCTTCAAACTTTTCTTCTGCAGCTTCCTCATCTCTCTCAGCCTTCACAGGACTGAACAGAGTTAGGGCCTTGCTCTGAATTAGGCTTTGGCTTAAGGGAATGTTGTGGCTGGTTTGGTCTTCTATCCAGACCACTAAAACTTTCTCTGTGTCAGCAATAATGCTGCTTTGCTTTCTTTCATGTGTTCACTGGAGTAACACTTTTAATTTCCTTTTCCTCTGCATTCACAACTTGGCTAACTGGTACAAGAGGCCTAGTTTTCAGCCTATCTCTACTTTCTACATGACTTTTTCACTAAGCTCAGTCATTTCTATCTTTTGACTTAAAGTGAGAGACATGTGACTTCCTTTCACCTAAACACTCAGAGGTCATTGTAAGGTTATTAACTGGCATAATTTCAATATTGTTGTTTCTCAGGGAATAAGGAGGCTGGAGGACAGGCAGAGAGATGAGGGAAAAATTACTCAATGAAGCAGTTGGGAAATACATAACATTTACTGACTGAGTTCACAGTTTGTGATATCCCAAAATAATTAAACAGTAACATCAAAGATCACCAATTACCATAACAGATGTAATAATAATGAAGAAGTTTGAAGTATTGTGAGAATTACCAAAATGTGACACAGAGACATAAAGTGAATACATGCTGTTGGGAAAAATGGCACCAACAGACTTGCTTGACAAAGCGTTGTCCCAAACATTCAGTTTGTAAAAAATACATTATCTGTGAAGTGCAATAAAGTAAGGTATGCCTGTACATGGATCTCAGCATAATTCCTTAAAAATGACAATGATGTCAACAGTGATGACTATATATATATGAGAACTATTTCAATAGTTCCAGTTTGGGAAAATAAAATTTTAGAAATTCACAGATTGTACTATGTCTTTACATCTAAACAAGAGAACCATAAAACAAAATTCATGGCTAGCTAAAATTAAAATAAAAATAATCCAATTTGGGGAGTGGATATAGCTCAGTGGTTGAGGGCTGCTTCCCACATACAAGGTCCCAGGTTCAATCCCTGGTACCTCCTCAAAAAAAAAAAAAAAGAAAAAAAGTAATAATAATAATCTGATTCATTAACAATTCACCTTTATCTGTTTGATTTGAGGAGCTTTATATAGAGAAGACAGAAATGTGAGTCAAATGTCAGATTTCTATAGTCAAAGGGAATTGGAAAGCTGAAGCTGGTTTGTGGACTCAATTGAATTATATTTAATTATCTGGATAACTGCCTTACAATTAGCTAGTGGGCTCCATGGAGACCAACTTCACCATGTCCTCCATCCCCCACTATGGGCTTTACTCCAGAAAGAAAAGAATTGAGTAAAACAAATATAATAGGGATGTAATTAACTCATGAACTTTACTTGATACTTCACAAAACTGAGAAATACATCAAATTATAATTATCACATAGAAGCTGTTTCTGTGGGATCATGACAAAAATACATGTATATCTCCATATGCCTAAATTTGTAATCTAAAATGAAGAAATATATTTTAAAAACTCTTGCAAGTTTATTTAAATCACCCAAATGGTTGCTGAGTTTGCCAACCCACATGCAGTTAGGAAAAATCATAAATGAAAATGGTAAAACAGTTTATGTCACTGAAAATATAATACTACATATATTTTTATTAACTATATTTATAAAGCCTAGATGTTTCAAATCTGTCTTCACATTAAGATATAATTCTGTTCCTCCTGTTCTTGCTGGAAATTAGTCACATTCAATAACACTTTAAATGGTTAGTTTAACAGAAAGAGAATGGACTGAAGATTTAATGGAAAGAGAATGACTTTTAAAATAGGGTTTGCTGGTTTCCCTTTACTTTCTAGCCATGTGGCTGTGAGCAAGTTACTTAACTATTCCATAAAATGGAATAAAAAAACATTCATTTGAGACAAATCAGAGTTAATATACATAAGCTATAATTATTATAGCTATTATTTTATTTTGATTGGATAGACATTTAGCCCTCTCTCCCTAATTCACTTCCTTTTGCTAGTTTAAATGAATATTTAAAATAGCCTTGAGTTGAAATGTGAATGTCAAGTACCTATCACAGTGACGGGCATAAAACATGCATTCAATAAATGAAATCTATAATTATTTATTAATAGTGAATAAAGAGAGTTCTGGGTGGCTTTTCCTTAATCTCACAGACTTTACCATAAGATTCAATAACAATAAAAGATTCCTATTTATCTGACATCCTAAATTTTTATGCCTATTTCACAGTTATTCTGGGAATCTTTGTGGTCTTCCTTTTTATGAGCCATTACCACCTCTCCTATCCATCGCCACCTGTGTACTGACACCCACACCGAGCATTCAACCATCTGGAGAATTATTAAAAACCCTTGTAAGAAAGGGTTGGGGAAATTACAGAAAGAATTGTCATATTACTATGGCAGCAGCTCAGAGTTAGACCTCAAAAAACAGTTTGCCTGATTTTGTTTTCCTACTGAATGAAATCGTTTTTAGAAACTTTGATACACATTTCCTTAACTTCCACCAACAATCCCTATTTTTATTACTGCAGCAATCACTCCAAAAATGCCCTAATCTCCCAAGACAATACAAAATATAAGACACAGAAATCAGAGCTGAGAAAAATGAGAAAATTAAAATTTTATTTTAAATATAGTTAATTGTAGTCTCAGAAAATTTTACAAATTCATAAATGTAGAGAATGAAAATTAAAATGTCATTTTGATAACACTGAAAATTGACATTCAGAAAATAAACATCATCAAAAGTCCTTATTTTCTATATAGCCTGATTTCCAACTACATCTCCAACTTGTATTGTTTCTCTTCTAAATCGAAACTGAGGGAAATTGAGAATGGCAAATTATGGCTTAGACAAACCATAAAAGAGAGAAGAATAAAGAGACAAACATGGACAGTACCACGCTATAGTTTCTCTACTTCACTTGAAGAGCCATATGCAAAGGGAGGGAGGCAGGCAGGGATACCAGTTAGCCAGTTAGCTGTAAAATCTTCCCCCATCCATTTTCAACAATGCAAACTCATTTATTCATTCAATATTCAACAAATTTTTGACACTACCTGTGAATCAATAATAGTTTAAGGATTCACTACAACAGGGTATTTAGGGATACAGTTATGAACAAAACAGAAAAGTTCCCTGCATCACGATTTCCTTATAAGGTTTCTTCTTCTTCTTCTTTTTTTTTTTAACAATACTCATATTGTCTTTCTTCAAATGATCAGTCAACATTTACTGGGCATACATTAAGACTGTGTATAAATATCTATAATAAACAATATGAGTTACAAACATTCTAAACAAAAATTTCCTTGTCAACTAGATCAAAGGTCATCATTTGAGAATAGAGAGGCAATGGAAGAAGGAAAGAGTAGATAATAATTTTTAAATTGTTATTAATTCATTCAGCTAAGGTAGATAAGGTACCTATAATGTGTGAGAATATGTCCTAGGGGCCACAGGAGACAAAAATGAATTAAGGCAGAATGAGGGCAACCATTTATAGGTCCTATCCATTTTCCTACGGTTAAATCCTCACATTCTTGAGTCATATTAACTTTAGGTTTTAATTTTGCTGCTATTTTGTGCCCTTAAGCAAGCTAAGTATCAACTTCCCCATCTGCAAAATAGAGCTTATAATTTTTTTTTAACCATCAAGTTAGTCAAGTAGAACTGGCTCTTCCCAGTGCATGACCAACAATTTCCTGCCTTTGTACCTTTGCTCATACTTGTCCCTCTAACCAGCATTCTTTTTCCCCCCACTTGAACTATCTGGGTAAAAGTTTAATCCATCTTTCATGATCTGGCTCAAAAACCTTTACAAAGCCTTCCCTGTTCTTCTACAACTGAAATAAATTTGCTTTATTCTGAATTTCCATTGGGCTTATAGCACTCCCTGTTTTCTGTGATGTCTAATAATTATTTTTATTGATGTGTATTTTGCTTGCTTATCTGTGAGCAGCTTGAGGACTTGTCCATGTTAAGTACTTAGGAAATGGTTAAAGACAGTATGAAAGATAACCTAAGGTTATCATATTGTATATACATCAAGAAATATCTATAAGCACAAAAATATGACAATAAAAGTGAGAAAAATCTTTCAGTGCTTTGAAAGATGTTCAAAACTTCTTTTCTTAAGCCATGGTTATCCTCAACACCAAGACTTTTCATATTCAATTCTCAGGCCCAGTTAGATGCATGTTACAAAGAAGTATAAGGGCATATAGAAAGTTTTTATTTGCTCCCCTCACGCCCCCCCAAAAAAGAATCACTGCCTAAGACTATGATATCACTTTGCTTTATGAATAAAGAAGTAGCAAATCACAGAATCTCCTCCACAAAATTCTAAAAATGTAGAAACATTGAATCGGGTTACTAGAAAAATCTCTAAACTTTACAAACATAAGACAGAATCAGAAAATTAGAATTTTGGTACCAACCCTCATACACAATGTAATGAATTAAAAGAAGATTATTTAATTGTTTTCTTACTTTTCTTTTCTACTGCCCAACTGGCGAGCTGTATATTGATCCCCATAGTCAACCAGCACTAGTTGACGTGAAAAGACATTCACTTTGTTTCCTATAAATAAGTCTTCCAAGTGCAGATCTTCATATTTGGTCCGCTTTAGAAAGGTACGATGATTCTTTACATCATGCTAGAACCGAAAACAATACAACAAAATTAGAACTTACCAAATAGGAAATGTTAATATTATAAATTAGAAAGCATTCTTAATTCTATTTTCTCAAAGATAGGTTACATTCTTTTTGGTTTTGGCTACAAACAGAAAACATAATAATTTTTTAAATATTACAACTTATGTATTTTCTAGCCTAATCCAACTATAACATAAACATTTCTTATAACATATTTAATACTAAAAAACAATGAAGAAAGAAAATATTTGTTTATTGCCAATTACCTCAGCAAATTAGTGCCTATGAAATCCCAGAGAAAACCAGTCACACACCCAAATCTCCAAATCTCTGCTTTCTTGTCTATGCAAAATCCCCAAACCAAACAGATTCATTTGTGAAATGGGTTACCAATAAAGGGACACATTAAAATAAACAAAATGCTCTTAACTCAGTCTCCTTCATTTTAACTTTTTGTAGAGATAATAGCTTTCAATAATGTTGACATATTTATGACTGTGATATCTATAACCACATACTGACTATTGCTTAATCTAAAACATGAATAATCCCACTTCGGTTTTCTAACCAAAATTCATCAATTACTAATTTGACATTAAAAATAATGGTACAGTTATCTTCTTGTATTGGAATTACAACAAGTACAAAAATTTCCATTACAATAGATAAATGTATTTTAAAAAGACATTTTTATATATAAAAGGCAATTCTACTCCTCTCCCTATCCCACCTTCACCCACTTTACCAACATTCAAGCAAAGAAAAGCTCATTTACCATTTCAACAGATCCATCCCCTGGGTAAAATAAAAGCTCATAACGTCGAAGAAGTGAAGCATTTGGATCATACCACTCTGCAATGAAAACATATCTTTCACTATGATTCTGCAAAGAAAGAAAGAAGAATTTTAACACTGACATATAAAATATAAGCATTCTTGCTTAAATCATTCAAAATGAAAGCAAGAATTAACAAATATTTGCAGAAAACATATCTGTCATACCTATTTATTATAATGAATTATTCTACTTTACAGCAATATATTAACAATTATCAACACCCTCTGAAATATTTCCTTCTAATTTCTCATTAAATATACTTGGATATCTCAAGGATGACGTATGAACTGCCTAATACTCCACAGCCATCCAGTCACTCTGAGTAAACTGACATTATTTTAGAACATGAGCTCCTTAGATCTGCCTACTGTAATAATTCAAAAGCCCTCTGAAAGCAAGTTTATATATGAACAACCTACCAATAAGCTAATATAAGGAAATATTTCTGAAAGATTATCTCTCAATTACATGACATTTTAACTTTTCTAAATTTAATAGTCTAGTAGCATTAGAATATTATTGTCATTACAATTATAGTAAATATCCTTTCTCTCCTTGGTAACTTTATATGATAGCATCTTTTTATAGGAAGAGTAGGAGAATATGTTACTCCAGGTTCACCAAAAAGGAAACACCAAGACAGGATTAAATATGCACAATTTTATTAAGAGAAATTCCCATAAGACAAAAGTGGGGAGGAAGCCAGGGAAGGCTGGGAAAGCTGACAGACTGCAGCTTAAGTCTGATCCCAAGTGAAGGCTAGAAGGAAGGAAGGTTGAGTGGAATCATTCTAGATGGCTGTAGTCTATGGAAGGCTAAAGAAGTCATCAGGGAGGGCTCAAGACAAAATCAGCCTTAAGAGGAGTCCTTTGTCTCCCAGGGACAAATATGCTTTAGTATCCCTGCTCCTCTAACTCAATGGCTGGGAGCAGCCCCTGGGAAGCATGGCCTAGTTTCAAAAGCTTGGTGGTTTTTAGAGCACAGCAGCTGGTTCACTTGGTCAATTAAGCTCCCTCTAGTGGAGGTCTTTGAGATGAATTCTCATGGCTACCACAGAGAAGAAAATTAAAAAAAAAAAAAAAAAAAAAAGTCAAAGATTGGCCTCTGTGCCTTGACTATTAAGCAGGATTTCCCATTATATATGTTAATAAAAATATTCCATCCCCAAATGTCTTTCATTAGAATAAGAAAATGAGGGCATAAGGAAGAAAGGAATCCAAGTGTTTTATTGATAATTCTGGACTTGCCATCTGAGTCAATGGTTAGGGTATACGGATATGTTCTTTTTATGTAAATGATTTACTTATAAATCCTAATGGTGCTGCGAATATTCTCGCTGTCCTGATTTTGTGATAATCAGGGTAGGCTAAACATTCGCTACATTAGAAACCATGCATGTGTCCCCAGACCTAGTTTTTCTCCCTAGGTCTGGTTTTTTAGAATGCTGGTGATAAACTAAGCCTGATTTATTATATGACCATCCTGTATGGGAAAAGATTGTAACTTTGGGTATCTTTGGTCAACCTTAAGAGATATAGCAGGGGGACGGATGTGGCTCGGGTGGTTGGGCATCCATCTCCCATGTAGAGGGACGGGTGGGGTGATGTAAAAATGGATAAAAGTAAATAAATAAATAAATAAATCCTTTAAAAAATGTATAGGGGAGGAAGATTCAGACTATAGTTAGTAATACTTTGACGATGCTCTTTCATGATTTGTTAACAAATGTTTCACAACAATGCAGGATGTTTGGGGGTGGTGGTGATATGTGGGAGCCCTGTATGATGTTATGCATGTTTGTTTTGTAAGAGCACAATGTTTACTGAACACTTATAGTTTATGTATGTTCATGTATGAATGATATACTTCAATAAATTGTTTTTTAAAAAATGGGCAAGGGACTTGAATAAGCACATGTCCAAAGATATACAAATGACCAATAAGCACATAAAAAAATGCTCAACATCGTTAGTCATTAGGGAATGTGACTCAACCACAATGAGATACCACTTCACACCCAGTAGGATGGCTATTATTTAATAATAAAAAAAACAAAGATGTGGAGAAAGTTGAACCCTTGTGCACTGTTGGTGGTACTGTAAAATGGTGCAGCTGCTGTGGAAAACAGTTTGGCAGGTCCTCAAAAATTAAACATAGAATTACCATATGACATGGAAATTCAGCTCCTAGTTATAGACCCAAAAGAAGTAAAAGGACTAGGAGAGATATCTGTACACCAGTGTTCATAGCAGCATTATTCACAACAGCCAAAAGTTGGAAACAACCCAAGTGTCCACCAACAGATGAATGGATAAACAAAATGTAGTAGACATTATAGACAATGGACTATTATTAATGGAATAGACAATGGAATATTATTCAGCCATAAAAAGAAATGGAGTTCTGGTGCATGCTATAACATGGATGAATCTTAAAACATTTTTTGAGTGAAATAAACCAGGCACAAAGAACAAATATTGTATGAGTTCACTTTGTATGAAATATCTAGAATAAACAAAAGAGACAAAGGGTAGATTAGAGGTTGCCAGGGCCTAGAAGAAGGTGGGGAATGGGGAGTTACTGTTTACTGGGTTCAGAATTTCTGTTTTGGATGATGAAAGAGTTTTGGTAATGGATAGTGGTGATGGAAGCACATCATTGTGAATGTAATTAATGCTACTGAATTGCACTTAAAAATTGTTAAAATATAAGGTGTTGGTGGAGGGGTGTTGTATGGGAATTCTGCACATTATGCATGATTGTTTTTTAAGTTCACAACTTCTCTAATAAAAATAAATTGTTAAAATAGTAAAAAAAAAAAAAAAAAAAAAAAATCCTAATGGTGGAAACTATAGGTATGTGTATGATTATATTAATAAATTGTAATATGGATGGGTAGTTTTAAAGACACTATTTAATTTTTCCCACAATCTTCTCCAAGTCACATTTAATCAAGAGAAAATAAACGTAAAATAAGAGACATAGTATGACATTAATAAAAGCCTTTCTTCACACATTTTTCCACATTGGTTCTAACAAGGTTGCTGTCTTGAGTATAGGCCTCATTGTACATTCTAGCATTGTATTTCCCTTTTAAGAGAAAATGAAATATTAGTAGCTTATGCAATATTTACCATATATTAAAATATTCATTCATTCAAATTAGTCATTGAAATATTGCCTTCATTAAAATAAATAAATAAAATTATCAAATGGAAGAAATGTTGGTGCATCTAATTGAAGGCAAAAAAGGCAAAGATAGTGAGGCAAATAAAAAACAATGAAAATTGGCACTTCCATTTATCCAGGTAGCCTAACCTCAAAACCCACCAATCATACTCTTTAATCACTCTTTAATTCTAAGGAAGGAAGCAGACTTTTGCCCTACATCCTACCCAGAAAACAGTTTTAGTACAAAGTAAATAAACTGAGAAACTGCTGATTTTAGCTATGACAAAGTTTTTAGAGCAAACCAACACTAGTTTCCATGAACAACTAGAAAAGTTGATTAGGGGAAAAAAAAATCTGTTTGATGATCTTGAAGACCTTCCAAGGCAGTTGGGATTTGAAGATTCAAGATCCAGAAAGACAAGAAGCTTACTGAAAGGAGCCCAACAGTCTTTGTACTGCTTTTATCCTATGGGCATATTCTAAGTCTTGAGCCAAACTGGGCAAGAAACAGGAGCCTAAGAAGCTGGCAGAGGAAAGATGCCAAGGATATAGAAGCCAGCAGGGCTTTTGGCAATCTTTCAGAGACAGGGAGACAAAACTTGGAATTTGTGCCTACCAAAGCACCCTGAGGAGCAAAGAAAAGACAATAGAGTACAAAAGAGGATCAGAGACATCAGTTCAAATCTGTGCTGATAATTTTTAAACTCCAAAGAGTGTAAGGCTATGAAGCTAAGCAGAAAGCAGCTATAAGTCCAGCTTCTGGTAGTCTCACAGTGCCTGGGGAGGGAAAAATGAGAGTTCAAACCTGCCAAAGAAGAGATCCCTGGTAAACACTCTAACTTTTCTGTTGTATTTCCCAGAACCCAATGTTATGGGTAAATTGATCCTTAGAAAATTTGAAATAGCTTTGCGTTTACTCGGTGCTTAGTCCTGGATCATACTGCAATGATATTTCCTCCATTCTAGCCCCCTGCATCTCCAGAAACTCTACAACTTTTCAAACACAATACCCAGCGTACAATGACACCAGACATACCAAAAATAGAGGAGCAAGAGAAAAAACAGACAGTAAAAAGAGATCCATGGATAACATTGTTATTATCAGACATAGGCTTCAAAATAACAATGATAGGTTTAAGAAAACACATGTCAAGATAGAAAATTTTATCAGAGCCAAATCTATTATTTTTAATCAAGTGGAAATTCTAGAACTGAAAATAACTGCCAACATAGTATTCTATAACTAGCCAGAATATTTTTCAAAAAGTTAAGGTTAAATGAAGACATTTCCAGATAGGCAGAAATCAAGAAAATTTATTGTCAGTAAAATATATATATATATATTCTAAAGGGAGTTCTAAAGGAAAAAAGAAGATAATCCCAGATGATTCAAGGAATTGAAGAAAGGAATGAGGAACAATGGGAGTATACATATGAGGGTAAATATAAATAAATAATGGCTATACAAAACAATAGTCTCTTGAGGGATATAAAGAAATTAAAATTTGCATGCATGACAATAATAGTATAAAGGCTGTGAGGGGTAGATCATGTTCTTCAAATTATATAAAGCAAAGAACCTCCTTTCTTTGCTCAACCCTGTTGTTCAACCCAGTCTCCTGATCTATCTCTTTCAAATTCTAATGAACATCAGTGCACAAGAATCTCCCTTGAAATAATAGACAAACAAATCAGGAATGTTCCATTCAATATTCCACCCTCTATTCTGTTAAAGTGACTTTTCTTCCTCTCCTCTTCCTCAAAAATTAGGCAAACATTTCTCATAATGTTTAATAAATTAGCAACTGGAAAATGATCGAAACTTTAAGAAATTAATGATAGCAATAGTCATGATGGTAACAATAATTACTACTATTTTTAGAACACCTATTAAGTGTATTTATCACATCTCATTTCATTCTTACAACAAGAGACAATATTGGTAGGATCACTATTTAATGGCCAAGGATTCCAATGCTCAGAAAATCTGAACAATGGCCCAAAGTTATAGAAGAAAGAAATGACAGAACTCAAACTTTGGTCCTTCAGACTTTGTAAAGCCCATGCATTCTCCTATTAAACAGTACTGCCTGTGGAAAATGATGAAAAAGTCCTTTTAGAAACTATTAATTTCATTGGGCCTAATCCAATGAAATATCAAGTTATATAACTACTCCCCTATGCAAATAAAATAATTTTAGATAAGATCAAGTTCTGTTACATTTTAACAGCCACATAGGCAAAGGGAAGTGGAAATTATGAAATGGAATGGAGGGACTGATTTTGTTCCCTATGACATTAAGCATGTTTAAGAAAGTATTCCTTTTCAATTTTGTCCCAATTCCTGAATATCAAGGAGCCAAAAGTCAGTGGGATATGTCTTTCCAATAAACAATCAATTTAAGAGACAAAAATTTTTACAAAGCAGATGTTATTTAGGAAACTACATAAATCATATACTATGTTGTTCAAAATTATTCTATTAGTTACTCTAATGTAGTCATGATCTCTAGGAAAAAACAATATAAACAAATTACCTTTTTATTGTAAAAGAAAAAAATTTAAATAGATACCAAAGACCACACTCTTATTGGGGAAGCGAGAATCTGTAAACATTCCCTCAGAAATCTAGCACTCTAATGAAGTGTTGAAAGGAGAATTTGACACTTTACATAGCAATTAAATCAATCTCTGATAAATAAACATCAAAAAGAAAAGGCAAAAGGAGCAGATGTAGCTCAGGTGGTTGAGCGCCTGCTTCCCATGTACAAAGTCCTGGGTTTGATCCCCGATACCTCCTAAAAAAATAAAGCAACAATAATGATGTCTACAAGACTTCAAAAAGGCATAAGATCCTAAGTCTAAATTCTTGGAGTTTTAACAGAGAGATTCACAACAATACTTACATACCAAGAAAAAAATATATTTCATGCCGTCTTGAAAAATTAGCCCGTTCCTTCATCTATAGCTGTGATTTACTCCAAAGAGAGCTTTCAAAACTGCATAAGAATAATTTCTATTTACAGACAAGAAAACTCTCCCAAGCCAGTACTATTTCCTCTATGAAAAATGGTTTAAGTATCATGCCAAGTACAAATTGTGTTCACTCTTGATTTAAACTTAACTTTCTGATTTGCCTTTCAGGAGAAATTTTGTTTACTCCCTAGATTTAAAAGCTCTCTAGAGCTGTAACAGGACTACATCTGGACTTGGCACAAAACTGCCCTATTCAGGATGGACTTTCAACATTTAAAAATATAATTTATACATAATAAAACAGATTCCTCACACTCAACCACACTTTGTTCCAATTTTACAAGTAATAACTAATGTGCCTGTCTAACCCTTTTAATGTTATAAGCATACATCCATTCTATAGCCAAGAAACTAACAAGAAAGCCAAGAGAATGAAATAAAAGCTTTCATGAGTTTGTGCGGGATGGGGCGGGGACAGATGTGAAGTAACAAAAAGCAGTGGTTCTGCAAGATGCTACATAGTAAGGAACAATATGCCAATTACGTGAACAATTGCAAAGCTGAATACTGAGTAGGGAAACTGTAAACAGGGTATTATTAAGTCTAAACAAAAAATTCTCTGTTCCTACTGCAAAAGATCAGCATACAGTAACATACTAACGATTTTCATTGCCAAGGAACTTGAATGATGATGACCAAATCTTTAATATTCCATTAAAATCTGGTATAGGTAGGGAACATTTTTCTGGAAGAACACTCAAGAATCTGAAAAAGTAGTTGCTACTGGGGAATGAAGTTTGGGAGGCGAGGGGATACTTTTCAGTTTACAGCTTTCTGAACTGACTGGCCCTAACCATGTAGTTGTATTACCTTTTTTCATTGTTGTTTAGGGTCAAAGGGGTTAAATTGTTTTCTAAATTATAGTTTTCTTTATAGATTAATTTTTTAATTATATTGAAAAACTGAAGGCAAAATTTCTCCTGTAGTTAAGGACTAGCTAAATACTCAACAACGATTATTTGACAATAGATCATTCTATATATCATATTTCATCTAGAATCCTTGGAGTATGGAGTTCTCTTCCATTAATCACACATTAAAATCAGAATGTACAGACCAGAAAAAAAAAAAAACACAAAATATGAATGTTGAGAAAATATCTCAAGATCTAAACAATGGTTTAAATTTGGGTGGTAGTATTCTATGTAGGTTTATTAATTTCTTCTTTATATTGTATCTGTATTCTTCAGATATACTATTTACAAAATCATAAAAAGAAACTTAAAAATCAATCTAAACAATCATGTATCAAATATATGATTACACAGCAAAAGAAAAAAGTGGAAAAGTATACCCAAAGCTTAAGATTTATTTTTCTTCTACTTTTCTGCATTTTCTAAATTTTATATAAACTTTTATAAAGAAAAAAGTTCATTTAAAAATATTTTAGATGGTAGAATTTCTAGAGACCAGATAATTAGATATAGTGTTGTTTATTTTATTTGAAACTCACTCCCACCCTTACCCTCATAAAACACATAGTATGAAAGATAGATGAGGAAGGAGGGGCTTGGGGAAGAAAGTCAACGAGGGAGAAAGGGAGAGGGATGCTTTGAAGCACAATACATTATTAAGTAGCAATGAAATAAAACAACAGAGAACAAATCCCCAACACAAAAGAAGAGAGTGTCCTTTTGCATAATTCAGACCAGCAGGGAAGAGACACAGATCCACTAGAACAAATCTAAAACTGTAATTTGGACACTAAGGAACAGAAAAATCAGATTTTTAGAATAAAAGTCTATTCTTCTTATAAAGGCCTCTTTACATATGTGTGAGTTTCTACATTTTATATGAAAACTCGAGTTTGACTTCCAATTAATGTAAACCTTAACCAAAACATGTGGTATATTTGGAGCATGTCAACTATCTCATAATTTCTATATGCTCAGTCTCAATTGAAGAATGAGAAAAATCATACCTATTACAAACAGTTGTAAAATGAAACAATGAATTTTTAACATTGTCAATAAGTCAGCATGACTAAAGATGAGAAACAAATCAGCAAAACTAAAAATGAGAATTTCAGGGAATCTCGCTCTCTAAGCTCATAGCACCTCCAACATCTCTAATACTCGTAAGATTTAAAATTAAAGGTTAGATTTTATGGGCTATAGACACAGAGTTCTATATTCATTTGAACGGTTCCATAATTGAGTGTGTAATGTCATACCTGAAGTTTAAACAGTCTATTTCAATATTCTTTGAAAAAATAAAATGCATACAATTGTAAAAGTGTTGTTTCAATTTGTTTATATCATTTATATATAACATTTTAGCAGAAAAGGATAATGCAAGGCCGTAAGACCTTTATATGATTCCTCTTCATTTATTCATTTATTCAACAAATTGAACACTTATCATGTTCTATGTTAGATACTAGAGACATGTCAAGATATGACAATGACAATTAGAAACAAACATAATCCTTGCCTTCATGGACCTTACTTATAATTTAGAAGGGAAGGTAGTTAATCTGTCAATCAAACAAATATACTATCTTGACAAAAAGAAAAGGAAATTATTTTATTGTGTTATTCTTACTTCTAAGACCTCAGATATTCTGGCCCCAAGTTCCATGTTCTACTAAGCCACAATTGCCTCAGTTAAGATAGGTCACTTAATTTTTCTCTCTCACTAAAAATTCATTCAACACTGTTTATATAACTATTCATCAGAATGTAGGGTAAGGCACTTTACTATTTTTACTTTTAATTCCCAATTGACGGTATGCTTTTTAAAATATAGAAAAGCCTGGAATTTTTTTCCCAACCTTATTTTTCGCATCTTCTAAAAAAGGAAAATGTCATTTTAAAATGTAGCATATGGAAATGGCTTCTATTCAAATGGCATTCTGGATGAGTCATTTCCCAGCGCAGCCATTTTTTTTCCATCATCAAATTCTATCATGCACATGCTGATTATATAAGTTTCTTCCATTTGTTTTGAAACTATTTTCCCTTCTTTCTATTCCTCTTTTTAAAAAATAGCTGACAACCAACAAAAATGCTAATGTTCTTTTGTAAACAGTAAAAGGTGAAATTTAAAAGCCATTTGTGTATTGATTCTAAACAGGATATCAACTGAACTTACAGATAAATCTGGAGGAAATGACAGGATTAATACAGCCTAGTCCTTGTTATCACTTGAAATTCAGTAACTCAAGCATTCTGTTTACTGTCCATAAAAATCCTCCTATCTTTGCAGCTAGTTTGTTCAACTTCTTTTACATAATGAGGTTTTCCAGTGCAATGGTCCTTTCACATTTTCCCTATCCATCAGCCTCTACTTTCTTCATTTTCTTAGATTCTTTGATTTGTCATTTCAATTACTCTCTTAACAACAGCTTTGTCTGCTAGTTCCTCATTCTTTTAATTGAACCACTTGATTGATGAAGTTAATCACTGTGCTTTCTTTGTGCTTGCTCCTGGTCCTGGACAGTTGAATACTGCTCACTGCTGCCGTTATAAATACTCAGTCATCTGCTCAGGAAACCTATGATGTGCCTCTAGCCAAATTGTTCTTTGATTCTCCCCCACTATTTCAACTGTTTCCATTGTTGCCAAACTTCCAGCCTCACCTCCTCTCTAAACAGTGGCAAATAATCACACTCCAGAGGAAACAGAAGCCATCTCAATATAAAAGCTGTTCATCAGTAGATAACAATCCCTTAACCTCCCACTACCATACCTACTGACTTGCTTAGCATATGCTACCCAGCCTTTCCCTCCTATTACAGCAAAGATAGCATTTGCCCACCCATATAAGTCAATGCCCCTGCTTTGAAACATATCAATTATCTCTTCTCTTTCATATATATATACATTCAACCTTTCTTTTTTAACTAGATAATTTTCACCAATATTAAAGCATGGTCAAGTCTTTTACATTAAAAAAAAAAAAAAAAATTCCTTGGTTCCACAACCCCTCCAGCTACCACCTCCTTATGCTCCATCACTGTCAAATTTCTGAGTTATCTATACTTACCATCTCCATTTTCTCTCCTCCCGCATCAATCTATTATTTCCATCAAATATCCCCAATCTAATATTCCATTTTCCCCAGAAATAGGATCCCTATATTCACCAGTGACCCCCACATTTTTTAAAGCAATGTATATTGTAGCCCCCATTGTACATGACCTCCCTGAAGCATCTGACATTATTGATTAAATCCCTTCCTCCTTGAAATGCTTTCCTCTTGGCTTCTTTGATATCATACTCTTCTGGTTTATTTCTATTTTTCTAGTTATTCCTTTTCTGCCCTATTTGCAGCCTCATACTTATCTAACTAGCCTTTAGATGTTGACATGGTTAGAGACTTGGTTTTAGGTCCTTTTCCATGTGCTTGAGTTGGTTCATACCCGCATGTAAGAGCTAATTGTTTAATTTTCAGGATTCTTTTGATCTGATTCTTATACCATTGGAAGCTTAAAATCAGTCATTTACCCATGGAAATCTGAAAACACTACAAATCAGTACTTTTCCCTGACCCCTAGCTGGTTGTTGAACAGCCACCAGCACACCATTTCCCTCTTCTCTATATGATCTACCTACTTGACTTTTAATCTAAGGTATTAATTGCCATCTATGTGCCGAAAACGCCCAAATGCTCATCTCCAGCACAGTATGCTCCTCTAGGTTCCAGCTTACTAGACACCTCCACTCAGATGACTCTTATAACCTCAAATTAAACAACTGCATATCAAACTTGTGACTTCTATTTCCCAGACTAGGTCCTCTCCAGTATGTAATATCTCAGGAAGTAGCTGCGTATGGCAGAGACCTCAGAATTGCTTTGGACACCTCTTTTTTTTTTTTCATTTTTCACATCTCATATATCTGCAAGACCCTTGAATTCTACTTCCAAAGCATTTCTCAAATTTATTCACTTCCCTTCAATTCCACTGATACCATCCTAAACTAAGCTAGCATCATTTCTCAGATGAACTACTGCCTTGGCCTTCTAATTGGCCATCTTGCATCTATCTGCCCTACCCCCTAATTCACAATGAACACAAACTGACATCATTTGAAATCCAAATCTGAGCCTGCCACCACCTCCCAATCCCCAATTAAAACTTCTCACAGCTCTTGGAAAAAGGGCAAAATCCCTAACACGGTCCATAAAACCTGGTATGGTCTGATCTTCCAGCAGTCCATTCATCCCACATCATTCTCTCCCTCTCTTGCAGGGCTCCAGCTTTGAAGGCCTTCTTTTAGTTCCTGGGATGAATCAAGCTCTTCCCAGATGAAGAGTTTTGCCAGGAATCTCTTCCCCTTCTCTTACGTTTGCCTAATTGATTCCTATTTATCCTCTTGTCTTAATTCATACATCTTTCCTCAGAGAAACCTACCTTGACCCATTAAGACTGGATCAGGCTAACTGTTATGAGTTATGATGGCAACCTTTAATTCAAAGTCTTTATCAACACTTATCGTTAATTATATATTTGATTGTAATTATATTTTTGGCTATATTTGATATTTGCCTCTCCCACTGGACTATAAGGTTCACAAAGACAATGACGATGTCCATTATCTGCTCACTATAACAGTACCTATAACATAGAAGATACTCATTAAATAAATGAATTGAATAAATAAATCTGTATATCACCCTTCTCAGTTTCCAATATGTATACATTATTTCTCAACTTTTTAAAAATAAACTTTTTATTTTAGAACAGTTTTAGATTTACAGAAAAAATTGCTAAGACTGTACAAACCCAGTTTTATTAACATCTCACATTAGTATGGTATCTTTGTTATGATAAATGAACCAAAATTGATACATTAATAACTAAAGTCCATGTAATTCCCAATTTTTACATTCAAGTGATAAGTTTTTATTTAAAAACATTTATTTAAATCATCACCATACCTATAAAGGATATTTTAATAATACTACAATAAGCCAAAATTTCCTTCCATGTGTATAAGAATACCAATGAAATTTATGAGCATTTATAGTTAGAGTGATGACCTCTGTGTGGCAAATTAAGTTCATTTTTGCTAACCACATTCCTCAATTTTTGGTCCTGCCCACTTTGACAAGACATATTCCTCCAGCTGTTTCTTATCCCATTCAACAAGGATACTGCTGGGAAATTGTCATATAAATATAATAATTAATGATAAGATCTAAAGGAGTGGTAATGGCTATAACTGTTAACTTTCCCAAATTATATTTTGATTTTTAACAATGATCTTCACTTAAGCTGGACAATGTGGTATTATTATATGCAGAAGTCTTAAAGTAATAATATAAAAATGGAGAACCTTCCTAACATCAGTGTCACTCAAATGCAACTGATGTAAACCTTTTTTTTTTTTTAATTTCCAAAAGTAAAACTTTTATAGATAGCATGGCAAATAAACTTTAAAAATATTTCACAAAGATAGGAACTAAAAAACCAAAAAAGAAAAAAGATTAGAAAACTAGAAGATTGGTCCAAGAAGACAAGCATCACATTAAGTATGCTGACATTTCAGACAAGGAGAAGGGAGAAAAATTATTTTATATACATATCCTTTAGTCAAAATTAAAGGGCTGAGCTTCAAATTTGAAAGGGACCACTGAACACCATGAAAAATAAATGAAAAAAATCTACAGCAAGGAATGCCCACAGGAAATTTCAGAGAACCCAGAATAAAAAGAGAATACTTAGTGTCAGGAAGAAAATCATATATAACCAACAATAGGAAAACCAAAATTGTACTGGATTTCTCATCAGTACCCATGGAAGCCAGGGTCCAGTAAAGAATGCTGTCAAAATTCTAACTGAAAATTATTTCCAACCTACTATTCTCTACTTTGACAAACTACTAGTTTCAGACAATCAGGTCTCAAAAAATTTGCCTTCTTTGCACTCTTAATCAGGAAGCTTCTGGAGGACATGTCACTCCTTATTTACTGAGTATACTATCTGTTCGGAAAGCTCAAATTCCACAGTGACCTCCCTCATAGCGAAAACCAGCTCGCATTCTCAGGGCCCATCCCTCCAAAAGATGTAAGCCATTTTTACACTAAAACAAACATGGACATATTATTGAGAAGAATGCAAAATTCACATGATTTGTAAGATAAAATAGATGACTTTAAGGAAATCTCAAACAGTGTTGTAATTTCAGGTAAAGTGATAGCTGAAGGGAAGTCAAGACTTAGGAAAGTCAAATCACACCACATCTTCTCTGATGGGGCTTACAAGAAGGCCCAGCCATACACGGATCGTGTGAAACATGATCTTTTCCATGAATATGTGCTTAAAAGAAATAACAATCCCTCAGTTCAAGAATGATTTTACTAAGCTTGTATCACCAAGTATAATTATACCTTGGCCTCATATACTTCAATATTACTGATCAAGTAAAGTCATTCCATTCCTGCTAACTACGACAATCAATCATAAATACCAATTAGACCTGGCACTACCAGTATTGTTGAGTACAATATGCATGCCAAGCCAACCAGTGCTGCTACTACTATCCTTTCCTGGAAGCCTACTAAAGAAAATAATCAGGAAGTCATAAAGGGCTTTGTTTGGGGGTCAGGTGGGGAATACCTCAAAATGGATAAAAGCATGGGCTCTAGAATCAAATAGATTCTATTTGATGGCTTCACCATCCTGAACTCCTCAGGATTGGGGGAAGAGCTATGGACTAGAGTGGACTTACTGGTATTCTGTTGTATACATATTGTGATTCAAGCAATGGAAGAAATTACAACATTGAGGTGGAGCCAGTGGCCACTGGACACTTTCAGGGCAGGGAGAGGGAAAAGCAGTTGTAATACAGGGGCTTTTTCATGACTTGAGAATTATCCAGAGTGACATTACAATGACAGATAAAGGCCATTTTATATCAGCATATAACATGCAGAACTGTGTGGAAAAGAGTGTGGTCTACAATATGAACTATGGTCCATGCTTAGTGGCAAAGCCCCAGGAAGTGTATATCCATTGCTGGTGATGTGTCACACTAATGAAAGATGTTTATGTGGGAGATTATGGGAGGTGTGGGAGGTGGGGAACATGGGAATCCCTGTAATTTTTGTGTAACATTTATGTAATCTAAGCATCTTTTAAAATATAAAAAAAAATAAATTAATAAAATTAAAAAAAATAAAAGCATTAAGAAGCAGGAGTTCAGTGAAAAAAAAAAAAAATAGATCTGGGCTTTGTGACTTCAGACAAGATTCTGAACTTCTCTAAGCCTTGGTTTCCCATCTGTAAAATGAGAATAGTAATCGAACTTTCTTCATAGGGCTGTTACAGGAATTAAATGACTGAGCAGGGAATTTTTTTTCAAATAAATTATCCAAAACTTCAAGTAAATCATTTCAAGTAATTTTTTTATTCTTGATAAAATAAGCCTTGAGGAAAGACAAAAAATTTAGACAAAGAGAGAAAGAAAGCCACAGAAGCCAGAAGCTGAAAGCAACAAAACCTGGAAGAGAAGGAAGAGACGCCACTGTGGGCCTTGCCAGGTGACAGAGGAGTCCAGGATCATTGGCAGCCAGTCTTCAGGGAAAAAGCATCACCTGATGATGCCTTGATTTGAACATTTTCAGAGCCTCAGAACTATAATTTTGTCAGCTAATAAATCCCCATTGTAAAATCCAACCCATTTCTGGTATATTGCATTTCAGCAGCCTAGCAGACTGAAACACCTTACTATATGCCATGCACTAAGATACTGTCTATACAAGTCTATACCAGTCTATTTTACCATTTCTTAATGTTGATGGAGACCAACTAAACTGATCTACAAATAAAGGCATTTGCAAAACACTGCATTACCACCATCCCCCTCACTGTCAGACCCAACAACCTCAAAAAAAAAAAAAAAAAAAAAAATGGCACTGCCATGTTGGAATCAACCAACACATCTGCCTCCAAAACAAATGTGCTGAATTAAAAACAGACTACAAGCGGAAAAAATCGTATATTCAATGAGGGATGTTTTAATTCTTATCTATTGACCTGTCCTTGACTAGACAGTAACTACTGCCTCAAAAGGAGGAGGAAATTACAACTCTATAGTTAATTGAGCATATGACCTTCTCATTTAATGTATGAGGTTAGAGTAAAACAAGATGTGGTGGTACTGGGTCAGAACTGTTTGGAACCAAGAGTCACACTGCTTAAAATTATCATAGAAAGATTAAGCAAAAGGGAAGCACTGTCTCGGAAATAATCACTTACCTAAAACAGTCTGAAAAAAAAGCCAATATGACACTTCCCTGGAAGTAAGTAATTATATTCCAGCCAGCAAGAACAATCATTTCCATGAAAACTAGTTTAATGATCAAACATTAAGCTTCAAATGCATATGTTTTTTCAACCTATGAGGTCAAAGCTCAACACCACTTAGAGGTTTTCTTTTCTTCCATGCAAGCAATGAAATCCTTGGTAAATAAAAAAAGAATCAGATTAACTGCAGCTTTGTGAGCATATTTCTCATTGTATTCGCCCACTTGCCCAAGAATTTAGAGTGAATCTTTTCTGCTTCCCTCATTTTCTATAGCACTTACAATCAAGCTATCTTCTACAAATCAACATAAATTTAACAAAATATCTCCACTACAGTTTAAAAAAATAATTTGGTGGACTGTAAGGAAGTAGCACTCACTGTAAGGAACTAGTTTTCCTTGTGGCTGGAGATTGGTAAACAACCACCACTGTACTTTGGCTTATTATTTAATACAAGGAAACATGTAAGCTCTAAGCAATTATAAAACTAGTCCTTCATCCTCTTTTCTACTCTTCCAAACCTCAAAGCATTTAATTTTGACACAAAATGAACTGAACTTTTAAAGTACTATTAATGAACTATTTAACACTGTGAGCTGCATGTGGGAAATCTGCTCAATAAATGAAGTAGAGAGCACATGGGGCGAGGGGTGGGGGGAAGCAAGAAGTAATAGTAAGAGCAGTAGTAGTTGTTGTAGTTGCTGTAGTAGTAGTAGCCCAGCAGCAGCAGCAGCAGCAGCAGCCAGGAAGAATCTTCACTTCTCAAAATGTGAAAATATATGTCTTTATACCCATCTTCTGTATAAACCTACTACCATTGTTTGAAAAAATACATCCCACAGAGCACATATTATTACTTGAGCAGGGAAATATCAGGGAACTAATATTTCTGGATGATGAATAAAGATGAGGACAGGTAAAGACTGCAGGATGGTAGTAAATAGTTTTTCCAGGAATGAACCAACAAAGGATCATAGTTCAGTTCTGAATGCTGCTAAAATAAACCCTTAAATATGCTGCAGACCTGGACAAATGACAACATGTACCATATATATCATTCTTAATCTAAACCTTTGCACCTTCCTCCCTCAGTCCACACATAATCTTCACATATACTCTGGTCCAGGCACAGTTCAAATGTCACCTGCTCGATAAAAGTCTCCAAGTCCTCCAGTTGAATTTTTCAGTACTCTGAAATCCCCTTGCACTTTATATAAGCCGTCAGAAGCATATTTATAGTTGTTTATATACATACCTTATCTTCGTACTATAATGTAAGTTTCTTGAGGACAAAAATGAGTGTATCATTCATCTTTAAATCCCCCAAAGGACCCAATCCAGTGCCTCGCACAAGTTGGCACTGAATTAATATCTGTTCAAAAATCTCAGACTCATATAAGAATTTCTATTGAAAACTGTTTACCCAATACCTAGCACAACTCTATATGACCAGGTTTTTTTTTTGCATGCTTATTTCATCTGTTGTTGCTAGGCCTCTGTCTACTATATTAGCAAGCTAATAATGAATTATCAGCAAATTTGAATATCTGTCTTGTGCTGTTGAAGTGGTTATATGTCACATCATAATGATATTCTATCCAGCTGAAATCATGTAATTACGCTTTCTGCTCTTTCATGTGAAATTTTAAGTCCCTCTCTAAGAACTCTGGACTCAGATCTAAGGCAATAATCCTTTCTTTCATTATGAAACTACAGCAAATGATTTCTGAAGCAGGATTACAAAAGAAATTTCATTTTGTATTTATTCCTCTATCTTACCACTTTGTTTCCACTTCTTAAAAAAATGGGGACCTTTATTTTTCTAATAATTTAGTTAATTACTCATTGCTTGTCACTAATATATTTATAAGTTTTTTAACATTCATCAGCCAAATTATATTTTTTTGCATTCAAACATAGGTTTAATCAATAAAGAAACAAAGCAGGACTTTCTAAGCTCCTACAAGGCCCATCCCTTCGGGATTGCAACTGGGACACCCATGTTCAGCACTTACATAGATGAGTGATGGGAGGAGGGAAGAGGAGGGATACCAAGCACACTGTACCTTAATCCTCCTCTCTGATTATTACTAACATTCAACTTCATATTTTCTATTTTAATAATACAACAAAAAGCCTATAAAACACACTGACAGTGTGGGTCCCTTTTAAGTGGGATGATCTTCAGGAGGTTTATTATACACTGAATTGATAGAACAATCACCTTTCCAGACTTGGCACTGGGTCTTGGGTTGGGGAAGGAGTCATAAACCGAAATCAAAGCAACGATGTTGTGCAGGTGCCTCACAATCAATCTAAATGATAAAGACAAATGCAAATGAAATGACAGGAAAAATCCAATATAAAAATACTTCAGAGACAGGCTGTGTGATACAAAGCTATAGGCATCTAATATATTTATAAGTTTTTTAACATTCAGAAAAAACAGAGCAGTTCATATGGTCATAATGACAAAAGCCACCAGAACGCAGAGGTGGAACAAGCATGGGGAGTTAAGGGAAACCAGAGAGGATACAGTTCACAAGAGGACCTAGAAATCCTGATAAAAGGGTTTAAATAAGACATGTTTAAATTTTAAAAACAGAAGATAGTGAATCATTGAGCCAGTGAACAAATGAGTAGAGAAATATGATCATGAAGTAAATGTTTAAATAATATTCATCTTAAAAGGGATGAATTGAGGGCAGAGGTAGTATTCCCAGGGCCTAGAAAATTACCTCACAAAAGTGGATGTTCCATAAATGTTTTCCAATATAATGGTTAGATGGATGGGTGGATGGTTGGGAGCAGAAAGAGTCTAAAACAGGGAGACCTACATGGAGACCAAAAGCTGTTTTAGTTCAGGCCTAAAATGGGTAAGAGTAAGAATGACTTGGAAAGGATGGATACTATAGACATGTGAAAGTAGTAACAAGCAGTTACAGAAAGGTAAGAGACATGGGAATGAGAAATAAGAGATTGACTGAAGATGTTTCCAAGGTTTCAAGCCAAAGTGAATGGGAGAATGAATGATCTTGTCAAGGATAAAAACGATGAGATTACATTAAGGCCTGTAGATTTTGAAGTGAAGTCAGAACTTCTAATTATTACCATAACCATTTGGAGGCATGAGACAGAATTTGAGTAAGAGAACAGAACTGATGATTTAGGAATTACTCGTCCACAAAAAAGTATTAGAATGGATAAAAGCTAGCAATTTCATTTAAAATTCCCAAAGGAAAAGATCTTCCAAATAACAACATAATAATAACAATAACTTTAATTTATTATTAGTAGTAGTAGTATAGCAGCTAATATTTCCTAAGCCTTCATTAAGTACCAAACATCATAAGTTGTTAGCATATATTATTCATTTAATCCTCACAATATGAGGTCATTATTATTATGTCCATTTTACAGAATAAGAAACTGAGGCACAGAGAGATTAGGTAACCACACCTATTGTTTTAGTTTCCTCGGCTGCTCAAGCATACCATGTGAAGTGAACACGATAACAACCACACTACGGAAACATCTTCAAGCTTACCATGAGATGGGTCGGGTTAAACAATGAGAATTTAGTAGCTGATAGTTTTGAGGCCAGGAAAATGTCCAAATCAAGCATCATCAAGGCAGTGCTTTCTCCCCAAAGACTATAGCATTCTGAGGTAGGCTACTGGCAATCTTTGATTCTTAGCTCCTCTGTCACATGGTAACGCACATGGTATCATGGTGGCATCTCCTGGACTCTGTTCTCTTCTGGGTTCCGTTGAATTTCAACTTCTGGCTGCTCCCTGTGGCTTTCTCTCTGTACCTGAATTTCATTCATCTTATAAAGGACTCCTGTAATCCCTTCCTGATAGGGCTGGGCCACACCTTAACTGAAGGAATCTCATCTGAAGATCCTACTTACAATGGGTTCATACCCACAGAAACGGATTAAATTTAAGAACATTTTTTTCTGAGGTACATACAGCTTCAAACCACCACATCTATTAAGTACCAGAAACAAGACTTGGATTCAAATCTGAAAAAAATGCCTTTTTCTATGCCAATAGTCTCTGAAGTAGTATGGATCCCACTGAGGAATGGGAGAATATATCAACATTTCTATTTATTTTTCATCTTAACCTATTAAATTTTCTATTATTGGGTATGATTTATAATGTATGTAATATGTTAATACAGTAGTATATAAACTATAACCAAGCACTCCTATTTTAGCAGAGGGTGACATTCTTTTCTTTTCCTCTAATAGCAATGTGAGATCAAATCAGCTTAGAGACTATGTTCTGCCTCCTATCTACTTTTGTTTTTTACAATAACACAATGTCAAATGGTTTTATCTTTTTTTCCCCATAAACAGACCAAAGCTGATCAGATACTCCATTTACCCACTCACTTATTCATTCCAAAAATATTTATCAACTGCCAATCTCATGCCAAGCTCTGTGATAGATTCTGTGAATTCTAAGAAACAGGGAAACGGCTGTGGCTCAATCAGTAGGGCTCCCGTTTACCATATGGGAGGCCCCTGGTTCAATTCCTGAGGCCTCCTGGTGAAGGCAAGCTGACCTGCATGGTACGGTGAGCGAGCTGGTGCAACAAGATGATGCAACAAAGGGAGACAAGCAGACATAGAAAAATGCACAGCAAATGGATACAATGAGCACAAGCAGCAAGGGGGGGATAAATAAATAAATAAATCTTTAAAAAAAAAAAAAAGAAACAATCCCTGACTTTAAGGAGGTCAGTAACATAAAGCCCAGACATGTAAACAATTCATTATAATTCAATATTATAAGAACAGTAATGGTGATACTCAAGAGTTAGCACTTTCTACTGAGTACATGCTATATTCTAAAGCCCTGTTCAAAACACCTATTTATGTATTTTATCTAAACAAACCTGTGAGACAGACTGTATTAGTATCTCCATTTTACAGATGTTGAAACTGACTTAGGTAAGTTAAGAAACTTGTCCAAGATTACTCTCCTTAGAGTGGTAAAAAAGACTCTGAGGGAAAAAAGGCTAAGCAGCCTACATATGCTGCTCTGTTTGCTGGGTCTCCAGATTCATAAACTAAATCCGTTCAATTTAATAGCCTATGAAAACAAATCTGATCTAAAAAAATGACACAGTAACAATAAAAATCAGGCCATACTTAGACTCGCATTTCTAATAATGTGCTGAAAACAGTATATGAAATCTATTTTTAAAGTAAACATTGCATTTTGTAATGCTTTATTTCAAGAAAAATTACTTCACAATAGGCAATCAAATATTTTAGTTCATACAAAAGTGCACCACTGCTTAAGTCATACTAAAATGGATTGATAGAACACATCACGGAAAACTGTTGCAATCACTTTTATGTATAAAAATACAGTTTGATGCCAAATGCCTTCTCCCATTGGGAAAAATATTATGCTCAAATTCCACATATTTCTAAGATGTTACTTTCTTTAAAAAAATTTAAAAAGTCATTTTGAGACACCTCAGAAATAGAATGCATTATTTTTGGGTTTACAGAAAAAAGTCAATGCTCTACTAAACTGAACACAAACTCATGTGTTTCCCCAACTGTGGTACTTAGAAATCCAAATTACTTCCAAATTACTTCCCTCTTAATTTTGTTTAAAAGAGTAAAAAATGCCGGAAAATAAGCATTTCCACAGTATAAGTTCAAATCAGGAAACTTATAAAACAAGATGGAATCATTTTAAAAGGTGCACATCCAGTTTCAAAGAAGAGAGTAGAACTTGATAAACTTTTTCAGCTTGGGCCCTATAGATGCTTGAAAACTCTTCCTCTCAGACTTCAATAGATCACAACCATAAACTTAAGTCCACATGTTGCCATGTGAAAAAAGAACACTACATACTATCTATTCAGGGAAACCTTCTCTCTGAAAGGTGAGGCTGAACTTTGTTTGCCTTAGACATCTTACAGAAAACATGACTATTGTCTTCCCAGATCAATCCCAGCCAACTGATATTTCCATACTTGGAATATGAATTTCACAGAATTTTCAAAGATCAAAGAAGCATGCATGATGAGGAAACAGAAGCTTGAATAAGTTAAGTGACTTGGCAAGAATTTATGTGACTTGTTAAGTAGCAGAGCTCAATAAGGACTCTTGTTTCTTGATGGTCAGTCTGATTTTCCACAATAATACAATAATACACTGGGTAGTAGTCTGGTGAATTCTTTCTCTAACCAAATTAGAATGAGCTTCTTGAAGATAGAAACTGTGTCATTTATTTCTTTTGAAACTCCACAGTAACTCTGCAGTTCTGGGAATTAAAAAAAAAAAAATTTTTTTTTTTTAAATACTTATCAGAATAAAGATTTTAAGGAGTAAGGCCTTAAAATCTAGTATCCATCACTATATCTTGTATAAAATCCATTCTTCAGGATTCAGAAAAACCTCAACACTCTATTGTTCGTTTGTATGTCTCTGTATTTCCAGAAAGATTCTGAAAACGTTATTAATTTTTTTCTTACCTTTTTGGATGTGTGGTTTCCTATACTATCTTAAAAAAAATACACCCAATAAAGTATTAAGTAATTCTAAGACAAGAGTTATTTATGAGAGACTAGCTGTCAACAATTAACTGAACCACAACACTCTAAAAAGAAAAATGAATCTGAACCAAAAATGAAATACTGGGTCCAATTCTGGCAAGAGAATATTTATACAATTATATACTACTTGCTTAATATTCAATTAGAAACACGACGTTATTATGAGGCTGGAAAACTGATGACACAGAAAACAACAACATACATGTTAACTTTGTGTTTTTCAATCAAAATAGCTATTGTCAAAATAGCTAAATCTTGTTATGCCTTTATCCCATAACCACTGCACCACCCGGTCTGAAAGAAGATGCGCTAGACATTTTCTATTTGTCCCTTGAGACCTTTGTTCTGCTCTTTTCCAACTTGAGGTGAACCTAGGAGGCAGATCTGCAAGGACTTCATCACAGGACCCCTGTGGTTTGACTTTCACATGGATGTGGCCAATGAGAGGCATTGGCTGAAGACCAAAGGAAGAAGAATAAGGTCACGATATTTATTCCCCCAATTTCCTCTCTGTCAGGTTGTATGGGTGTCTCCCCCATACAGAAGACATCCTGTCAAACAGGCATCTCTTTGGCTACTCTCTCCCTTTGCCCCTACAGTCCTAGGGGTAGTAATGGCTCCCTACCATTGCTAGTCCCCATCATTCCATAGCACACCATCACTTGTAAGTTTCTCATAACTCTGCCCACACTTTTAAAATTAACTCCTTTAGAAAACGTTTCAATTATCCCATTTAAGTATACCATATCTGGGTCCTGCTGGGACCCAAAATGATACTTTGGAGTAAATGTTCTTCTTGCCTCACACTACCATTTCCAGATTTCATTGAGAAAACAAAGATAGAGATAGAGATAGAGATAGAGATAGAGATAGAGATAGAGATAGAGATAGAGATAGAGATAGAGATAGAGATAGAGATAGAGAGAGATAGAGATAGATAGAGAGAGAGAGAGAGAGAATGAGATGAGAGTAAGAGAAAAGTAGAAAAGTTGTCACTTACGTTTTTGGTGCCATATATAATAAGGTTTTGCCTAATCCAAAGTCATGAAGATTTATTACTATATTTTCTTCTAAGAACATAATAGTTTTAAGCTCTTACATTTATATCTGCAATCCATTTTGAGTTACTTTTTCTGCATGACGTGAGGCAAGGGTCTAAATTCTCTTTTTGTATATGGATATCCAATTGTCCCAGCACCTTTTTTGAAAAGACTATTCTTTCCTCATTGAATGGCTTCGGCATTTTTTCAAAAATCAATTCACCATAAAGAATTTCTTTCTGGACTCTATTTTCTGTTCCATTGATCTATATGTCTATCTTTATGACAGTGCCACACTATCTTGAGTACTACAGCCTTACAGGAAGTTTTTAAACCAGGAAGTGCAAGTTCTCCAACTTGATTTCTTCTGTTTCAAAACCATCTTGGCTATTCAAGATCCTTCACATTTCCATATCAATTTTAGGATCAGCTTGTCAATTTCTACAAAAATGCCTGCTGGGATTTTGATAGGAATTGTACTAAATCTATCAATTTAGAGAGAATTGCCATCTTAACAATGAGTCTTCCAATCCATGAATATGGAATGTCTCCATTTATTTTGGTCTTCTTTAATTTTAATCTGCAATATTTTGTAGTTTTCAATATACAAGTCTTACACTTATGCTAAATTTATACCTAAGTATTTTTTATGCTATTGTGAATAGAATTGGTTTCTTAATCTTATTTTCAGATTGTTCATTGCAAATATATAGAAATACAATTGATTTTTTGTACATTGATCTTGTACTCTGCAACCTTGCTGAATTTATGTATTAGTTCTAATAGGTTTTTCTGTGTGTGGATTCCTAAGGATTTTCTACACACAGGGTCTTATAATCTGCATATAAAGGCAGTTTTACTTCTTTCCATCTAATTTGGTTGACTTTTATTTCTTTTTCTTGAATGACTGTACTGGGTAGAAGCTCCAGATCATCCATTCAGATGATCATGTTTTTTTTTTTTTTTAATTTAATTAATTAAAATGATATATTACACCAATGATTTTCAAGTGTCAGCCCAACCTTGCATACCTGATAGAAATCCTACTTGATCATGGTTTATGTTATTGGATTCAGTTTGCTGATCTTTTGTTGAGTATTTTTGCATCTATATTCATGAGGGATATTGGTCTGTAGTTGTCTTTTCTCATGATATCTTTATCTGGTTTGGTATAAGGGTAAAACTGACCTCATGGATTGAGTTAGGAAGTGTTCCCTCCTCCTTTATTTTTTATCTTCTTTCAATGTTTGATAGAAGTCAACTAGGCTGGAGATCTTCTTGGTAGGAAAATTTTTAATTTCTAATTCAATTTCTTTCCTTGTTATATATCTATTCTGATTTTTTTTATTTTTCTTGAGTCTCTTTTGGTCATTTATGTCTTTCAAGGATTTTATTTATTTCATCTAAGTTGTTTAATTTGTTGGCATAAAGTTATTTTTTTCCTTATAATACTTTCTCAGTATATGTGCTGCCGATGCGAGCACCCTTATAATACTTTTTTTTTTTTTTTTTTTTTTATTTATTTATTTATTTTTTTTTATTATGGGTAAAAATCAAAATTCTCACAATACATACAAACATTTGTAAAATGATATATAAATATATATGCATATATGTGTATTTGCTTACAAAAATGTTATTTTTTATATATATATATACATATATTTTAAGAGGTGCTTAGATTACCTAAAATATTATACGGAACCCACTTTTAACATCCGTAGGGTCAGTAGAGATGTCCCCTCTTTCATTCCTGATATTGGCAATTTGCATCTTCTGTCACTTTTTCTAGGTCACTCTAATTAAAATTTTTTCTATTTGCTCAATCACTTCAAAGAACCAATTTTTGCTTTCATTGATTTTCTCTATTGTTTTTCAGTTTTCTATTTGATGTTTCCACTCTGATTTTTATTTCCTTCCTTCAGATTGCTTAAGTTTAGTGTGTGCTTCTTTTTCTCTTTTTTCTAATTCCTTAGATATAAGCTCAGGTTATTGATCTAAAAATCTCTCTTCTTTTCTAATACAGACATTTCTCCTTGATCTCTTAACATTAGAGTACCCTAGGACTTGGTCTTTAGATCCTTATCATCTTCATATATACTCATTTTCTTGATGATCTCGTCAGTTCTCATGGCTTTAAATACCATCTATATGCTTACAGTTCTCCAGTCTGGGCTTCTCCCTATAAATTTTAGATTCATATATCAAACTGCTCTCACCTTAGATATCAAACAGATATCTGTTTGGGCCTAATTTAAACAGACTCAAAGCTGCACTCCTGCTTCCAATCCCCCACCAAACTTGCTCCTTCACCAGTCTTCCCAAATCTGTTAATAAAAACTGCATCCTTAAAACTGCTTAGGTTAAAATCCTAGTATCACCATTTAACTCTATCCTTGACTTACTCTTTCATACCTCATATCCAATCCATCAGGAAAATCTGTTTGCTCTACCTTCAAAATGTATACAGAATACAACCACTTTACTATTTCCATTGCAACCACCCTACTTGAAGACACCATACTAAAGAGTAACTCCTAGCCTCATCACTGGTTTCCCTCCTTCAATCCTTGTCCCTTATATCCACTCTCAAAAAGGCAGCCAAAGGGGCCCTGTAAAAATTTATAATGATTCTCTAGCTCCTCAGTTTAAAATGGACTCTTGACTTCCTATTTCTATGAGAAAAAGTCAACTACCTTTTAATGGCCTGCCATTACCTGTCTGATCTCATCTCCCCCAACTCTCACTCTTACTCACTTTGCCCTAGCCACACTCTTCCGCATGTGCCTATAAGAGACTTCCCACTGGCTGTCCTACTTCCTGGGATACTCTTTCCCCATCATCTGCATGGCTCATCCTTTTTCACCCTCAGCTCTCTGCTCAACTATCACCTTTTCTACAAGACTGAACCTGGTCATTGAGGAGTCTGACTCCAAGCCAAAATCCTGGTGATCTTTCAGGCCCAACTATAGCCAATTACAAGGCTTTGCCCGGCAGGACTCATAAGGCAAAGCTGCCCTTCCCACACCAAACTTAGTGCATAGCAAGTACATTGCAGTTTCTGGAGGGAATTGCAATCAAGGACTCAGATGTCATTGGGCCAAGCATGCTTATATGCATATTTGTACTGCTAGCCCAGGCACCTCCATTCTTATCCTTATCAAGGGCTTCCCTGCAACTCTACCAAGATCTCCTCATTGAGGGCCTTAACTGAGGGACTTTTTTCCACTTTGACTCAGTGTCTTCTGCATTCCTAGTCCTTTCTCCTCTGCCTCCCCTGAGTACCCCAGGTCCATAAAAAGGCAGGAACATTTTATGTGGGGCTCCTCCATAGTAAGATGGTTACCCCTGCCTATACTGCATCCATCTGGCCCTTGCCCAGTGCTATTCCATGTTGAAATAAAATGGAATACTGAGGAGTTGGTACCTCTTTTTTTGGTCTCTTGCTTGTACTGTCACAATAAATGAATTAAGGCTTAATTATTACTTTAAGTTTGGCTCATAGTTCTAATTGACCACTTGACCCCTGGCAGCTCAACAGCCACCTCTTTTTTTTTTTTTTTTTTTTTTAATAATAATTTTTTACTTTTTATTTTTTAAAAAAGATACTTAGATTACATAAATGTTACACAAAAATTGTAGGGATTCCCATATGCCCCATTTCCCACTCCTCTCACAACCTCCCACATAAACATCCTTCATTAGTGAGCCACCTCTTTTTAAATTGTATCCAATGTCCATTACCCTGCTCATTTTTTCCCTAAAGCATTTAACATCTTCAAATATCATGTATATTTTATTTAATATGTTTAATATTTATTTCATATCTCTGCCAATAGAATGTAAGTCTTTTAAGGGCAGGTATTTGTGTCTTTTTTTTTTATGGATGCATTTCAATGGACTAAATAAACATATGGGATATAGTAGGTGCCATTAAATATTTGTGAATGAATGGATTAATAAATGAAGTTTAAAAGAAGCAGAACTTACCTATTGTCCATCATCAAATTCAAAGTTAGTCATGCCTGAAAAATTGAATTTATTTACTCCTTCATTCATTCAACACATATTGAGTGTATTCTCTTTGCCAGGCACTGTAGCAGACATGGGATATTCAAGACACACGAGAGCTTATTGGCATGGAGCTTACTAACTTTCTGTCTCTCCTGATAGGATATAAAAAATAAACAGAGCAATCCCTATAATAAGTGTTATAAAGACAACAGAATAAATAGATGAATGTGTGAGTGATTATGGAAAGAGAGCTAGGGGGTCCTCCTTAACTAGAACCTAGCAGTAAAGCACTCTTTGAGAAGATGTCATCTGAACTAAGACCAGAATGAGAAGTCAGTCACTCAGAAACCTGGGTGGAAATGTTCCAAGAGAAGACATTGAATGCCTTATAGTGGAGATGGAGCTGGAAACAAAAAAGCCAATGTAACATCAAGGTGGTATTACAGAGAGGGGAAGATACAGGGGGGAAGACATCTTGCCTCCATTGTGAAAGCCCTAAACCCACCCTGACATTTTTCACAATTTAGAGGCATCATGGTATATTATTTTTATATCAACTTCTCTCTCTTGAGCTCCCTCTCCTACTGTTTTTCTTTCTAAGAAAAGTGTCAGTGGTATAGGTAACCAGTGTCAGTGCTTAGAAATATAAGAAGACTGTTCTTTCGCCTATCTAATACTTTTGTGCAAATGAGAAAAAGCTGTATCTTCCTCAAAACACTTTACTGCCATCTGTCAAAAAAGTCCACAATTCACGTATGGTTGTGCAATGCAAACATGCACAAGAGAATATGGCAGCCCAGGTGACAGAGACATTGAAGGGTTAGCTCTATCGAAATCAAACTGGTTCCACTTTTCCTCAATTTCAAATACCAAATGCTGCAGGTACTGAATATACATGAAGCATATGCATGCATGTATTGCAAGTTGTTATTATCAAGCATTAGCTACTGTTTTAGTTTCCTAGGCCACTCAAGCAAATACCATAAAATGGGTTGGGACAAACAGTGGGAATTTATTCCCTCAGGGTTTTGAGGCTGGGAAAATGTCCAAATGAAGTCATCATCAAAGTGATGCCTTCTTCCCAAAGACGGGTTACTGGTGATCCTTGGCTCTCCTTTGTCAATGGCAAGGCACATGGCCATGTCTGCTGGTCCCTCCCTTCTCTTCCAGGCTTCATTGATTTCAATTTCTTGTGTCCATGGCTTTCTCTCTCTGTCTGAATTTCATTTTCATATAAAGGACTCCAGTAATAGGAGTAAATGTGATCCTGATTCAGATGGGTCACACCTTAACTGAAGTAGGACTATCAAAAAGTCCTACTTACAATGGGTTCAAACCCAGAGGAATGGATTAAGAACATATTTTTCTGGGATACATATAGTTCCAAACCATCAAAGTAACGTTGGCTACTGCTTCTGTTAGCATTATACCCATGAGCAAAGGAATGAGTTTGAATAGTTTTTGAATATTAGTCCTAGAAAAAATACTGAATGCACAGTTACATGACAGATTCAAGTGGCTATACATGACTCTCCCTCTAAAGAAGTGAGAAAAGCAGGTGTCAGAAGTACTTCACAGAAGACAGTAAGTCTGATGAGCTGCATATTAGAATAGTCTTTCTACCCTTTGAAATGCTTTTACCTATATGATCTCATGATTGATGGATCATTTTTATTTTGTAGCTTATTGTTTTTGTGATTTTTATTTTAAAAGTAAATAAAGGATATTTTGATAGAGCAACAGATTCCAAAAACCATTTTCAAGTTTAATCACAAAAAAGGCCATTTTTTCATCATATAAGCTTCAGTTTTTTAATACATGAAAGGAAAATGTGGTATCTTTGACTTTATCAGAAATAATATATGGTACTATTTACTCTGAGATGCCTGGATAAATAGCATTTGTATGCTACATTAATATGATTGAAATTAGTAAGCAACTAACAAAATCCATGAAGCATTTCTTTTCTTGAAAAAAATGTGTCCAACAATAAAGGAGTGCCACCTACTGTTCAATGTGGATTTCAACATATCCAGCCCACAAAGCCATTTCACAAGCACTTTGCAATTTTAATCCTGTTAAATCATAATACTTTTGCAGAGGCTCTAATTGAGTATCAAAATATAATTATTATTTTTTGAAAAAAATTTCATATGCTCTAAATATTAAGAGTTTTCAGAAAAGAGATTAAAGCTCTTCAATTCTCTCTATAGCTACATAAAAGCCAAAGAGAATTACCCTTACAAAATTTTCTTACAAAATAAGAAAATTTGAAACTTCATGGCACAAGTTTTAAACAGGTTCAAATGTACCAAAGAATACTTCCTGATACAAAAAGCTTAGTACAGAGTAGTCATTCAATAAATGATAGGATATTAACTATTTTTAAAAATAGCATTCCAAGTCTGATTTAAAAGTTTAAGTTTTTCCTTGTTTTTAATATAGCCTCTCCAGTCATTAGGACTTTATGAAATATTTTAATGAAAAGGAAACACACGCAGGGTCAACAATTTTATTGCTCGTGAATCCCTTGCATAAAAAGGGACCTAATCTCTGAGTTCCTTTTTGATCCTGCCCCCAGCCAGCCTCAAGTAAATTTTAAACTTTTTTTTAACCACTGAAATTATCAGGTTCAATCATTCTTATGGAAGATGAGTGACATTCAGTGATTTCTCTTCATTTTGTTTTCTGACAAATTACATAACAGGGTTTTAAACAAATAAAAATAACTTTTTTTTTTTCAATTCTACTGAACTGTTTCAAGAATATCTTCCTCACAAAATTAATTTAAAAAGTTTAATCTGGTGTGTGTGGATGCATATCTATGTAGTACGTACGTGTAAAAAAACCATTGACTTTTAGTCAGTATTGACTAAAAGTTTTTGATTCCTCTCCTTCTTTTAAACATTAGAACTAATTCAGCATGGAGTCAGTTATATACACAGACAGACATGCATACCACATCTCAGGAGAACAGTGTGGTGTTCAAGAGCATGGGTCCCTTGAGGATGTCACAATTTAGTCTTTTCATCTATAATATTTGGGGATAAGACTAGCTCAGTAGCTCATAAACTTCTTAAAAATCAGAACCTATAATAAGAACTACAATTTCTAACTGAATCAATATACGCACACCAAGCACAACTGAAAAGTTCCATGAAAACAATTCTCATTCTTGTACGTGCAATGCAATCTGATATTTTATACTTTTTTGGAAAGGCTGGTTGTTATTCACAATTTAGAGTTCACAAACCATTAATGGGTCACAACTTCAGTTTCAAAAACACTGGTCTAACAAAAATCCAAGGTGTCTTCTAGCTAAGGTCTCATGATTTTTTGTCACATAAAGCCCATATGATCTGGTCTCACAGTAACTACCTCTCCACCACACCTCCATCCTCTCATTCACTCTCTCAGCTTTAGTCATACTGCCCTTTTTGCCAGTCCCTTGGACAAACCAAGCAGGCTTCCCGCCTCAGGATCTTTGCACTTGCAATTCTCCCTGACCACTCTACTGCTAGAATTCCCAAGACTCTATGCCATCACTTCATTCAGGTCTCTGCTCAAACATCAGCAAATCAACCCTTTTGCTTACTTCACTCTCCCTTTGATCTGCTCGATTTTGTCATAACATACATCAATACCTGACATTGCATTGTATGTTTATATGTTTATTGTGTCTCTCCATCCAGAAAATTTAGCTCCTTAAAAGCAGGACTTTTGCCACTCATTGCTTTATACTCACTGCCTAGAACAGTGCCCAGCATATAATAGGGACTTAAAAATAATTGCTGAATGAACGAATGAGTCTAGAGTTCTCTCTCAGAAGAAAAGATTCTACTGTTTTTGATTTAGCAGTAGACCATTCTTGATTTTCTCTGAGGGTGAAGAGCTTTTGATCAAAATGGTCCCCACTCCTGGTCTCTACTAAGTGATTAGCAGAGAATTCCATAGAAAGTTCATTTCCCTTCTTTTCAATACCTTTTCAGAGGATTGTTTTTCTTCTTCTGTCTGTGCCTCTCTGGTATTGTTCTTCCTTCTCTATGCATGTGATACCTAACTCCAAAAGATACTATGAATTACTTAACGCACTTAAATGCCTTTAAAAATGTAAAATGTAAATATCAGGTGCTATCATTATTACAATTAAGCTTTGAAATGCTTTTGTTTTAGAAATGACTTTGTTGATGAGAAAAAATGCTTCACTGATAAATATTTCAAACATTATGTAATATACCAAGAGAAAGGAATAGTAAATACCCCATAGAATAAAATAAATTTCTGATGAAAAATGTCTAAAATATTTTTATTAAACGTATTATAGTGATGTAACAGAAAAATTTTGGCAAGGCTTAAAGCTCTACCATTACCTTAATATTTAATATATTGAAGTATATACCACAAAAACTAACTTTATATCATTTCTTACATATTGTATATAAGGGAGCAAAAAGAAGCATACTGCCATGAAATTAGATAAATTATACTACAGGAATGGAATCTTTCAAAAAGGACTGTGTTATTCTCTCATCAAGGGTTTCGGGTCATTATTATAAAAACTGCTGTATAAAGTTTAGGTCTATCTGAAATAGTTCTCATTTTTAAAACTCACCTTAATAATTGTCTGCAAAGTTCATGAAAAACTATAAAAATACACCTCACATTACTGCATATTTTCACAAATTTCTTTCCTTAAGAGTTGCTAGAGTAATCAGTACTGAAATGAGTATCTTTCATTATTTCACAGAAGTGATAGCCTAAGTAAAAAAAAAAAAAAGGGAGGGGGCTATTTTTTTCTCTCTTTATTGAATACTAATTGTCATCCTCTTAATATTAACTAGTAAATCCATATAGGGTAATGGTTAGGAGATCCAGCTTTAGAATCCAGCTACCTGTGTTTGAATTTCTGTTCCTTGTTGTATTACATATGTACCTCAGACGTCTCTCTGTGTGCCTCAGTTACAGCATCTATAAAATGTGGATAATAATAGTTTCTGCTGCAAAGGGCTATTTTAAGATTAAGTATGTAAATACATGTAAAGCACTTAGAATGGTTTTTGGCACATAGTAAGCATTCAGTATATGTTAGACAAGAAGGAGGTAGGGCAAGGCAAGATGAAAGGGAGGAAAGGGAGAAGGGTGGGGAAGAGAGAGGAGGAGGAGAGTAAGAAAAAAAGGAATGGACAAAAATAACCCAAACCAGGCAGTATGAAAAGTCTATAGAAAAAAAACAAACAAAATTCTTTGCTCAGAAGTACTGTTATTGTTATCAATGCAAATAATACAGAGGTAAGATAATGTTTCCTTGAATGCCAAGAAACTGCCAAGAAACAATCTGACAACGCTTCACGTAATAAAACTTGAAAGTTAAAGGACACTGATCTATGACTATAATTTGCATAATCTGTATATTATCATATGCAGAAGAACTTGACATAAAAGACCGTTCCTCCTTTGTGACCTTCGTAAAAAAAAACCTGCAATTTCTCTACTAAAATTAATTTTAATCAAAATAAGAGGGGCTTTTCTTCAGTGAATTCAACCAGTAGAGCCCCTCTGAATCTCCACTCTGGAGATTGAACACAGGAACACAGGAAAGAGAATGAAACAATGCTGTGGAAAGGTGTGCCGACAAATGCCATCTGCTGGCTAATCTGGAAATTGCATGGACAAAAAAATTTTTTTTGGTCCTCTCTGTATCTATAGACATCAGCAAAAAATTACAAGCCATACTAGGAAACAGGAAGAGATGGCCTAGCCAAAGGAACAAACTAAATATCCTGAAGAAAGACAGGATTTAAGACAACCAGTGATAATCACACAACTCTCCTAAATCAATTCAAAGAATTGAAAGAAAATATGACTAAAGAAATAAAGGACATTAAGAAGACACTGGGTGAACATGAAGAACAATGTGAAAGCCTGCAAAAAAAAGTAACAGACATTATGGGAATGAAAAACACGATGGATGAGATTAAAAGTACATTAAAGGCACATAAGAGCAGATTTGAATTGCTTGAAGACAGAATTAGTGATTTCAAAGACAGAACATCTGAACTGGAAAAGACAGGAGAACAGAAAGAGAAAAGAATGGAAAAAATGGAACAGAGTCTCAGGGAACTGAAAGACAATGTAAAACATACAAACATTCGCATTTTCATTGTCCAAGAAGAAGAGAATGGAAAAGGGGCAGAAAGAATATTTGAGGAAAAAAGGACTGAAAATTTCCCAAACCTTATGAAAGACATAAATATCAATATCTAAGAAGGATAATGCAGCCCAAACAGAATAAATTGGAATAGACCTACCGTGAGACATCTACTATGCAGAATGACAAATATCAGGGATAAAAAGAAGACTCTGAAAGTAGCAAGTGAAAAGCAAAGTACCACATACAAGGGGAACTTGATAAGATTAAGTGCTGACCTCTCATCAGAAACCATGGAGGTAAGAAGAAAGGGGTATGATGTATTTAAGGTACTGAAAGAAAAAAACTGCCAGGTAAAAATTCTGTATCAGGTAAAACTGTCATTCAAAAATGAGGGTGAGTTCAAAGTCTTCACAGACAAACAAAAACTGATAGAATATGTTACAAAAGACCAGATTTGCAAGAGATACTAAAGGGGGTGCTGCAGCCAGAAAGGAAAAAACAAGGGCAAGAGATATGATGAAGAGTGTAGAAATGAAGATTATTAGGAAACATAAAAGGATAAGAAAACAGGCAATAGAGCGATATGATAACAGAAAGCCGAAGGACAAAATGGATTAAGTAAGTAATGCCTTTATAATAATAACATTGAATGTTAATGGCTTGAACTCCCCCAATCAAAAGACATAGACTGATGGAATGGATAAATAAAAACATGTACCATCTATATATTCTCTACAAGACACCCACCTCAGACATACACAAACAGGTTAAAAGTGAAAGGTTGGAAAAAGATATTCCTTGCAAATAGTAACCAAAAAAGAGCTGGAGTAGTGATACTAATATCGGACAAAATAGATTTCAAATGTAAAACTGTTATAAGGGATGAAGAATATCATTAAATATTAGTTAAAGGGGCAATTCACCAAGAAGAACTAACTATACTAAATATTTATGCACCTAACCTGAGTGCCCTAATATACATGAGGCACACACGGGCAAAAGTGAAGGGAGAAATAGATGTCTTCTACAATAATACTTGGAAACTTCAATATACCACTCTCAGTATTGCGTAGAACATCTGGACAAAGGATAAATAAACAGAGAACTTGAATAATATAATAAATGAGCCAGACGTAAGAGACATCTATGGAGCACTGCACCCCAAAGCAGCAGGATATATAGTCTTTTCAAGCGTTCATGGAATCTTCTCCAAGACAGACCATATGTTGGGTCACAAGACAAGTCTCAATAAACTTAAAAAGTTTAAAATTATACAAAACACTTTCTCTGATCATAATGGAATCAAGCTGGAAATCAATAATGGACAGAAAAAGGGAAAATTAATAAACATATGGAGATTAAACAACACACTCTTAAATAATCAGTGGGTCAAAGAAGAAATTGCAAGAGAATTCAGCAAAAATCGTGAGACAAATGAAAACGAGAAGACAACATATCAAAATCTACAGGACACTTCAAAGGCAGCAATGAGAGGGAAATTTATAGCCCTCAATGATTACATCAAAAAAAGAAGAGCGAGCTAAAATATAAGATCTAATTGCACACCTGGAAGAATTGGAAAAAGAACAGTTAACTAATCTCAAACCAAGCCGAAGGAAAGAAATAGTAAAGATCAGACCAAAAATAGATGAAATCAAGAGCAAAAAAAACAATAGAGAGAATCAACAAAACCAAAAGTTGGTTCTTTGAGAAGATCAACAAAATGGACAAACTCTTAGGTAGACAGCCAAAGAAAAAAAGAGAGAAGACTGCAACTAAATGAAATCTGAGCTGAGAAGGTGAACATTACCACTGACCCCACAGAAAAAGAGAGATCATAAGAGATAGTATGAAGAATTGTATGCCAAAAAACCAGACAATATAGAGGAGATGGGAAAATTCCTAGAAACACACAAACTACCTATACTGACACTAGAAGAAACAGAAGACCTCAACAAGCCAATCACAAGTGAAGAGATGAAAACAGTCATCAAAAACCTCCCAGGGGAAGCGGCTGTGGCTCAATCAGTAGGGCTCCCATTTACCATATGGGAGGCCCCGGGTTCGGTTCCCGGGGCCTCCTGGTGAAGGCAAGCCCGCCCACACGGCGTGGTTAGCTGACCCAGCGAGCACAAGCAGCAAGGGGGGGATAAATGAATAAATAAATAAAATCTTTAAAAAAACAACAACAACAAAAAAAAACCTCCCAAAGATGAAAAGCCCAGAACCAGATGGCTTCACAGGTGAATTTTACCAATCATTCAAAGACAATCTAATACCAATCTTGCTCAAGCTCTTCCAAAAAATTGAACAGGAAGGAATGCTACCAAACTTATTCTATGAACCCAGCATCATCCTAATACCAAAACCAGTTAAAGATACTATGAATGGGAGCGGATGTGGTTCAAATGGTTGAGCGTCTGTTTCCCATATGGAGGGAACTGGGTTCGATCCCCAGGAGCTCCCAGAAAAAATAAAAGAAGGAAAATATGGAAGGTGTGTGGGATGCCAGGCCCTGGGTGAGTCCCCAGGTGAGCGGGTGAGCCCTCAGGCCCCACGAGTGGGTGAGCCATCAGGCCCCATGTGCAGGTGAGCCATCAGGCCCCACCAAGCCATGCAGCAAGATTATGACGTAACAGAAGAGTGACACAAGGGAAAGCCAAGACGAGAAGTACCGAAAAACCAGGAACTAAGGTGGCACAGGTGGCAGAACGCCTCTCTCCCACATCGTAGGTTCCCAGGATCAAATCCTGGTGAAGACAGGAGAAGGATGAGAAAAGAGGGCAGGAAACAGACACAGAGAACTGCCCAGTGAATGGACACAAAACAGCTAAACCGGGGGTGGGGGGGTTAAATGGATAAAAAGTAAGTAAATAAATAAATCTTTTTTTAAAAGATACTATGAAAAAAGAAAATTACAGACCAATATCTCTAATGAATATAGATGCAAAAATCCTCAAGAAAATACTTACAAACAGAATCCAAAAGTACATTGAAAGAATTATACACCATGATCAAATGGATTTTATCCCATTTATGCAAGGGTGGTTCAACACAAGAAAATCAATTATTGTAATAAACCACACTGGTAAATTGAAGAAGAAAAATCACATGATCCTCTCGATTCATGCAGAAAAGGCATTTGACAAAATGCAGCACCCTTTCTTGATTAAAAACAACTCAAAAGATAGGAATAAAAGGAAATTTCTCAATATGGTACAGTGCATATATGAAAAACCTATAGCTAGAATTATACTCAATGGTGAAAGACTGAAAGCTTTCCCACTGAGATCAGGAACAAGACAAGGATGCCCACTGTCACCACTGTTATTCAATATTGTGCTAAAGGTTCTAGCTAGAGCAATTAGGCTACATAAAGAGATAAAAGGCCCAAATAGGAAAGGAAGAAGTAAAACTTTCACTATTCGCAGATGATATGATCCTGAAAAATCCACAACAAAGAATCTCCTGAAAAATCCACAACAAAGCTACTAGAACTAATAGACGAGTTCAGCAATGTAACGATATACAAGATTAATACATAAAAATCAATAGTGTTCCTATACACTACTGATGTGCAATCTGAGGAGATAATCAGAAAAAAAATTCCATTTATAATAGCAACTAAAACAATCATATATTTAGGAATAAACTTAACCAAGGACATAAAGGGCCTGTATTCAGAAAACTACAAAACATTGCTAAAAGAAACTGAAGAAGACTTAAATAAATGGAAGGATACTCCATGTTCATGGATTAGAAGACTAAATATCGTTAAGATGTCAATTCTTCCCAAAGTGACTTACAGATTTAATGCAATCCCAATAAAAACCCATCAGCCTTTTTTGCAGAAATGGAAAAACCAATAATTAAATTTATTTGGAAGGATAAGGGGCCCTGAATAGCCAAAAAGGATCTTTAAAAAGAAGAACAAAGTTGGAGGACTCTCACTTCCAGAGTTTAAAGAATATTACTTAACTACAATGGAAAAAACAGCATGGTACTGGCATAAAGACAGACATATTGACCAATGGAATCAAAATCAAGAACTCAGAAATAGACCTTCACATCTACAGTCAAGTGATTTTTTTTTTTTTTTTTTTAAGATTTTATTTATTTATTCATTTATCCCCCCCCTGCTGCTTGCGCTCGCTGGGTCAGCCAACCACGCCGTGCGGGAACCGAACCCGGGGCCTCCCACACGGCAAACGGGAGCCCCACCGATTGAGCCACAGCCGCCTCCCTAGTCAAGTGATTTTTGACAAGGCGGTCAAGCCCTCCCAGCTGGGCCAGAACAGTCCAGTCAACAAATGGTGCTGGGAGAACTGGAAATCCATATCCAAAAGAAAGGAAGGGGACCCCTATCTCACATCTTATACAAAAATTAACTCAAAATGGATCAAGGACCTAAATATGAAAGCAACCACCATAAAAATCCTAGAAGAAAATGTAGGAAAACATCTTCAACATCTTGTGGTAGGCAGTAGTTTCTTAAACCTTACATCCAAAGCACGAGCAACAAAAGAAAAACCAGATAAATGGGACCTCCTCATAACTAAACAGTTTTTGCACCTCAAAAGACTTTGTCAAAGGGTGAAAAAGCAACCGACTCAGTAGGAGAAAGTATTTGGAAATCACATATCCAATAAGGGTTTAATATCCATCATCTATAAAGAGATCATACAACTCAACAATAAAATGACAAACTACCCAATTTTAAAATGGGCAAAAGACATGAAAAGATGTTTGTCCAAAGAAGAAATACACATGGTGAAGAAACACATGAAAAAACACTCAACATCACTAGTGATTAGGGAAATGCAAATCAAAACTACAATGAGAATCATCTCATACCTATTAGACTGGCCACTATTAAAAAGTCAGCAAACTAAATGTTGGAGAGGATGTGAAGAGACAGGAACGTTTATTCACTGTTCGTGGGATTGCAGAATGGTACAGCCACTGTGGAGGACTGTTTGGCAGTTCCTAAGGAAGTTGAATATAGACTTGCCATGTGACCTGGCAATAACATTACTAAGTATATTACCAGAAAAACTGAGAGCAGAGACACAAACAGGCATCTGTACACCGATGGTCACAGCAACATTATTCAAAATTGCCAAAAGTTGGAAACAACCCAAGTGTCCATCAACTGATGAATGGATAAACACACGATGGACTATTATGCAGCGGAAATAAGAAATGAAGTAATGAAGCATATGAAAACATGGATGAACCTGGAGGACATTATGTTGAGTGAAGCAAACCAGACACAAAAGGACAAATGCTGTATGATTGTACTATTATGAACTAAATATATTATGTAAACTCATGGAGTTAATATTAGAATATAGATCACCAGAAAATAGAAGGGTAGAGAATGGAAAGCTGAGGGTTAATCTGTGCAGAATTAGTAAAAAGGTTGTTTATAAATCTTTGGAAAGGAATAGAAATGGTGAAAGCATATCATGGTGTTTGTAACTAGCAGAGCTATTATACGCAGTGATTGAAAGGGAATGTCTAAAGTCATATATATTACCAGAAGTAAAGCTAAAAACTGTAAGATTTTATAAGATAGTAAAACCTCATTTAAAACACAAATCTGGGTAATATTGCATATATAAGACTGTGTTTACAAAATATAAATACAAATATACTAGAGAGAAGTAAAAAAAAATAGTAGCTATGTACAGCAGGAAAAGCATAGAAATTGAGAGGTGATGAATTTTGTTTGTTTGTTTTTTATATTATTGTAATAATGAAAGTGCTCTAAGAATGACTGAAGCGATGAATGCACAAATATGTGATTACACCAATTACAACTGATTGTACACTTTGGATAGATTTATGCTTTATTCATATATATCAATAAAATTGATTTGTTAAAAAAATAATACATATACACGACAAAGAAAATAAAGAACAAAAACAAGAAGGGTATGATAAAAAGCAATAGTCTCTGTTATCCTAAACCTAATTCAAACTTTTTTTTAATATCTACAGTACTGTAATTTTCATTTCAAACATTACAGATAAAACGAAAGAACGATATTTTGTTTTTCTCTTCCCCATTCAAGTCTCTCTCCCAAGACAATTATTTTTAATATTCAAAGTTGTATTTTCTAAAAGCACCACCATCTCTATAAAATAGCATACTTCTACCACTGTCTTGATTTATTAATTTCAAATATTATTTACTAACTTCTTCCTATGACAGAGAGGATTTAGTCCACTTTTGCCACCTCTCTTCTTTCCAACATAATATCACTATCTTTGGTTCCTATGAGTTACTTCCATAATACACCTTGAACTTAATTTTCTTTCTCAATTTGCAGTTTTTCTCGATTTCCCACTATCATTCCCTTTAAGCATCCTTCCTCAGTTCTCCAATTCCCAATATATCCCACTATATTCTTTACATTATCAAGATCGATAACATTTACATTTTATTTTATAATCATAGTTGAAGGTTAGATGATTTTTTAAATGAAGATAAAATAAAACGAAAAATGTAACTCTTGATATGCCTATGATACTCATCTGCCCATACCTGCATCTACTCTTTGAACTTTCTAGCTCATCCACTCAGTGTAAAAATTGAGAATACAGTTACTTTGTTAAGGCTATCTATTTTTATAGCTTCACCTCTTCAAAATTCAGCCACTAGTTTGATCAAAGGCCCTTGGAAAGCACTTTTACTACAATCCTTTGCACTGAGGTGACTTGCCCTTAATATTTCTTTTAAATATGAAACCTGCTCCTTGACCTTACTTCTCTCCCATCCAATCTGCCCCAGACACTATTGCCAAAATAAACTTCCACTAAAAACTTATAGTGGTTCCCCCAATTGTGGCCAACAAAACAAAAGTTAGAAATTCAAAGCCTTTTATATCCTGCAATTACCTACCAGCCCCATAGCCAATTTTCTTTACCAAACTCTGCTACAGAAAACTGCTCTAAACAATATCTCACAAATACATCTTGTGCTTTCCCACATCTATTTTCCCTCATGCAAGACTCCCATTCCCAGAATTCCCTCTAGTTTCTCTTCATCAAAAGCAGTAGCTTTTATATTACAATCTACAGTGTGAAATACATTTAACATCACCACCCAGTACCCCGTTTGTGTGCGCACATAATATGACTCATATTTATGGAGCATTTGAAAGCCAGGCACCGTACTAAGCACTTTAATATGTTAACGCACTTAATCCTTACAAAAAAAAACCCTATGAATTAAGTACTATTATCATCTCCATTTTACAGATGCAAAATCTGAGGCACTAAGAAAGTCACAGATTTGTAAAGAGAAAAAAGAGAGTCAAAGTTTCAAAAAACAATACTTATACTATGTTTGAGGCAGTCTATTCTATTTTATGTTGTAGAATAATATTTAATTAAAATATAAAATGCTTGTTGAGTCATTACATTTACTTCATGATACTTTAATGGTTCACAATTGTTAAAAAAATACTGATATAACTCCTACCAAACTTTCAAAACCTAGCTCAAATCCTTCTTCTCCACAAACTCTTCCCTTTAAAACCCTAACACATTCTCTTCCTCCTCTAAACTCCCCCAGCATTCATTCTGCAAAAAACAAAGTATACCATAGGAAATCTCTTACACTGTATTAAAGTGTTAACTGTTAATTATTTCTATTACAGGACTGTAGTATCATTTCCCTACTGTATTAAAATAAGAACTTTGAAGGGGAAAAACTATTTTTTAAAGTGTTTTCATTTCTTAGAGCACTGTTGTTGTTTTTTTCAAACTTCAGGACAAAATATGTGGCTCATTAAATGTTGAGTGGGTCAAGACCAGTTTGAAAAAAAAAAAAACAAAAAAAACAGAAAATAACAGAGTACGGTGCATCCCAGGATAGTGCTTTGCAAAAGTTTTGTTTCTAGTCCATTCATTCATTCATGCATTCATGTATATGTGTGTGTATTGGGTCATGACATAATATGTATTTCTTATTTTGCAAAAGTTAGAAAGACAGAATCATAGCAGGTCCAAAACAAGGCTCTAAGCCATGGGTTCTTAATATTTGCTCTGATTTATAACATACTTCCAATTCTGTTCTGGGCTCTAACTAGGCCTAGTTCTGTAACTAACCAGCAATGGAACCTTAAGCAATTTATTTAACCTCTTAGTCTCAAATCCCTTATAAAGATGCTGTTAAAATGATTCCTAAAAGTGCTTTCCAATTTCAAAATTATGATCCTATAAAAAACATGCTTGCTGGTCCAAAATTTTATTGCTATTTATTATAGAAAAGATAATTTATTTGGTCCAATAGTCTTGGAGCTTAGGACTTGGAATGTCTGAAAATCAATAACAACAATGAAAAACCACAGTGTATTTTTTTTAAAATACAGTTTAAAAAAAACAACTGTATTTGGATTTGCAGACCTTTAAAAGAAAATTCATGAGCATCAAAGTCAAGAAAGTTAGAAAAAGTCAAAGAAATGAAAAAAAGAAAAAGAGTAGGAGACTACATGTTAAGAGAGAGAGAGAATGTAAGTTTAAAAAAGTAGAAAATAGATTTTTTAAAAAACAGAGAAAAGAGAATATGACTCTATGAAAGCCCCAAGTAAGAGCTAAGCTTTTTACATTTCAATAATTTCAGAGGACATTTACCACAGAATATTAGAGCTTAAAAAAAAAACCCAAAAAAACCCAAAAAAACCAAAGCAACTTGTGATCATAGAGTTCAGTCCCCATATTTTAAAGTTCAGAAAACTTATGCCCAGAAGGATGGAATGACTTTGTCACAGTCATGCAACTTATGGCGAAAGCAAACATAATATTTGGAATCTAGTGCTTTTTCCAATCTACCATTCACTCATTTATTCAACCAATAATTAGTGAGGCCCTACTATGTGCCAGAAATTGTGCTAAGTTCTGGGGAAAGAATGCATGCATCCATTCAACAAATATTTATTGCACACAATTTATGTTTCAGATACTGATGTGCCAGGGAGGGATACAAAAATGAATAGAACAGGCGATGCCCCTGTTCTTGTAGAATTTACATTCTGGTAAGGGAAAAGGAGTAGACAATGAAAAATGAATAAGTCAGGTAGTCATATGCACTAAAATAAAATAAAAAAAATAAGAGGGTAAAGAAAGTAAGGGGATAGAGAACAACAGGAGGTTTTTTTAAACGGTGTGGACAAAGAAGTTTTCTGGTGAGTTATCATTTAAACAGAAGTCTGAAGAAGTAAAGGAGCAGCTATATAGTAGAAGAGCATTTCAAGAAAAGGGAACAGCAAGTATGGCTGCGGTACATGTAAAGTTGGAAAAAAAAAAAAAAGATATATACACTTTTCAAAATGTATATCTCAAAAGAATACACCAGGGAAACGGATGTGGCTCAAGAGGTTCGGCGTCCATCTACCATATGGAGAGACCAGGGTTCGATCCCCGGTACCTCCCGGTAAAAAAAAAAAAAAAAAGAATACACCAGAAAGAATTTGCTTAAAAGTTATATTAAGGGAGTCGGGACAAGATGGCGTTAGTGTAGGAGGGCGCAAACTGCAAGCTCCCAGAGCAAGGCGGATTATGGACGGGGTCCTGCCCGGGGATCTGTGCTGTGCACGCGTGGAGTGAGAAGCTTGGGACATCTATCTGTGCGGATCGGCGGCGTGGACCGAACGGTGGAGATTCGTGAGTTTTGAGGCTGCCGGTGGAGGTTGGCACAGGCGGCTGAGCCCCGCGGTTAGGGAAAAAAAAATAAAACGGCCATTTGAGCCGCGGGCGGGGCGAAAAAGTTTTATTTTCTGGGGATCTGGCTGCCTGGCGCCCCTTGGACTTTGTGTGAACAGAACAAACAAGCTAATCAGAACCGGAGGGGGGATTTTGGTCGGGGAACGGAGCTGATTTCCCTAGCCACCCAGGGATAAGACCCGGGCCGCTGCGGAGCCAGGAGGAAGGGACACTTCCCAAAAAAGGGAGGGTTCGGCTGGAAGACAGGGAAGGGTATTTTATATTTTTAGACATTGATCTGGCTGCCTGCACCGCCCCATAGCTTTGGGGAGCAGATAAGCCAACCTGAAGCAGCATCAGGCTGAGAGCAGACACGAAACTGCACTCAAACTGATTTACTGAGGAGCCCGGTGACGCTGGAGCTCGGCGCCAGAAGGGGCGGAACCCGCCATCTTTAGCACTCCTCACTGACTAACATCAGAGCTTCAGCTAACCTGGGGAGTCCGGAAAGTGGGACGTGCTTGATTAATTTCCACGGGCCCAGCTAGGGTCCCTTCCGTAAGGGGGTTGGTCTAGAGGAGGAATTATTTTGGGTCCTGCATTTGGCTAAAAAAATAAAAATTAAAAAAAAAAAAAAAAAGTGAGGTCACCTGTCAACAAATGAAAAATAAAGTCTTTTTAATTTAGTTTAATAGCTAAAAGCTGCTTCAGGACCTGCATATAGAACCCTGTGGGGAAATTCATTGACAAACACAAGTAGGCAGGAAGGATCCACGTGGACCCTAGGGGAATCATTGACCCCCTTAGCTCTGTTTGACTGCTTGCCTGTGTGGATCTTTGGTTTCTCTCTGTTACTTTCTGGTCTATTGCTATTATTCCCGTTTTCCTCCCCCCTTCCTTTTTCCTTCTATTTTTTTTTTTTTTAAATAGGTGCTGCCAGCTGGTCGCTTCTTTGCTGGGCTTCTTATTCAGTAATTTCCGACTCGCTGTATATATTGATTCTGTATTACAAACTATCGCTTATCTTTCCTGCATCTTTCTGCCTTCTGTTTTCTGTTGTGGCTCTTAGAGACAACATTTTTTCATAGGCCCACAACTTAAGGGTGTCAATTTCTATCCCATCTATTTTGTTTTCTTCTTCTTCTTTTTTCTTTTTTTTTTTTTATTAGTATTAATTTTTTCCTTTCAGACCTTTCTCTACTATTTCTCTCCCTCCTCATAATTCTAGACTTCTAAATCACTATATATATATATCCCAGTCCATTGTAGGAACTCCATATTTTTTCCTAGTACTCTACACCGCCTACACAAGGTAAATATTCATCTCATTAAGTCTCATTTTGCCCCTCTTCTAACTTTTATCAATATTTCTATTATCCTTCTGCCTTCCTTACATCTTTTGATTCCTCTGGCCCTAACCTTTTGCCTTCAAGGGAACATAGAAAGAAGCAAGGAAATAAAATAAGAAGAAAAACTGCCAAAGAGAAAACTTAACTCACACGCAGAACCAACAGCTAAATAAAATTCTAGAGCATAGAGAAAAGCTAATCAACTGAACAAACCCATCAAGATAATATGATGACCAGAGGGCAACAGAAAAATACAAATGACTCTGAGAAACTGGAAAACATGGACCAGTCCAGTGCACAAAATAAAAACCAGGAAGCAATGCAGTACATCGAACAACTAATCAAAGCTATCCAAACAAATATCATGGAC
>JAKSZT010054304.1:8143384-8181975 GCA_026826555.1 Tolypeutes matacus
GGGGGGGGGTGTCTGGGGGGGGTTTCGTGGGGATTGGTTCACCTGAATATACATGAAAGATATACAAAATCATTCAAAGGATCGGGGGATGGGGCATGGTCACGATGGGTGGATAATCACACAATAAATGAGGGAATCTGAATTCCTAGCCTGGAGAGATCTGCCACAGTCTCCAAGGGAGCAGCAATAGTCCTCTGAGTGTAGGGACAGTGCCTGTCAAAATAGGATGACCCACTGATGTGTTTTTTTTTATTAATGACTACCCTTGTGAGTCTTTGCTCTTGTAAATGAGACTTAGCCTGCAGTTGTGGGTGCCTAAGGGTTGCCACCTGAGAGCCTCCTTGTTGCTCAAATGTGGCCTCTCTCTAAGCCAAACTCAGCATATGAATACATTACCTTCCCCCCAACGTGGGACATGACTCCCGGGGATGAGCCTCCCTGGCAACGAGGGATTAATACCAAGTGTCAACTGGCAATACAACTGGAAAAAAGACCTTGAATAAAAGGGGGAAATGGTAAAGACAAATGAATTCAAGTGGCCAAGAGACTTCAAAGAGAGTCGGGAGGTCATCCCAGAGGTAACTCTTACGCACACCTCAGTAGGAGCTCATAGAACATCTAAGTGCCTATCACCCCACTCATTGGGGTTCCTGAGAGCTCCGGAGACACCCTGGTCCTATATAAGGGGGGATAGCCCCAGAGACTGATGCCTTATCAGTGGGTTCTATTTTGGAATCTGTGCTCCTGAGAGTGACAGAATTAGACTCAAATAAGTCCTCCCTGCACATGGTTCACCAGTCCCTCCTATTCAAACCTATATGTGATGCTGGAGTTTTTAGGTATACTTCCAGAGACTGGAGCCTCCCGCCTACCTATGTGCCAGGTGTGCATGAAATCTCGGTGGAGCTGCAACTCCTACCCTACAGCTCAATGGACTCATCCAAGTCACCTGGTGAGGAGACAACGATGGGCAATGTCCATCCCAGGGAATGGAGAGGGCCTGCATCTGCAGGCAGGATCATCCCACCCACCATATCCATGGGATATAAGCCCTCTCTCACTTGGGGTTGGAGTGGACATCACCATCCCAGTCCCCTCTGGATTGGGGGAAGAACTATGGACTAGAGTGGACTTGATGGTATTCTCTTGTTCACATATGGTGATTCTAGCAATGCAAGAAATTATAACAATGAGGTGGAGCCAGTGGCCACTTGACACTTTTGGGGTAGGGAGGGGATGAGCAGTTGAAATGCAGGGGCTTCTTTGGGAGTTGGAGGTTATCCTGAGTACTGTTGTGGCAACGGATGTAGGCCATTTTGGGTCAGCACACACCACTCAGAACTGAGTGGGAGAGAGTGTGGTCTACAGTGTGAACTGTGGTCTATGATTGGTGGCAAGGCTCCAGGATGTGTAAGTTCATTGAGGGTGGTGGGCCACACTGTGGGAGATTTTTGTGTGGGATGTGGTGGGAGATGTGGGAGGTGGGCAACATGGGAATCCCAGTGGGTTCCGTGTAATGTTTTGGGTAATCTAAGCATCCCTTAAAATATATGTATATATATATATATAAATAACATTTTTGTAAGCAAAAAAAAAGATAATGAAGTAGATAATAAAACATATTTTGGTACCAAAAAAAAAAAAAAGTTATATTAATAAGAACACCTCAAGTACTGCCCAACAGTCACCAAATCAGTATATCTTGTGCCCACTCACAATTCACCCACAATGACATCTGGATCAACAAGCAGAAAGGTATAAAAGAAAAAAAAAAGAAAAGCATCTGTTAAGCACTTGACTGTACAGGACACCAGGCATATAACCTGAACAATGAATTCCAGTAAGATGCCTTCCTTCTCAATTTCCAAACGCCTTCTGGTTAATTCAAGGAATCCATGTTGCTATTAGCATGCCTAAGTTTCATTCTGGATTTATATGTATTCACATGTTAAAGAAAACCTGAAACTCAATGAATGGAAACAGCTCAAAAAAGACTGTAAAGTCAACTACATTTGTTGTTTTTATTTAACACTCTTTCCTTGACCAGGCTTCCATGTTTGGTAGGTCTCTACCTGAACATTTCTCAACAGCAGCAGCAGCAGTACAGCAACAATAACAGTAACTAACATTTATAAGGTGCTTACAATGTATAAAGCATTAGGCTAAGCATTTTACCTCATTTAAAATAACAGTATCCCTATGAGATATCTAGCATTATTATCATCCTCATTTTACAAATGAGAAAATTGAATTTCTCTAACTCAGCATTACAATGTTACAGTATATTATATACCTCTCTTCCTCTTCTTTCTCTCTTCTCCCAAGATTGTGATCTCCTTAAGAGAGAGATCTACTTTTATTCATCTTTTGTATCCCAGATACATGGCTTATAGAAAGAATCCAAATAGTAGGGCAGAAGGATGAGTTCAAGAGCCTCTACCCTGTTTCTGACAATGTAAATGCTTAGTATTTCAATTTTGGTTCTAAAAATGTTCTAGTGATACCTGCCTCAACCTGTGTGAAGAGAACTGGGAGACAAGATGAAACCTTGGGGCCTTTACTAGCTTTTATGTGGAACTGCTGGGGGGCAGTGGGGAGTGATTATATTATTAAAGAAGCCATTCTCACTTTGAATCTACAATTTTAAAAATTTTAATTATGAATAATATTCTAAGATATACAAATATACATAGACCTTTTAGAGATGTGGATGCATGCAGTAAAATTCAATAAGCTACTTTAAATTTTTAGTATAAGTGATAGAAATATATTTGCCACTAGATGGTTGGATTTTCAGTTTTGCAAAGCCCTATATCTGAGCCTAAGTAGCAAGAAACAAACTAGGCCTGAAGGAGCTCGTTGTGCTTTCACAATCAAATTACTGAACAATAAAATTTCAAGACTACCAGCAATAAAAATAAATGTTTCCAACTAATCCATTTAAGCTGAATAAAAATTCATGCATCTCAGATCTAATACCTGCTAAATACATAGCAAACATGTTCAGCTGCTAAGAAAAAAAGTGTATTAAAGTAAATGAAATTTGTCTTAAGACCTATTCCTTCTTTCTTTTCCATTTCCCTAGCTTTTATTGTTTCAATTACGAAAAATGAATCTATGATAAAAACTGAAAAAGGAGGAATTTAGCATATATAACTAAAAATTTTAAATTACCACAAAACTGGGCAGGTAATACTACTAACCTCCAGTGTTTATTTCTGAAGTTTTAGATTTTAATCTCCCAACTATCTTCTCAGTAAGCAGCAATGTAATTAACATGAAAATAATACATTTCATATGCATAGTCCATTACAGTTTATAAGTTATTTTCATATACATTACATCATTTGTTCCTCACAAAAATGCTTTAATGTAATCTGAATGGAAATAATCATTCCAATTTTATGGATTAGGAAACAGCTTCCTAGAAAGATTACACATCACACACCCCAGAAGTGCTGAAGCCAGGAGTGGAATAAGGATTTAAAATTTTAGATTTCTAGCCCTAGACCAGTTTCTTTGTAGTATACCAGCCTGCTTCTTCAAAACAGGCAGAGAAGAGAGGACTGGATAATCTGTTTCACCTCTATCATCTTCAGTATATATAGGCAATAAATTTTGAATTTTAACCATTTATAACAGATGTCAAACAGTAATTACTGAGAAATATTTTATAAGTATTGGAACACAGAGTAATTTATAATCTTTCACAATATTCCAGGCAAGGCAGGTAAAATTTGTATTAAGGATTCAAATCCACTATAAGGTTAGAGTGTTTGAGAAACAGACACCATCACACACTGCAAGCAGAGTTTAAAATGGTAAAACATTTCTGTAGTCAATTTGGCAATGGGTATTAAAAGCCTTAGAAATGTACATGACCTCTCACTCAGTTATTGCACTTCTAATTTATTGTAAGGAAATAATTACAGATGTATGTAAAACTGTGTCTGCAAAAATGTTAAGTATGGTGTTAACCAAACAAGTCAATGAATGGACTGGTTAAGTCACAGTAAATGAAAGAAAAAATGAAGTTCTTAAAACTAACCCGGAAAAATGTATAAACTATATTAAGTGGAAAAAAAGAAACAGAATTTTAAACAATGTATACAGTAGGATCACATTTTAAAAGATGGCATGTACATTAATGTATATGTATATATATATATGTGTGTGTGTATATGACTGGGATATTATATCAATATATTAATAGTGATTGTATACAGGTGGTGACATTATACTAATTTTATTCTGTTTATATATATTTTCCAAATTTCCAAAAATGACTAAGTCTTACTATATTTCTACAGTGGAACAAGTTATATATATATATAAAAGTTTATGTAACAGGGAAAACATGGGATAAATTTTACATATGTCAGAGAAACCTAGACTCATTATAAATACATATGGAAAGACATTTTAAAGACTATAGAAATATGAAGAAGGCACAGCACACAAGATGAGTCAGGAGAGACAACAATTGAAAATTAATTAGGCAAGGCACCTAGTATCACAAAAGACATAAATTGAGCAGTACATTTTAAAAGGTACAACTTCCCACATCTAATTTACAGAAAGTCTTAAATAACAACAGCTTTTGGAAGTAGTGTAGTAGTTTGGCATTATTTATGAATTCCAAAAATAGATATTGGATTATGCTTGTAAACTGTTCTCTTCCTCTGGGCGTGATTAAATTATGATTAGGGTTTTGACTAAGCCACATCAGAGGACATTGAGTCCCCACCCTTTTCACCCTTTTATCTCTGAGTCCTTGCCCCTTTGAGGGCGGCAGAGGAGTTAGTTGGAGTTTTGATGTTGGAGTTCTGATGCTGGAGTTTTAATGCTGGAGCCTGGGGAAGTAAGCACACAAGAGGAGCTTGGTCATGAGGAAGGAGAGAAGGTCCCAGGAAGAGACGAGCAGTTCGCCTGGTAGTCTACAGCTGAACTTATGGAGATAGCAGAGGAGCTGAGCCCAGAGACAGGCAAGCCTTGGGAAGAGAGGAAGCCAGGAAGCCTGAACCCGCGCAGATGTCAGCAGCCATCTTGCTCCAAAACGTGGCAATAAACTTTGGTGAGGGAGTAACTTACGCTTTATGGCCTGGTAACCGTAAGCTTCTAACCCAATAAATACCCTTTATAAAAACCAACCGATTTCTGGTATTTTGCATCAGTACCCTTTGGCTAACTAATAGAAGTAGTTTAGACAGTTTTTACAGGAAGGTGAATGTAAGATTCACAGGAAGTGTTGGAGATATTCCTGGAGAATAAGATACTTAAACTGTTTGTTATAGCACAATCAAGAAAGGTACTAGGTGAAAATCACAGTGGAAAACATCAAAATATCCACATAGAAACTATCATGCACACCCACATGGAACATGCAGCCCTGCTTGCCACACCTCAAGAGAAGATATAGAAATAGAAAAGGTCTCAAAAAGACCAATTAAATTATAAAAAGGCAATTATAAGGGGAGAAATTAGGAATCTCTGATCTCCAAAGACAAGAGTAGACAGAAAAATATTTTCCCAAGTCCATAAGATAAAAAATTGTATAGATAGGGTGAAAAGAGGCACTGAAATACTGAACTTTAGGTAACCTAAAAGTTTCGATAAGTTAGATCAAAGGAAAATTAAATATTTTGATGGGACAGGGAAAATACATGAAATGCATTATCCCAGTGCATTTAGAATAAAATCCAAAATCCTTTCCAAGTTCCATTGCCTCAGAGTTCCCTGCCTCCTGCCTCCTCTGCGATCTCTTTTCCTCCTGTCCTCCCTCTCACTCCCTAAGCTCCAGCCACCCCAGCTTCTTCCTATTCCTCTAAAAGCCCCTTCACTGGCTGTTGCCTCTGCCTGGCATGCTTTTCCCCTAGATCTCCACATGGCCAGCTCCTTTTTGTCACTGAAACCTCAGTTTAAGAGCCACCTCCTTCTGGGGACCTTTCCTGATAGTCCTACCCCAGGCCACCTGATCTAGGAACCACCCAATATTGCATTACTTAGCTTAATTTTCTTCTCAGCCTTTATCCCATAAGGTGATCTCCTTCATTTGTTTACACATAGTGTATATGTCTCCCCAACAAAGAAAAAAATGAATTAAAAAGTTATTTGATCAAGGAGGCATTCCTTAACCCATCAGGCTAGGTCAGATCAGCCTATTTTATTAAACATTTCCACCTCATCTTCTAATTTTCCTTTTATAACCCAATTTAATAATTGGAGAATAACAAAGTAAGTATGGGGGACGAAAAAGCAGGAAAAAAGAAAAAAAAAAAATATAGAGCTGTAGGTAGTGAGGAAAAATTAGGGTGTTCTATTAACCAGTTGCTATTCAGTTTTGCAAATACTAGTAGTTTCTGTTAAAGCAGAATAAAACAGGTTCTAGACTGCATTTGTAATAAAATTTATAGGGAAAATAGTCTTTTTTGTTTTTAAGGTTCAGATTTCTAATTTAGAATCTATAGTTTCTAATTCATTTCCAGTAACTGAAATCCTGCCTTGGACCTTGGGACTCCAGCCATTTCCAATTAGCAGTTTCAGAAACAAAAGAAATTCTGGATGAATAAGAAGCAGGTGCTGAAGACAAACACAGTAAAGCTATTTAGAAGAAATTTTTTAGACAAAAGTTGGAAAATGAAAAAATTTCATGGAATAAAATCCTATTCTTTATTTAGTAATCATGAAATTGCCTATAAAAGTTCTGTTAAAACAGCAATAACAACAAAGCCCTATTGATATAACCTCTTGAAAACTAAAATTCACATTGCTATGGAAACACTGTCATATCAAAGGAAAAAATAAAACACAGGAGTTATGATCAAATTCTATACAAACTCTCAAATTTGCATGTGTGTAAGCATGTGTACCCATGCATACACACACACACACACATCCTGCAAGAATCCAGCACATGCTCATGCTTTTGACTGCAGATTTATAATAAGTGGCTTTTTCCCAAAGGGAAATGGTTGAAAAAGTCTTCATAAAGAGTATCCACAGCAGTCATTTTGCTTTGGTCTTGGGGTAGGGGGATCCTATTTGATAGATGAAACCTAGAAAAGAGTCATAAAACTTCTCTTTGTTTATATTCTCCTCCCAGTACACTTGCCTGGGTTTTCAACACTCTCTTCACCGCCTTGAATATTCCCTTTCTCTCATGTGCTTAAAGTCCCCTTTCCTTTGTTTCCCTTTGATCAGAAAGGTCTGTGATTTTAACTTTCTTGGGAATAAATAAGCCATCAGTATACTATTTCCGCAGCACAATACATAATTCTACAGTGAAAAAAGTTAGCAGAACACAGAACATTTGCTATATCTAGAAGTGGAATGGGCCCCCTTTTTCTATTGAGCCCCTAGAACTTCTTAGAAGCCAGCTGGCTGCCACTTCTGCTCTGTCTTCACTGCCCCGCTGCCATCACGCTGGTCTAAGCCACCACCATCTCTCACCTGGATATTGAAGAGTTTTCTAACTGGTCTCCCTGAATCCAGTGTGACTCCTCCCTCTTCCATTCTCTTCGCTAATGCCAGAATGATTTATTTTCAAAATCAAAATTTGACCATCTCATTCCCTTGATGAAAATCTTTCATTGTTTCCCCATTATCTGTAAGAGAAAACTCAAGGTCCTTACCTGTCCTATGATATCCATCTCCCCTTCCTCCTCAGCTTCAGCACAGTCCACTCTCCTCTTTGTTCTCTACTCCCCATGATCCAGCCACAGAAGCTGACTGTAACTCTTCACATTCAACCTAGACCACTCCCATCTTGGTCCTATGTGTGTACTGGTCCCTCTGACTCAAATAATTCCACTCCCCCACCCTTTACCTAGTTAACTCCCACATTTCCATCAGTCACTTCTTCATGGAACACACATACCCTAATACACTCATCTGCCAGACCTATCCAGTAAGGATTATGTTTGATTTTGTGGTTGTTAAATGCTCTCATTGTACCCAGTAATTCTCCTTTGCAGCACTTGTCACAATTACCATGAATCAGAATATTTTTCTTTCCTGATAGTTTATAAATGCCAGGAGACCTATGATCATTTCAGTCTTGTTCAGCATTATAATATCATTTCTCAGCACAGTGCCTGGCACATAGTAGGGATTTAATTTGTTGAATGAATTAATTAATCCATTCTGGAAACTGGCAATCCAGATGGTAAATTCCTTAAAGGAGAATCCCCTGGTTCTTTATCCTGTTGTGTGGTATAGCTTAGTCGGCAAATGTGAATCTGCATGAAAATAAATGTCCTGGGCCAGATCTTAACTTATCCAAAATGTGAAAGTCTTTTAGAGTCCAACATAAATACTGTCCAGCGTGGGCAGAATGAGAAAGAAGGAAAAGTTGTCTTTAGAAAATGGGCTTAAGAGCAAAAGCCATATCAGGACAAATTTTACCCAAGACAGCTTAAAGACTCCTTTCTGGGATCGAAAGTGAGATTCAACCTTGCCAAGGGAAGTTAAAGTCATAATCACAAGGTACAACTCCCACACAAGATCAGGGATCATATGGGAGAATGGGTAGCAAATTTAGTCCAGTAGTATTAAGAGCTTTGCAGCAAGACATTCAGATTGAATCCAGAAATGGGGAGTATTCAAATTGGGACACAGTGTTCACTTAATTCCCAGAACATGCTTTGGGGACATGAGTGCTAACTTAGAGGCACCACATTGGGCCGGACTTCATTCACTATGATTTCCTTGATTCCTTCAGGCAGAATTCACCTCTCTTCCTCTAAAGACCAAGGGCAATCTGTCTGCACCTCTCTCGCTGCATTCAGCACATTCTGCCTAAGATTAGAGTTGTTTCTCAGATCGTCCTTGCTAGCCTGGGAGAGTTCTGAGGTCCTAATTCATATTTGTATCTCCTTGCCAGCACAAGGAGAAGCACGGTGTCTGACATTTGATCAACTGTCAAAACTGGAAAATTGAATCGCAATCTCACCCTCCTATTTTGCTGAATTATCATAAGAGTTGTATAAGATAAATGATGTACACACAATTTCATAAACTGCAGCATGTTCTACAAATACGTGCATTAACTATAGTCCAAGTCTGCAAATTATTTAATATACAAGCTCCCACATGCTTAGATGAGAAGGAAGTCTAGTCTTTCTTTCCAATGGATATGCCTTTAAGGTATGTTCAGGAATCCTAGGAGGATTTATTCAGTTAAATGGATCCATCCTGGTAGCTCTCACAAGCTGCTGAAACTGTACAGCCTAGACAACCAAAAGACCAAGGCTGAGGCAACTCTTGCCCAGGAACCATTGCTATTAATGAAACCTTGATCCTCATGGTAATTCTTCAGGGTGTATAGGAGGGGGCTCCTTTCTTACAGTTCTATGTGTGGCCATGAATACACCCTTGCTAAAGTTAACACTTATTTGTCAGTTCTTTTTATTTGGATACATAAAGTTATTTCCCAGCAGGCATGGGGTCAGAAAGAGTTTTAGCATCATCCAAAAACAGTTCTCCTCTCCAGTAGTTTAGACATGTGGGTTAGGGGTCAAAGTCACTATTCCAAACTCCCTCTTCCCTGATGGTGAAGTGTATCTATGGAAGCTTTTATACACACCTGCTACCCAGCAAGGCCATACAATTTCATGAGCTGTTTTAATTAATTTTGAACACAAGGAAAGAGATGGTTCTTTATCATTACCCTCTTAGGAAGGCCCTGTGCATGTTGCCCTAACACTTCCCCATGAATCTACAAATTGCAGTACTAGTAGAGTTAAAATCCATGTCCCATAAAACCCTCCATCCAGAACAATGGCTTAGTACTTGTTTTTCATTTATGTGATGAAAGAACCAAATATACTATTTTTCCAAATACAAAGAAGGGAGGTGCCAAAGATGAATTGATTTTTTTTACACACACCTCACTTTTCAAAATTGATTCTCCAACTTCAAAAAGTACTTTATTATATATGATATTAAAATTCTGGAAGTATTTTCATTTTAGGGGGACCTAATGTACAACATATGAATAATGAGGAAATGATAATGCTGATGAAAACAGGGATGTGATTGGTTTGGGTACCACATAATTTATTCTAGAGCATTCCTTCATTCAATGCCATTTAATAAACATTCACCCTATATTTATTTAGCAACTATCATGTACCACACATATTTTGCTTTCCCCCTCCAAACCATTCTCCTCGTTGCAAAGAGGTAATAATTTTTCAAAAATAAATATGATGGGAAGCGGCTGTGGCTCAATCAGTGGGGCTCCCGTTTACCATGTGGGAGGCCCCGGGTTCGGTTCCCGGGGCCTCCTGGTGAGGGCAGGCCCGCCCGCGCGGCGTGGTTGGCTGACCCAGCGAGCGCGGGCAGCGAGGGGGGAAAAAATGAATAAATAAAAAATCTTTAAAAAAAAAAAAAAAAAAAATATGATCATTTCCCACCCCTACCTAGAACTATACAACTATTCCAATTGCACTTAGAAGAAAGACTACGCCCTGAGTCTCCAATACAAGACTCCTGCCCACCTCTCCAGCCCTGTGCTGAACCACAGTCCCCTGCACCACACCAGGGCTTTGGGCTACACTCCCTCTCACCACAGGAACTTTGCATGAAATAGTCCCTCATCCTAGAACAATCATCTCCCTCATTATTTGGTTAACTCACATTCATTCTTCAGAGCAGCGCTGTCCAACAGAACCCTTTGCGATGATGGAAATGGTCTGGTTTGCACTGTCCAATATACAGGTGGCTATTGAGCCTTTAAAATGTGGTGAGTGCAACTGAGGAACTAAATTTTATTTCATTTTAAATAATTTATATTTAAATAGCTGCATGTGGCTAGGGGTTACTGAACAGCACAGTTCTAGAATTCAGACCAAATGTCTTTCTGCACCCTCCAGTTAAAGGCAGATATATATGTTAGCCCTGAACTTTTTTTTTTCTAATTTGAAAGCAGTCACTGTTTATTAACTGACCAGATTACAAAAATAATCGTGGTAGACATCTTAGTTCATCCTTCTAATAAGTCTATTGATCTGGTCTCTGTTGCCAGCATCTCCCCCTTCTACAAAATGAGTGATGTTTTTCCTCATTCCACTTCTGGGAGAAGATAATTTGAAGGGTCATAGGAAGTTGTTGGCTTCTTTGAAGCATTTCCCAACAGTATAGATCTCATGAATCAGATCCTCCATGCAGATGATGCCATATTTACCAAGAGATCATGCAATCAAAGAGTTATTCTGTCAAGGCAATCCATTTCTTATTGATTTTGCCATAACCATGCTTATAGATCAGTTCATTCACTGACTTCAGGTTTGGTACCCCCATGAAATACACGGCTCCACAATTCTCAGCATGTTAACTGAGACCTTACTGAGCTTAACAAAGGTGCCAATGAAAACTTGGGAAAGGCAAAAAAACTATAACACTTTTCAGACCTTTGGGCTCACACCATTGATACCTCTAATCCTGATGACAAATGCCAATTTGGGTTCCACAGGTACATAGAAGTTGCCAGGTTTTCTTGCCATTGTAGTCATTTCAAATCTTGGTTCTGTACATCTGCCTATATTCTTTGTGCTGGTGCTTAGCTTTTTCATGGATAAGCTTCCACCTTGCCTCTCAAAGCATCTTTGGGGCAAGCTTCTTTCCAAGCACTTCATCTTCAGTTTAGCAAAATTCCTTCCCTTTTTCTTAAGGGTTTCTGACACAGGAGGAATCTTCTTCTTCTCTTCAATACCCTCCATGGTTCCCGCTGGAAAAGAGAACCCTGTACTTTTCTTTTAATATTTAAAAATTTACTTTTTATAGCAATGTCATAAGTTACTCAGTTAACACAAGTTAATAACTACTATTAACAAGAAATCTGCTTTAATCAGTGGTTACACTCCTCCCTTATTTTTGTTCATTCATCAATCTTGAGGGATTTGGGACGATATCCACTCTGACTGCTTCAGGCTGAGAAGGGATGTAGATATCATGGGGCAGAAGAATGGAATTGCTTTGCTTGCAGTTTTAGATACTCTCTGCTTTGGGGATGGGGTTGGTCCATTATCATTGTTTTGTTAGTTGTCCAGGGCATGTCTGAAAAGCTAGAGAGTAAGAGTTGGCCACATATCTGCTGTGTTTCAGGGCTCACCTGGCATAGGAACAATCCAAAGGCTTTAAGTATCTGAGAAATATACATAAGAAGGAAATGGAAAATTATAAGTTCAAATAAAATAAGTAGAAAAATCATGATTAGGGGATTTATTTATTTATTTATTTATTTATTTATTTATTTATTTTATTTTTTTTTTAAGATTTTATTTATTTATTCATCTATCCCCCCCTTGCTGCCCGTGCTCGCTGGGTCAGCCAACCACACCGTGCAGGTGGGCCTGCCTTCACCAGGAGGCCCCGGGAACTGAACCAGGGGCCTCCCACACGGTAAACAGGAGCCCCACCGATTGAGCCACAGCTGCCTCCCTGATTAGGGGATTTATAAATGAGCATAACTATGTTATATTGGGGAAATAGCTTTTCATGTATTCTCAGATAAAGCCCACAGAGGGGGTGTTGATTTCATGTGGCTATATGGCTTGCTTATGTGTCCAGATGTTCCTAGGGCCTTCAGGAGCACTTTTGTTTGAGGCTTTGTTTACTGTGGCAGTTTGTGACATCTGGCTGAGACCTGAATAAAGCCCTGACTTTTTAATCATAGGACTTATGACTGAAGTCACATAGGCTATCAATATAATTATCTTCTATTTCCCCCACTAGTCAGCATTTTCCATGAAGTCAGGAGTCAGCTCTTTTTTGTTGAATGTTGACCCTTAGGGCCTAGTACAGTACTTGGTATATAGGAGGCAATAAAAAACAAACCAAAATAACAACAACAACTTTGAGACATTTGTACTTCAAAGGTTTAGTCTAATTCTTGTGGAAGATAACTGATACTCTAAGGGCATTTTATGCTAACAGTTCATCTTGTAACAGCATTCAAATAATGATATATGTTATACATAACATTTCTATCTCTGTTAGTCAAAAGAGTCTTGCAATTATCTTCTCCATTCTCTTTATGCATAAAGGTAAAGAAATTGATTACTCTAGGAGATTATTCATCTTAAACATATATAAGAAACTGACTACATTACAGTTATCTATCTCTGCTTCCCAAGATAACACAGTTCTTTCTACTTATCCATATAGAATCTGTGCCCAGAACCTAACTCTGGTGCTGGAAGCTACAACTGCAACAAAGCAAAAGCACACAAAAGCTAAACAGAGAGCCCAATTGCAGTGATCAGGAAGCCACACCAACAGAGAAACAGCTTCCATTCTCTGCTGCTTTTCCAAGGAGACTAGCTACAATACATATACCAGTGACTAGACCAAACATAGGAACATAGAGGAAGAACATCCATTTCTCTCTCTTTTTCTAAAGGCTCACTCTTTCTCATAAAGGATTGACAGCAATTCATCAAATGTAAGAAGAGTGATCTGGATGCAGAAATAAACTTTAAAATGCTATTCCACGCAATTTTAGGCTTTTGTTAAATGTAGGACTTTTTTTCCCATACAATAAAAAGACTGTCACTAGGTCAAAGGAAGAATAAGGCAAATCTATATGCCCTGAGATTTCAACTATTTTGTCTTTTAACGTATATATTCTTCAAACTACACTGTATCTTAAACTCTATGGATCATGAATCAGAGTAAGAAATATATTATATGCCATAACCCAGTACAACACACACAACACACATACAATTTGAAATAAAAGTTTCATAAAATTGAAGTTATCCTTCCTACATGCACTACAAAATGGTAAATTCCTATTTTATGTCATCTTTTTAATGTTGGCTACATACCACAAATTGATTTCATGACCAAGTAATGGTCACAAACTACAGTTTAAGAAGCACCACTGTGGCACATACCTGTGGTCTGGCCTCTGCCCACCTCTCTAACTGCTTCTCAGGCTATTCTCCACCATACTGCCCCCAGTGCAGCCACCCCACACTAACCATCACCCAGTTACTTTTTTTTTTTTTTTTTGACTTCTCAACCAAAAGGTCAATTCCTGAAATATGTCAAACTCTTTGCTATCTCAGGGCCTTTGATCTTACCTTAGTGAAGCCTGGAATATATCTTCCCAGGCCATTTCACCAATAGTGCTTTGTGTCATCCAGATCTCAGCACAAAAGTCACTTTCTCAGAGGGGACTTCACTGACCACCCAATTTCAAAAAGCCCCCACCCTCAACCCCGAGGTGGGGGCAGGGAGTTCACTGCTCTTAGGGTTGTTGGGAGGCCTGACTAACAAAATGTAGCAAGACAAAACAACATCATTCAGCAAATGTCACTTTCCATCTCCAAGGTATCCAAGCTATTGAAATTCAATGCCATTTGCTTCATGCCTACTCTCTAGCCCTTCACTGACTCTGAAAAGTGAGAACTCCATTCTCTAATCTCACCAACTACTCTGTATTCTCTTAGAGCACTTACCACATTCTTCCTTATAATTTTTATTCAATCAGCAAATATTTGAGTGCCTAATATAGACTAAGCAACAGCAGTGACTAAGATAAAGAGCCATTCTAATAAGAATTCATAGTTTACTATGGGTGACAAACCTATAAACAATAATTTCAACTGAATGTGGAAAGTACACTAAAAGGGATGTGTACAAATCACAACTGCAGCAACAAAAAAAGGGAATGAATAAACAACTCCCTTTGTGTAGGAAAGAAAGGCACCACAAAAGAGACACTTATCCTGGGTCTTGAAGGATCAACAGGAGTTTGGCAGGCAAACAAAGGGTAAAGTTATCTCCTTGTAGAAGGAATTATAAGTGCAAAGTATACCAAGCATTTCATATCACCCATTTGAAGTGCTTGGTATGTTCAAAGAATATCAAGTGACTAAAAGGAAAGCCTAGGAAAGGGAGAGGCAAGAATGAAGCTAGACAGATAAGACAAGTGCTAGATCAAGGAGGTCCTTGTACGCAATTCCAAACACTTTGAATTTTATACTGTAGGCACTGGGGATCATTCTAATGTTTTACAGAGGTAACATAAGCAGATTTGAGTTTTAGAAAATTCCTTCTAGTGGCAGGAGAGAAAAAAATAAAAAGGATTAGAGAATTGCCAGACCAGACTATTAAAAACAGGGTTACAACAGTCCAGGCAAGAAATGAGGAGGCCTTGAACTAAAACACGATCTAATAAACAATTGAATATGAAGGTTATAGGAGAGGGAGGAATGTACTATAACTCTGATTTCTGTTTTAGATTATAATATAGGGGTATCATTAATTAACTTGTTAAAAATAGGAAAAATCAGGAGGACAAATAAATTCCGTTTTGGCCATGCCAAGTTCGAGCAGCCATGTCTAGGCAGCAAGTATGGCTAGGCCTTAGCAGTTCTGAAGTGAAAACTGAAATTTAGTAGTGTTAGTAGAAGTCCATGAGTGTGGATGAAATCACACAAGGCAAATGTATAGACCAAGAAGTGAAAGTTATTAACAAGTAAATACCAGACAATGGCACTTAAAAAGCAGGCAAGGTCAGTGAAAAAAAGAGGGCATGAATCATGAATATTTCAGTTGTCACAGAGAGGATTAGAAAAACACATTTTGAGAAATAATTACTGAATTTGGCACTACAGGACCATTAGAGACTAAGCAAGAGCAACTTCATCAAAGCCATTAGAAAGGAAGCCAAACAGTGTTGAGGATGAAAAGGGGCAGAAGTTAATCCAAATGAAAATACTACACTTTCAAGCAATTTACTGATAAATAGATAGGAGGGTTGGGCAATAACTAGATAAATAAGAGAGAAGTGCTTTTGTTTTATTTTCATTTTCTTAAGGATGTATGACAAACACTGAGGTAGAAGCAAGTGGAGAGGAAGAGGCTGAAAGTATAGGAAAAAGAAAAGATAGCTTGAAGCAAAATGTCTCCTAATGGATGAGAGGGAATGAGATCAAGAACAAAGACAGACACACCTCTTTCTCTGAACTAAGAATTCAAGAGTGATGGATATGATAAAAATATAGATAAATGTGTAGGATGGGAACATGAGGTTGAAGAAACTACTACTTAGACTCTGTCTTCTGCTTAGAGAGGAGGAAGGAGAAGAGGGAGGGACAGAGATTATAAAGTGGTGAAGGTTTGAAAGGGCTTTTGCAGGAAAAGGGCAGGAGCAGACTAGGATAACTAAAAGGACTGCTGAGCAGTAATGTGTATAGAAGAGACTGTGGGCTGGGCTCTTGGCAAATTCATGATTTCCCAGGAAAACCATCTTTCTATTCTCCATTGTGTTATTCATAACATGTGCTTAAAAGATTAAGTGAATTAACTAGAACCCTGATGTTCTCAAACATGTGGGTGAATTTAAATCACCTACAGACTTTTTAAAAATTGCAAATACCAGAGCTCCATTTCTACTCATTCGGAATTTTGGGGGATTAAGTTTCAAGATCTCCAAGTGGTTCTGAGGAGTTCTTCTGTTAAGAAGCACGAACCTAGAAGGCATCAACGGGATGGAAGAGAGCTGATCCAAAGTGCACCTATTATACAGCTTTTAGGCAGGATGGGGGACAGTGTTCTGCCACTCGAAGAGCAACGGCTCCAAGACCTAGAGAAATTCGGAGCAGTTTTGAGGCAATCAGATTGAGCACCACCGCATACTCTGAATGAAGGGCGTTAAGGTGAAACTGAGAACTTGAAAAATGCAATGATTTAAATGCTCGTTCGAAATAATGTCGCATTTTAGGTTATTAGACCCTAAACTTTCTGTTACATTAGTCTAGAGGTTTAGCAGTACCAAAGTGAAATTCAAGGTCCTGTAAGAAATAGAGAAAGCAAGGAGATTCCTTGGATAGCCCCTGGAAAGGGGGAAAGAGATAACCAGGATCCCGGAACCGTCGTTCTAGCTTCGCCGGACACTCACCATAATCTCAGGACTTCAGCACACCCACACCGAACCAGGGCTGCAACAAGAAGACGCCACTACCAACACCATCACGCGGTTACTCTGGTAACCGAGCCCCGCCCACTGCCGAACACTGCGTGAACCGCCACCGTTCCGCCCCTTGGTCCTTAGTGGCTGCGAGTAACAGCAGCTCAGCTCCCGGAATCCACAGGCCGGCCTCTTCAGGCTGTCACCTGGGGCTACCGGACGCCGCCTTCCGCTGTCCACATGTTCACTTCCGTTTGGTTGGCAGATGACCCGGAAGTTTAATGGAATATGAATTTAGGATTCCAATACTGCTATATTTTACTTTTAAATAGGCATCTATCCTCTGCCACTTACTGAGGCCTTACATCGTATTTATGTTTTGTGTTATTTGCATTTAAACTCTCCATAAGGTATGTTTACCTTTCACTTTTGGAAAATATTCCCGGAAGCAAAGCCCTGAGTAATCGGAAGTGATCAGTAGTGAGAGGGCAGGTTAGTGTTGGAACTGCCTGGACTCGTCAGCTTCCGTATGGGAGAGGAGTGTGCGGAGGAGTTGTCCTGTGGTCCCGAGCCGGATACTCTATAAAGTGAAATCGAGAAAGGAAGAATCTTAGAGGTAAATACTATTAGTAGAAGGGGCTTGTGAAACCAAAAGTTATTTTGGAGACCAGCGGAGGTCCGGGTTGGAGCTTGGTGTCCCAGTCCCTTTGCATTTAGGGAAAGATTCTCCTGTTCGGGGAAGACATATTCCGACAAGGATGGAATTTCGGGGCCAGTAGATATTGACAGGCTTGTCGCTTCCACACTTGCCGCTTTCACACCTGTTACCCACTTTTCCCCGTTCTCTTCACTTGGTATTTGCCAGCATACTCTCACTGTGTTTGAAGATTTCACAGGGCGTCTTTCCAACGCGGTTTTAGGAGTCGTTGCTCTCCCGAGGGGCCTTTGGATCCCTGTTTTCAGAGCAATAGATTGTAAGTGAAGTGGAGTTTGTGACTCTTAAGGAAGTTATTCATGGAAGATTCTGTGCTGAGTCGTGTCACGTACTCAGACTAATCATTTTTTTGGTGGTGAAACCAGTTGTCATCCAGTGTACAGGTCTTGATAGGCTATCACTTCCTTAGTATCGCCTTCCTTCTTTGCTTCTCCAGGGAATCTTTGGGTCTGTAAGGCCTTGCATACATTTCTGAAAGCATAAGCTCAACTGTGCTTCTCTTTTGCACTTAAGAACTACGCCATTTTAATTTTATTATCAAGACAGTGCAAATTAAGTTATCTTGAGAAATGGTTTGTCGTTATATGATACAAAATGTCTTTGCAGAAGAGCTCCCTGCAACACCAGCTTTTCAATTCGTTGTGGATAACTGGGCAATAGGAAATAGTCAAACTAGGGCTAAGAATATTCAAATTATCAATTTATTTCATGGCAAGGATAATTCTTTCTAATTCATTAGTAATTTATTTATTTTTATTGTTATTTCAAAGAAGCTTCAGATTATATAAATGTTAAATCAAACATCTAATTCTTGAATCTAACACATCTATAGGAAACTATACCTCACAGTCCTTAAGAATTATTAGTGTTTGTTAAATATCTGCATAACAGCTGTGTTTGAAGCTCCTCTCTGATAATATATTAATATCTCTTCAGAAAATAATTACTTTAAAATTCCTGTTGCCCTATGAATGATTCAAACCCCCCCCCACCCCCCATTAACTTCAGTGCTATTTTCTGAACTAAAATTCTTTACACTCATCTGATAATTTGGAGTGTACCGATTAGAAAGAGAACTACTCCTGATTCTTTGGGACATTTGGTAGGTGTAATAATACCAACTGTGAGAAGGGGATATGAGGGACAATTCCCTTTCTAAATGCAGAAGCAAATTGAATATCATAATATTTAAATCAGAAGCTCTTAGTGAATGTGTTTATATGGTATTTTGTTATTTTGTTAATTTTTTCATATTTGTACATTTCTAGCTTTATCAGTAGAAGCCTTGGGGTGCATTGTCATTGACGAGATAAAAAATGACTACTCTTGAAAGTTTAGAAACTAAAGGTAAGTGTTCTTCTTTTGATGATAATTGTTTTTAAAACACGAAACTTAGATAATGTGAAAGAATGTTTGAGCAGGTAACTAAATCCCATATCTCCTTTGGGAATTTTTCATGTTTCAAATCTCTTCATGTTTACTTTGTAGTACAATGCTTACATTTCAGTACTTCAGATATACAATTGAATATAACATCATTAGGTAGTATGTATTAGATGACTACTCATTGTTAAACACTTAGCATAAAAGCCAAGTTTTACAGCTATATTCCCTATCCACTAGAAGATTAAGATTTAAATAAACAAAAATAAGTATTTTTAAAAGAGTTTAAGTAGATGGACAAACAACTAGCAGGTATCAAAGACCTCCTTCTTGCTAAATCCAAGAGTCACTCATTAGCTCTGCCTTTCTGTTCCCTCTATAACATATAATACTGTCAACTCTCAACCTTTTCAAATACTCTCTTTCCATCATTCCCATGACATAACTCAGTGTGTAGCCACATGTGACTATTTAAATTTTAAAGCAATATTTTTTAAAAATTTAAATTTCAGTTCTTCAGTCACACTACCCACATTTCAAGTGCTCAATAGCTACATGTGACTACTGGCCATTGTCTTGGAAGATGCAGATATAGAACATTTCTAACATTGCAGAGAATTCTCTTGGTCAGACTACTCTAGCTTTACCTTCACTGTTTCTTTGAAGCCTCCTTTCCTTTGGATTTATCCTTTAAATATCAATGTTTTTCAGTCCCCTTTCTCTCCTACTCCCAGGGCATCAGTAGTTATCTATAGAAATGACCACCAAGATTTTCTATAGCCCAGATTTCTTCCTTTGGTTCAGACCCTCATAACTTACTTCCTACTGGCCATCTTCACTTAGACATAAGTAAATCTTAACATGTCCCCAAATGAACTCCTTCTAAACCAGCTTGCTCTTTTTTTTAGCAGGTACTGGGAATTGAACCCAGGACCTCATGCAGGCACTTAACTGCTGAGCTACACCCACTCGCCATCAGCTTGTTCTTTGAGTGGAGTGAATTCTAGAGGCTGGGGCCATCTATCAGAAATGGGAAACAATTTCCTAAAAGCCAACTTTTCAGCAAGCAGACCTCCAGGAGAAAATTCTCTTTGAAGGGATTAAAATTGTGCTTAGGAATCAAGGAAGAAAATAAATATTTAATTGAATTTAATTCAGCTCTGTATAGCAGTATTTCTTATATCACCAGAAGGCTTTTATAGTATTAGAATAAGCAAACTAATGACTGTAATGAAAGTAATAAACTGGGAGTTAACGGGAGGAAAAGAGCAATTAACTGATACCTGATGTGAAAGCAGATAGTTCGGTGCTTTGCAAAAAGCAAAAATTTAATAGTTATTGCATGACCTTTGTAAAATTAAATTATTTTTTATTATTTATTACTTATTTGAAATGAGAATTATTATAAAGCACTTTCACATACATTAGTTCATTTAATGTTAATTATCCAGTATGGAAGATAATTTAATTATCTCTACTTAATATAATGTTAGGTATTGTTATAGTGAACAAAGTTATGTGTACCTACATAGCCAGAGGAAAGGTGTACTTATCATGGTTGACATTTGTCAGTAGCCTGTACTTCCTAGAAATGCTTCAGAAGAGAAGCAAGATGTTGTTTGATAGAACTTCCTCTCAAGACGTTTGAACATACTGTCATCATAGCTGAATTTGCATATGTTCTGAAAATTTTGTCAGACTATAAATGAATGAGGAATTAATGATTTAGTGTACAGGAAAATAATTTAAGCAGTTTTTAAATGAGTTAGTTATTGTATGTTTTTTTTGTTTTTTTTTTTTTAAGATTTTATTTATTTATTCATTTATGCCCCCCTTGCTGCTTGTGCTCGCTGGGTCAGCCAACCACGCCGTGCGGGCGGGCCCGCACTCACCAGGAGGCCCCGGGAACCGAACCCAGGGCCTCCCACATGGCAAACGGGAGCCCCACTGATTGAGCCACAGCCGCCTCCCAGTTATTGTATGTTAACATGAAATCTTCTAGGTAATGTCTTAACAGACTGATACATGTCATTAAGCATTTATGTTTATTCATCATTTCTGCAGAAAAGTACCATTCCATTAGCAAGTAATACCAAGATTAGGAGGAGGCAGTCCCTGCTCTAAGGAGCTCCCAACTGTCTAATAGCAGAGAGAAACAAATTATTTTAAAATACTGTAGTGTTTGCATTATTCTGGAAGCACAGAGGAATGAGAGTAGGGTAAGGTTAAGTGATTTGCCCAAGGTCACAAAATGTGTGGCAGTAGGATCTTAAAACTTAGTTTAACTCAAAGTCCAGTGTTCTTTCCACTGTATCACCCCACTGAATTAGAATACCTGTCCTCATAGATTTACAGTTTTATGAATAAAGGAGAAGTGTTTGTTTAATGAGAGTCGTAATATTCTTTTTGCCACCGTGTTCTAGAGCAGGGGTTGACAAATTATGGCCGTCTGGCCTGCTAGGTGAGAATATCTGCAACCTAGTTTGATGATAGGGAACAATAATTTTGAACCATTTAAGCCAAGTGTTATCTCCTCCCCAAAAAAGAATTCTATTCTTCTCATTATTAGACCTATATTACCCCTAAAAATGTATTTAATTATTATATTTTGAATTTCATCAATAAAAATTTGGGGAAATTTGTTTTCTCTCTTGTTAATATAAATACCTACAAAGTATCCTCAATTTATCTGTTGGACTACAAAGCCTAAAATATTTACTATCTGGCCTTTTTCAGAAAGATTGCCAACCCCTATTCTAGAGTGTTAGACTAGTTCTTTATTTTGTTCTTTTCCTACATTTCACCCATCCTTGGGGAAGGGGATAAGAATGAGCTAGAAATCTTAGATACATTTTAATTCTTTGATAAAATGAATAGGGAGAAGTGATATTGATGAATATTTTAAGGATTGTTTCGTTGGTTGTCTTTAAAGAGTAGGGGTTGGTGTTTTGCTTTACTTAAGCATTACTCATAATTACAGAACTAGTATCACAGATCTTTGTCAGAATTATTGCTTGAGATAATTACTCATGAATGTATCCTGAATTGTACCAAGTGCATATGTAATAAAGGTTTCTATGTGTGTCACAAGGAAATACAGAATTATGAAAATTAAGTTACCAGGTGAGAAAATGTAAAATCCTGGTTCTCACTGCCTGCTTGCCTATGCTCATTTGCCAGAAACATAAATTGTTACTGAGAGGAAGCTGTTATGTGATATATAATACAACTTCAGTATTCATAAATGCTTGAGTAAGTAGAAGAGTTTAAATTGTTTTTGAATATGGGGTTTGAAACAAGTCAGTTGAGTTTCTTGATTGAACTTGTATAATGATGTGTTTTGTTTGAAAAAAATTTCTGTTAAATACTCATAAATATTTCTTTGCCTTTTAAATTTAGCATTAACCAGTATATAATTTGTTCTTGAATTTCCATTACCTAAGATTTCAACTCAAAAATATTATGACTTGCCTAGAAATTCTACTTTACCATGACAGAAATAACACATCTCCTTCTTATTTCTTCAGCTGCAATGTACCTGAATGACATGGCTATATTTTTTTCTTTTTCCATAATAAATACAAGCACTCTTCGTTACTTCTTAAATGCCAGAATGATTATTGACAAAATTTAATTTATATTTTATAGAGTTGGACAAACCAAAAACCAGATATTAAAAATATGGGCATAGGCCTTTATTTCTAAATCAATTCAGTAGAAATTTTCTTTCAGTGTTAACATGGTGCAGCATGTTTTAACTAGGATATCAAACCTTCATCTCACTTTCTGAAGTTTTCTTTGGCTCATCTTTTTTAAAGTAAAGTTACTAGGCTCACAGGGTGTTTTAGTTTATATTTCATATAGAAATGACAAAACATTTTATTCTAATAGAAAATATTTTGTAATATAGAACACATTATTTATATTCCAGATCCCCAGATGTCTTTCCACCTCTTATCTAACTCAGGATTCTCATTGCTATATACATAGTCTGTACTGTGTACATTGCTAGATTCATAATAAAACATTCAAAAAATCTGTAAATTAAATAGTCCTATGATATATAACTTTAAGACTTTAGCATAAGAAAATAAAAGTCAGAGTTATATTTTATGCTATTAAATAAGCTTGCTTTCTCCTCTATATCAAGATCCAAGGTTTATTAGGAATTTTTTTAAAGAGTAATAATAATAAAAGCAGTAAGACCTAACATTTATTGAGTACTTAATGTGCCAAACACTATTTTAAACATGTTACATGTATTCTTAATTAATTATTTTTAAACTAGAGAAGTTGTGGGTTTCCAGAAAAATCATACATAAAATACAGGTTCCCATACTTGCTTATTTTTTTAAGTGTTGCATTCAATCATAGGTATTGAGCATGCAAAAAAATAAGTAAATAAAGAAAACTATAAGGACACAAGAAATAGATCTACTGATACATCATAGAATCATTTTGTGAGGCAGTTTGACAATATAGATCATCTTGGGAATTTATCCTAAAGAAATAACTCAAGTTGATTTTTAAAAATCTATAAGAATGAAAGTGTTCACTGAAGCATTACTTATTATAGTGAAAAATTGGAAAAAGTCCAACTATCCAACAATAGAATAATTACATAAATAATGCTGTATTAAGTTGAAAGAATATATTGTAGCCATTAAAATGAAAAAATGAAGACAGTAGCAAAATATAGAAAAATTTATTAAGCTTACAAATACATTCTGTTTCCTAATCTAGACTGTGAGTATTTTATTTTATTTATTTATTTTTTTTACCGGGAGGTCCCAGGGATCGAACCCGGGTCCCTCCATATGGGAGACGGACGCCCAACCAGTTGAGCCACATCCGACCCCCTACAGTGGGTATTTTAGTTTCCTTGTCATGGTTTTGAGGCTAGAAGAAGTCCAGATCAAGGCCTTATCAAGGCAATGCTTTCTTCCCAAAGACTGGTGTTCTAGGGCTGGCTGTGGTGATCCTTGGTCCATGGCTCCTCTGTCACATGGCAGTGCACATGGCAGCCTCTCCTGGCCTCTCCCTTCTTTTCCAAGTTACATTGACTTTCAGCTTTTGGCTGCTCCCTCTGTGGCTTTTCTTTCTCTGTAACCTTCCCTAGAAGGCCTTCAGTCATAGGATTAAGATCCATCCTGGACCACACCTTATCTGAAGTAACCTTATTAAAAGGCCCTAAGTACAAAGGTTCACACCCACAGGAATGGATTAAGTTTAAGAACATGTTTTTCTACCATACATAACCCCAAATCACCACAGTAGGTATCTTTAGTGTAAAGTTCTCCACCACCTCACACTTTGTCTAGTGTATAGTAGGCACTTGCTGCTAGTGACCATTCATTCATAGTTTACTACTATAAACATTGCTACTGGCTTGTGTGCTGGCACACCTCTCCCCTTGTTCAGTACATGTATTATTCATCAGATATATTTTGAGTACTTACAATGTACAAGGCACTTTGCTAGGAATATAGTAGTGAACAAAACAGACACAGTCCCTGCCCTCATGAAATTTATATCCTAGTGGGAGGTACAGACATTATATAACTAGTTATACTGGGGAAAAAAATATATCTATTTACCATTTTAATAAGTGGTAAAAGAAGAAATAACAGGTCTTTGCTACGAAAGCATATGAACAAGGAACACAACCTAATCAGGAAAGGACAGAGAAAGTCTCCCCTTGGGAAAGGTTGAGCTGAGATTTAACAGATGAATAGGAATTAACAGGGTAGAGGGAGTTAGGAAGAATATCCCAAGCAGAGATAAGAGTCCAAAGGAAGGAAGACTTGTGTTATGATTGAGACACTGAAAGGAAACCAGTAAGTCTGAAGCATAAGGTCTGAGGGAGTAAACTGCAGAAGTTGAAATCTAAGAGATAGGCAGGGTCCAGACCATGGAGGGCTTTTTCGACCATGGTAAGGATTTTTTTTTTTTTAATATGGAATGCTTCAGAAATTAGCATTGCACAGGGGCCATGCTAATCTTCTCTGTATTGTTCCAAATTTAGTATATGTGTTGCCAAAGTGAGCATTGTGGAATGGATTTTGATCTTCGAGGGCTTGATACAAATCAGATCTGCATTTTTTAAAGCATGCTTATAGCTGTCATGTAAATTCTCTGAGCTTTTGTGGCCTGAGAAGTAGGGTTGTTAGCAGAAGCAGTAAGTGCTGGTTGAGGGAAGGCCTCCATGACCTATTAACAGCTCAGCTCTGGAATCAGTCATGGTTTGACAATGATTTGGACAAGCTGTTTAAGCTTTCTGAGCCTCAGTTTCTTCACTTATAAAATGAGTATTATTATGTTTATGTTTTATTATGTAAAAAGTTAAATGACACAATACAGCCGAAGGGCTTAGAAGAGTCCTTGGCATATAGTAAATTTTACTAGTAAAAGTTTATTAGTAGTACTATACATAGGCTTTGGCTTCCAAATTCTCAAGTATACTGGACCTGTAAAATGGCAAGAAATCCAACTTCTAGTTCAAATGGATGTTACTAATTCAGGAGTTCTAAGTAGGTTGGGTATCATCTCGGCTACCTATTCAAGGTTTGCAACATTTTCTTTTTTTGAGTTTCAGACTTTGCTTTATTTAAGCCCATACTAATATATTTGCAGTTTTAATGGCTACATTGATACAAACTGTTGGATTTAGTAGCTAAACAGTGCTACACTAAATTGGGTAACTCAATGTCTAGAAATCGAATAGCTAGGGTAGCTATTTCTGTAGGTTTACAGAAATATCATGCATAAAATTGTGAAAACAGTTTTCTACCCTATTAACACCTTGCATTAGTATGGTACATTTGTTATAATTCAATAAAAACATTTTTATAATTGTACCATTAACGTAGTTCGTCATTTACAACAGGGTTCATTTTGTTGAATAATCCTCAAAATTCCTTTTGGAAACATTTCCATTAGCATTTTACATTCTTGAGTCAGCAGTGTAAGAAAAACATGGCAGTTTCAAAGGCAAATGACATTCCATCTTAATTTCAATTTGTTTCTAAGGAATTTAACCCTTACACATAATACAGTGCACTTTTATGTATAGGGATTAAAATAAAATTTTTTTTAAAGAGCAACTACAGTGGGGTATTAATCCTATCCATGTTCAGATACTGTTTTTGTTGGCTCTCTTGCAAGTACATTTCTAAAAAGTCAAACCTGTCAAGGTTTAGAAAAGCATATAAGATTTAAATTCTCATTCCTTCAGTTCAGAATGACTTGAAAAAATGTTCCTATTACAACATTTTCTATTCTAGCTTGCCCTCCATTCTTTCTAAGCTCTAAACCACCTAAGTTCTTGAGTCAGTTAGTGAATGTCCTTTCTTAGAGAAAGGTGACTCAGTGAAACTTTTCTTATACTACCCACTTTGAGGTAAGGTAGAATGGGGAAAAATAACTATTTTTGTTATCTGAATGGAGCAATGGTAGTATCTGAACTAAGAATAACTAACCAGTTTTGCCTTAAATGGGAAAAGATAACTTATTTCAATGAGCAGTTTGGTTTAGTAAACATACTATGTAATACTGAATTAAGCATTATGGAGGAGAGGGTGGGAGCTACCAGTTATTGAATCCATGCTATTTACCTGTATGTGAGACACTGTTTATTCTTGGAGAGGCATTATGTACAGTGGTTATGGCCCTGGTCTTTGGGGCCAGACTACCTAGAATTTAATTCTGCCTCTTCTGCTTACTACCTATATGGTGTAACCTTGGGTGAGTTTTCTGAACCTCTTTGTGCCTCAATTTCCTTATCTATAAAATGGAGCTAATCATATCTACATCACAGGGCTGTTGTAAGGATTACATGAGATATATAAAGTGTTTATAACAGTGTTTGCCACATAGTAAGGCTTTTTTAAGCATTGACTATTTATTACTCTTAATGTTTTCTCATTTAGTTATCATAGTAACCCTATGAGGCAGATACTGTTAAATTCCTTTTTTGGAGATTGAAACTGAAGCTCAGATAGCTGTAGGATTTTATCCAGCATTATACAGGTAATAATGGTGGAAACAGGATTCAAAAACCAGACCTGACTGATCACAACTTTCATGTTCTTTCTCTAACACCTCCCTTAAGGTGCTCATCAGACTTGTTGAGAAAGTGAGAATAGCATGTGCAAAACCCAGAAAATAACAATTATGATTCATGATTAAATTCCAAACTGAATATTTGAGACAGTAAGTACCAGAGAGAGGTCTACAGCAGTTGGGAAGATTTAATGCAAAAAGTGGGGTTTATGCTGACTTCTTAAGGATAAGTTGTGATTATAGTGAGTGGGAAAAGAAGCCATCTAAGAAAACAAGATGTAACATGAACAAAAGACTGATAGAGACCTGGGAGACAGAGAGTATTGAGTAGTCCGATTGGTTAGCTGGTATGAGACCAAATATATGGAGATACTCGGAGGAATTTGGTTGTTTTTTTTTTATCCTTTTGAGCAGTAACTTTCAAACCTGTTTCATGGTAGTGCCTCTGAAGTTACTAGGTGAGCTAAATTTCATCACCTCTTCCCTTTATCTCAACAGAAAATAACTACTACCTTATAATTTTCCCTATAGGCCTCCTCTCAGGATTTTTCTTAAAAAGTGTGTGGGGGGGGGGGGGCTCTGCACCTAAAAAAAATGTTGGAAACCACTAAGGGGAATGGAGGAACCAATAAAATAAATTTGAGCATGATATGGTGAAAGTGAGATCTAAGGAAGTTTAATCTGGCAGCATGATGTGGTTTCATTTATATAACCAGGACATAAATAAACCCTTGGGCCTAAGAACAGAATAGACTCTTTTCCTAATCAGTTCTGCAGTTTAGCATATTTGATGCTTTCCCTTACCCCTATGCAAAGCATTCTTTGCCAATAGTTCACAGAAACTTGTCAATCTAATTTGAGATAGATAATTTAAAGTATGATATATGGCAGATACTTATTTTTATACTTAACTAAGATTATTGAGTGTCTACAGTATGCCAGGCACTTAATCTTGATACAGTCTTTCTTACCACACCCCTGTAGCATAGTTTTTACTAATTCCATTTTACAGATTATGAAACATAGATTCATGAAAGGTTAAATTATTTACTCAGAGTCATACTAGGAAGTAGAAGTTGGATTTGAAACAAATCCTCTGATTCCAAATCTCTTGGAATGTATGCAAAAGAGAAACCATTTAAGTTTGAACCCCCAGGATTTTGTTCATCTTCTGATGACATGTGTGTTTTTTAAATTACTTTTAAATTTTTCCCATTTTTTTAGTGTCACTATTTCTGAATATAGGGCAAAGCATGTCTTAGCATTTCTTTTCAGTAAGTAGTTCATGTTTTGCTACTTTTTGTTAGCCACTCTCCGAGGAGCAGGAGATGGAATGGAAACTGAGGAGCCACCTAAATCTGTTGAAGTCACCTCCAGAGTCCAATCCATAAAGCATTACAACCTTCAGAGCCCACGGAAGAAAGCAGTTCCATCAGAGAGCCCAGGAGTTCTTCAGCTAGGGAAGATTCTCCCTGAAAAAGCAGTAGAAGTTGAAGCTATAAGAATATTAGTTCCCAAAGCTGCTATAACCCATGATATTCCCAACAAAAATGCAAAGGTTAAGTCTCTGGGACATAAAGGAGAAATCCCTGGTCAGTCAGAGGGAGTTGTAGAACCTAAGAAGGAATTATCAGAAGTAAAGAATATATTGGAAAAGCTCAAGAACTCTGAAAGGAGGTTACTACAAGATAAAGAAGGTCTTTCAAACCAGCTCCGAGTACAGACAGAGGTAAGAACAGCCTTAATAGTTTCATGAGTACTGCTCTTATTTATACCTGGACCTTCTATATTTCCTTTTCAAGTTAGAAAACTATATTTCCTTTTAAGAATATCATTCATTTAGAGAATGTCATTTCTCTAAAATGTTTCCTTTTAAAATTTCTCATTCTCTCAGAACCTCTGGTAGAACTAGAGTTTATGTTGGAAACTTAAACTCTGGTTGAAGATGCAGGTGAGAGGGCTTAGAGAGAGAGAGCACCTATAAGTTGTAAAGGAAGGTTACATTTATCAACTGCCAGACCAGGATTGACCAAGTCAGGACTTGAAATCCCTATTTTAAGAATCCATAAATTCCAAATATTTTTGCCTGTGTATACATGATATTTAGAATAAAGAGAATGGTGTTATAAATTATATCTTCATTGTAAATGTAAATGAAAAAAATATAGATTGTGTTGCTTTAATCTTTATATCTTAGTAAGCATTGCCTTCTCTTCCTCTCCTTTGTTTCTCTGTTGGACCATTAATCATTTTCCTAGATGCTAGTCTTTGTAAGTAACATTAGGGTAGTCATTCTTGTTCAATTCCTAAAAATAATGTATTTGTAAAATAGCTTATTTATAATTACAAAAGTAGTGCATATTTATTATAAACATTTTGGAAAATATAGAGAAACACAATGAAACTAGTACCACCTATAATCATACCATCCATATATACCTGCTTAACTATATATATGGAGTTCATTTTGTTTTATAACCTACTTTTATTAACATCTTCCCATGTTACAGAGTATTCTTTTACAATGTCATTATTAATAACAGTCGTGTTCTTCGTATTTACCAATAACTTATTATTTACTAATAATAGGCTATTAGACTACTATTATTACTACTACTATTTACCAATAACCTATTACTGGATATTTATGTTTTAATATTTTTCTATTTTCAATAACAATGTAAAGAATATATTTATAGATAAGTATACCCTAGGTCACTAACAAATTAGTTTTTAAATATTGAATAAAATAAAAGACCATATAAAACGTTCTGTCATATATTTTAGCAAAATTTATTGGTATAGTTTTCCAATTTTTTTCCCTTTAAATGTTGGCTGGAAGCAGTTTAATTCTCACATTGATGATTTGGTATTTTTATTACAAGAATCTTAGTTTATAACCATACTCACTATAGATACAGAGATTGGTTTTTATATATATATATATATATATATAATGAAACTTAAATTTTTAATATCACTTTTTGATAAGCACTTTAGGTAATGAAAGTTCAGTTGATACGAAAACAGTTTCTCATTAATTTTGTTGTATTATTAAAGTCGAGAACATTATTTTGAGCTTGTCATGTTGATCATGTTCTCCTCTAGGTAAATCGTGAGCTAAAAAAGTTGCTGGTGGCTTCTGTTGGGGATGATCTTCAGTACCATTTTGAACGTCTATCCCGTGAGAAGAATCAGCTGATTTTAGAAAATGAAGCTCTAGGTAGAAACACAACTCAGCTTTCCGAACAGTTAGAACGTATGTCGATACAGTGTGATGTGTGGCGAAGTAAATTCCTTGCAAGCAGGTATTTTCTACTTAAAATAGTATTTTATTTCCTTGCTTTTACTTTGTATATCAAGTCTTTGACCTATAACACAAGAAAGAAGATTTTAATGTGAAAATTTTCAGACTAAAATTGTCAAAGTACTTCATACATTATTTAATACCTAGACTTTCCCTCTTCTGGATAGTCACACTGTCTCCCTAAATGGAGAAGTGATAATCATAAGGATCCTCCCTCATTCCAGAATTCTAGGTTACTACTCTAGTAAAAATCACTCCTACCATAAAGTTTAAGACTAAAACACCAATGTAAACTCATACTCTAGTAATTATTAAAATCACAAAAGACCTAACTAAATTATCTTTCCCTACCTTCTATCTGGGGACTGTGAAATATCATTCCCAATCCCTAAGTTAATTTAACTCATCTTCAATGCTCTGTTCTCAGAGCTCTTTAAACTGTGTATTAGAGTTTCCAACCTTTATCTCTCTATGCACAAATAGAAAATGATAACATTTGCTTGACCTACTAGATGAGGCTACTCTCCATCAGAGGTGAAAACTACAGGCCCCAGTCCAGGCCTCTGAGTACACTAGTGGATGGGAACTGTTATGTATTATGATTGTGTGCCTATTTGTTTCCCAAACTCCCACTCTCTGCCCAACTTCAAATTACTGGAGAAAAAGATCTCAGTGACATCCTTCTGTATATTTCCAGTGCTTAGCGTAATGCTTCACACATAATATGTTTAATAACTGTTGATTTAAAGTTCATCATCTGGAGATTTGTTCCTAGGCTATAAATATTTAGGAAAGTCAACATTATGAATGTACTTAATGTAACTGATTTGTGCCCTTCAAAATGGTTACAATGGTAAATTTTATGTATATTTTATCACAATAAAAATTTTTTTTAGGAAAGTGTTTCTTCATGTCAGCATCTATGATATGTTCTAGTAATTGGGTACTCTTATTAAAGTCCTTAAATTTATTCATTTTTTAAGAATTCTGGTATAGGATCCTATTTAGGGAAATTAACTGTTTTACTGACTTAGAGTAAGTGTAAAATTAAATTCTCATTGACCAGTTTAAGAGCAAATAATGCATATATTATGGAAATTATTATACTATATAACTTTTATAACATCCTCATCTGCATTCATATTAACAGTCAAAGGCAGTAAAAATTAAACTTCTCTATTCAACTTTATTGATATTTTAGGTAATTTAATTTTTCAATGTCAAAATAGTTTTCATTTTAAGACATTTAGTGGTTTGTAGAATCTGAAACTTTAATTTTAGTTTTAAAATTTTCAGCTAAATAAGAGTACTTTAGAGTGCTGCTTATTGTTTTCCATCATTAGAGAACTAATTAAATAAATTTTGGCACATCTAATCAGTAGAAAACTATGAAATGATTTTTAAAAAGAGAATGAGATAGCTCTATATGTACTAATATGAAAAAATCTCCAGAATAAATTAAGTGAAAAAAAAAAAAGGTATAGAAAAGTTTGTATTGAATAATCCCTTTTTTGTAAATAAAATGAATATATTTTTAACCCATACCTTTATGTCGATATATATATAAATTATTTTTCCTGGAAAAACATATAAGAAACTTCATTGGTTATATATGACCAATATGACTTTATTGGTTACATATGAGGGATGAGGATGCTGGGGTGGAGAAAATACTTGGTATTCATTTTATATAAGCCTTTCTATATTATTCTGTACTTTGCCAAGAGCAGAGAGGTGGTTGAGTTTTGTTTTTTGTTTTTTGTTTTTAATTTGATCTAGAGTAAGATTTGTCAGAGAATCTATATATAAGATTTTTATCTTTTTCCAGGGTTATGGCAGATGAATTAACCAACTACAGAGCAGTTTTACAGCGTCAAAACCGTGATGCACAGATTGCTATACAAGATCTCCTAAGTGAACGGGAACATTTTCGTCAGGAAATGATAGCTACCAAGAAGTACAGCACTTGTTTATATTCTGATCTCTTCTGCTTTCTCCTGAAATTTGGATATTGTAGTAGTTTTTGTTTTTAGTGTTTCTACATTTAATTTGATCATATACTTTGAATAAAATTTAAGAGATGCTACAGGTAAGGGAATAACACTGAAAACTAGAAGACATGCTTCTTCCCACATTCTTAATTGGAGAAAGAATTAGTTGTATCTACAGTAGCAGAAACCTGTAAATTTAGAAGTAGTTTTTGACTATAGTTGTAGTAGTTTTTTTTTTTTTTTTAAAGATTTTATTTATTTATTCATTTATCCCCCCCTTGCTGCTTGCGCTCGCTGGGTCAGCTAACCACGCCGTGCGGGCGGGCTTGCCTTCACCAGGAGGCCCCAGGAACCAAACCCGGGGCCTCCCATATGGTAAACGGGAGCCCTACTGATTGAGCCACAGCCGCTTCCATGTAGTAGTTTTATATAGTTGTTGGTAGAAGCTAAAGATTGTACCTGTCTTTCCTTTGGAAGGACATCTTTTTGAGAACTATTCCACAATATTAGAGCTTGCTTTTATGTTGACATGTTTCAGAATTGTCAAAATTAATAGTCTTCCTCAAAAGCTCTTTGTACTTTTATATATTCTTACAAATCAAATCAGCAAGGGTCAAAGAAGAAAACATGAGAAATTGGAAAATATTTTGCACTGAATAAAAATGAAAATACAACATACCAAAATTTGTGCTGAGGGAAATTTATAGCTTTAGATGCTTATTTTTTTTAAACAAAAAAGGAAAGGTCTCATCAGTGATCTAAGTTCCTCCTTAAGAAACATAATGAGAACAAATTAAGCCCAAAATGAGAAGAAGGAAGAAAATAATAAAGATGAGAGCAGAAATAGAAAACAGAAAAATAGAGAAAAACAGTGAAACCCAAAACTGGTTCTTTGAAAAGATATATTTGATAAACCTCTAGCCAGTCTGATCAGGGAAAAAAAGAGAATACCAGTATCAAGAATGAGGAATGAGAGAGAGTGTACACTACAGATTCTACTGACGTTATAAAGACAAGTGAATACTATGAACAGCTGTGGGCCAGTAAACTCCATGATTTAGATGAAATGGACAAGCTCCTTGAAAGACACACACTATCACAGGTTATTCAAGGAGAAATAGATAACCTAGCCCTATTCTATTCTATTAAAGCAAATGAATTCATAGTTAAAACCTGTCCACAAAGGAAATTCCAGGCCTGGATGGATTCACTGGTGAATACTGCAAACACAAAAGGAAGAAATAAAACCAGATTGACACAAATTCTTCCAGGAAACAGAGGAGATGGGAACAATTCCCAACTCATTTTATGTGGCCAGCATTGCCTTCATACTAAAATCAGACAAAGTCATTACAAGAATACACAGACCAATATCTGTCCTGAACATAGATGCAAAAATCCTTAACAGAATTTTAGCAAATCAAATCCCACAATATATAAAAAGCTTATACATCATGACCAAGTAGGATTATCCCAGGAATTGTAGGTTGGTTTGTCATTGGAAAATCAGTTAATGTAATTCAACAAAATGAAAACCATATGAATATCTCATTAGATGCACAAATCAAATAGGTAGTTCTTATACTAAAATATGAGCACTAATAAGAGTATTATCTGTTGAATGATTTCTAGATAACAGCCCAATACATTGAGAGGTACTCTCTGTAGCCTAGCTTTTTTGACAAGAGTTCCTGATTTATGTTTATTTAAACTCTGTGAGAGAAAAATATGGAAGTAAGATAGATATTTTCAAAAAAATATGTTTCTCATTTATTTAGTATTCTTGATTTTTATATTTTAGCTTACTAATGTTTATTGTTCATGTGTGTTCTGTGCAGATTATTGGAGGAGCTCTTGGTCTCCTTGCAGTGGGGAAGAGAGCAGACTTACTACCCCAGTGCACAACCTCACAGCACAGCAGAACTAGCATTAACTAATCACAAATTGGCAAAAGCAGTGACTTCTCATCTTCTGGGAAATGTTGGGACTAATAGTCAAAAAAAGATTCCATCCACAGTTGAATTCTGCAACACCCCAGCTGAAAAAATGGCTGAAACGGTAAAATATTTTTTCTTTCATGATCTGTGGAACTCTTAAGACTGTCCTTTTAGTGAAAGGTGACATGGTATAATGTAAAGTTGGAACTGGCAGTTAGGAAATGTGGGTTCTAAACCTGACTCATGCTAATGAGCTTGTGATCTTGGAGAAAATTATCTCTTCCTCTGCAATTTTTCTAACATTATCTCTTTGTTCTGAAAAATAAAAAATGTAATCATTTTGAAGAAGGTTATATAGTTTGATAGTTCACTTTAATATGAAAACCCCTGTTTAGAATTTTTAATTTAGTAATCATGAGTAGAAAGCAGATTACTTCTGATCTAAGAAATCATTATTTGCTAATTCCCACATATAGATGAGAATGTGCCAAATACTGCAGAATCAAATAGTGTACACATGGGTTCCTATAGTACTGGGTGAACTCAGGGTCCATGCAGGTGACCTTTCAAATACTTTAGCTCACATTTCTATGTCCACAACCTGTTTTGAACAACAGCTAACTCCTCTGTCCCCATCTTGGATCTTGTCATTCACCAAAAGTGTTCCACTTTAAAATTTTTCAATTTAACATCTCTTTCCATGATCTTTGATCTCAGCCTCTTTTGTTTCCTGCTCTCTCTTCCATTCTGACTACCCCTGTTTCTTGATCATATCATGGTTTTTATATACCTGATCCCTAGATTTTTTTTCTTCTCTTCTATTTACTCTCTTGGCTTCCCTTCCTGCCCTGTCTTGCCTAAACTTAGTTCTTAAGTGCTTTTTCTTCTATCCTTCCCCACAGGTACCCTGAAAACTCCAGTCCTGCATCAGTTCAACTGCTTGCCTTTTTGCTTCTGTGCCCATCAAACCATTACCTCACATTCAGCAGATAACTTTGTTTCCTAATTTACAGAAGAACAAGACGACACAGGCAGAAAACCTCTTAAGGTTTTGATACCTGGAAGCATACCTGTATATAACTAGCCTTACATAATTTTCTATCAGAGGAAAAAATGTCCCTCCTCCTCTCCAAAGCATAGCTCACCTCCAACCTCATCAGGCCTCCCTCCAACAGTTATTACTTCTTCTACCAGCTCATTTATCTTGACTTAAGAACACACCCGTGCATCTTCCATCTAAAAACAGAAAAATCTTCCCTCTACATAAGTTCTCTGGATATGGCCTTATCACCTTCCCTTCACAGCCAAGAATCTTGGACAAGTTGCCTATACTTGTTATTTGTACTTACATGTCATTCATTTCTCAATTTCTGTAATCACTTAACCTATTAGAAGACTTCCACCCACTGTTCTCAAAGTTCTTTTATAAAATTCATGAATGCTTAAATACCTTATTGTTATATTTTACCTTATCGAGTACTACTTTCTTAAAACTCCCTTAACTTCTGTGACGTTATCCTTTCTTGGCCCTCTTGCTACCTCTCCAAACTCTTCTTCATAGGCTTTTTCCCTTCTTTAAATGTTGGTGTTTCATAGTAATCTGTTTCCCACCCACTATAAATTCCTTTGGTTTCTGAAACACTATACTCTCCTGGTTCTTCCCTACTTCTATGAACATTCATTCTGTTTTTAAGGAGTGGCATCCTCTTCCTGTGACAACTCTTGAGTTTTTCCTCACATAACAGACTTTCTGTATTCTTTAGGAATTATCCTATTCCCATAGTTTTATACTTGTAACTTTTCCAACTCAGACATTTTTTCTGAGTTCAAGAGACTTAAATCCAGCTGGACGTCTCTATCTGCTTGTCCCACAGATGGCTAAAAATAGAACTACTTCTCTTCTCCTTGGTCTTTCTGTGTACCTCTTCCTATCCACCCCACATCCCCCCCACACACACACAAAAGAAAACAAAACAAAAGAACAACCTCTTTCTTCTCCTGTACTTTCTTAGTGAACCATACCTGCTCTATAGAGATGTTTTGAGGATTCTATAAAATAATGCATATAAAGCCCATAGCACAATTTCTAATACATGGTAAATTCTCAATAAATGGTAGCTATCATTTTCATTATTATTCCCTTCATCCCCCTAATCCTGTTGGTTTTACAAATCCTATCATTCCTTCTAATCTATCCCCTCCCTACTTCAAACATCTGAACTCCAGCCTAGACTATTACAATATCCTTGCCTCACATCTTACCTGCCTCCAGTCCATCCTCTGCTCTGTAATCTTTTTTCTGTCTCCCCTTCTTAAGGACCATTTCCCAGGTGTCCCCACCCCACTTAATATTCCAGCAGTGTTAACCACTTTTCATTCCACACATACACCATTGTCTCTCATGCATCTATAGATACTTTTTCTTCAACTTAGACTGCCCTCACAGCAGCTCTTTTCTTGCCCAACCTCTTTACCACCTTCAACAATCAACTTGTCCTGACTCTCACTGACAATTTAGATGTCCCTTCCTCCAGGCTTCTATTGCATTTTGTACATATATCTATTATAGCTCTTTTGTTGTTTTTTTTGTTTTTGTTTTGTTTTGTTTTCAGGTACCATGGCCAGGGATTGAACCCTGGACCTCATATGTGGGAAGCCGGCACCCAACCACTAAGCCACATTGGCTCCCCTTGAGTTGTTTTTTTCATTTGTTGGCTTGTTGTTTGTTTTTTTGTTTTTAGGAGGCACTGGGGACTGAATCCGGGACCTCCCGTGTGGGAAGCAGGCGCTCAATCGCTTGAGCCACACTCGCTCCCTCTATTATAGCTCTTTATCGTGTTAAATTGCAAATTGTTTGATTTTCTCTCTCCAAGACTTAAGCTCCTTAAGGATGGGGACTGTGTCTTTTTATGTTTCCTCAACATATAGCATAATCCTTTGCACATAGTAGATGATCATTATTTATTGAATGAATCTATATCTAAAACTTAACTCATCTTTGTTCAAAAACGTATTTCTCCTCTTCTGTTCTCTTTTTTGGGAAATTATGTCACTGAATGTCAGTCACATTCAACATAGTTGACCACTCCCTCTTCTTGAAATACTGTCTTTGCTTGGCTTATATAACCCTGCACGTGCGCACGTACACACACACACAGACACACACACACCTGCCAGTTTTTCTCTTTGACCATTCTATTTCACTATATAATGTTTATTATCCTCAGGGTTTGGTCTAGATCTCCTTCCATTGTATAAACTCACTGGAAGGGCTTTCCTATGTTCATGCCTGTAATTCTATCTATATATAATCCTATGAATCATATAAATATATATATGATTCCATCTCTACATGATTCTGAAATTTGTTTCAGTACTGATCCATTGTGAGCTCCAGACACACCTCTCTGCTGCCCACAGAACGCCTTCATTTGGGTTTCTCAGAAGCATCTCAAATTCAACATGTCTAAAATAGAACTTACTTTCTCTCCTAAATCTCCTGCTTTTCCAGTGTTGCAATTGGAGCCATCATCCATTCTGTTCTTCATGCTGGAAATATAGGAGTCTTCCTTCTCCCCCTCAGCCCTCAAATGCCAAATATTGTGATAGTCCTAAATAACCCTTAAATGTATTGTTTTCTCTATCCATCCATCTTTAGTCTAATTTTCCAACCTGTCTTGTCCGGGTTACCGGTTGTTTCCTAACTGATCTCCCTGCATCCTTTTTTTTTTTTTTAAGATTTATTAATTTATATATTTCTCCCCTTCCCCCCATTGTCCTTGCACTCGCTGTCTGCTCTGTGTCCATTACACTGTCTGTTCTTCTGTGTCTGCTTGTCTTCTCCCCAGGCAGCACCAGGAACCGATCCTGGAACCTTCCGGAGTGGGAGAGAGGTGCTTAATCTCCCGTGCCACCCCAGCTCACTGGTCTGCTGCATCTCCTATTGTCTCTCCCATGTCTCCTTTTGTTGCGTTATCTTGCCGCGCCAGCTCTCCACTCAGGCCAGCATTTCTGCATGGGCCAGAACTCTTGCATGGACCAGCACTCCACGTGGGCCAGCTCTCCACTTGGGCAGCTCACCACATAGGCTAGCCTGCCTTCACCAGGAGGCCCCAGAAATCAAACCCTGGACCTCTTATATGGTAGACAGGAGCCCAATCGCTTGAGTCACATTCGCTTCCCCTTGCATCCATTCTTGCTCCCACCAATCCATTCTCTTTATTAGAGCCTGTGGCAGTTTGATGTAATTATGAATTCCAAAAATATAATTGAATCA
>JAKSZT010054304.1:8181985-8269698 GCA_026826555.1 Tolypeutes matacus
CCAGAAGCCTGAACCCTGGCAAACGCCAGCAGCTGTCTTGCTCTAACACGTGGCAATGGACTGTGGTGAGAGAAGAAATTTAATGTTTTATGGCCTGGTATCTGTGGACTTCTACCCCAAATAAATACCCTTTATAAAGACCAACCCATTTTTGGTATTTCACATTAGCACCCCTTTGGCTGACTAATACAGAGCCATAGTGATTTTTTTAAAATTTATTTGATTATCATTTGCTTAAAACTCTTTGAATAATTTCCCCTTCCTTCTAGAATAAAGTCCACCATCCTTAATATGATGTTAAAAACCACTGCTTTATTGTTACTCTCTTCCTCACTCTCTGAGATCTCCAGACATACTGGACTTCTCTCAGTACCAAAATCCTGTTAACCCCAGGGTCTTTCAGCAAACATCCCTCTACCTGGAACCCTTCCTTCCCACCTTCCGTCCACATTTCACTCTAGCTAATTCCTATTTATCTTTCCAGCCTCAGTTTAAACCCCTCAGGGAAACTTTTCCTAACCCTGATACATTCCCTGTCCCATCCACGTCATTAGATTCCTCTGTTACATACTTTCATAGTACTCTGTACTTATTTTATTTATTTATTTATTTTTGTACAAAACATATCACAGTTGTAATTCATTTGTTATTTGTGGAGTTATTTCTTTAATGTTTGTTTCCTCTGCTGAACCACAAGCTTCATGGGCACAGACCATGCCTTTTTAATTAATGCATTTATACCTCTGTTGAGTGTTCAGTATTGTTGCATGAATGAAACCAGAAGCATGGGAATCCCAGTACTTCATCCACCACATTCCCTCAGTTAACTAAACTTACTTCATTTCTTAAATGGATTATTGAAATAACCTCCAATTCTCAGTTCTCTCCATGTCTGCTTTAATGCCATCCCTCTCCCCCTCCTCCACACTGTGTATAGAGTGATCTCTCTGAAAAGCACCCTGCTTAAAATCCTTCCCTATCCTTTCAGGGTAAAAGTCTTTCTCCGTCACTATACTAGTGTCTCAGGCTAAAATCCAGAGGCCTGTCTATCTATACTAGTGTCTCAGTCTTCTACTGAATCCTCTTAACATTTTGTTTATATCTTTCTAAAGCAGTTCTTAACCAGGGGTCCATGGACCAAAGGGGTCCGAGAGCTTGAATTGAAAAAAATCAACTTATTATCTTCATTTTCTTTGACTCCTAACTGAAATCTAACATTTCCTTCACTTTTGAATGTATGCAATAAATTACAGTAGTATTCATTTCATATCACATTACAGTTGTTACATATATTGAAAAATCACTTACGCTCATCCATACTTTGAAATTACGGTAGTTGTTAGACCTGATGCTAGTTGAGTGTCATAAAACTATCTGCTGCTACATTCTGAGAAGGGGTACATGGTTTTCATCTGACTGGCAAAGGAGTCCGTGGAACAAAAAAGGTTAAGAACCTCTGCTCTAAAGACATATGTGATAACATATATGGAGTATTTGATACTTCTCTTACTTTCCCCCACCAGATAAATTTATAAGCAATTTTAAGTTACTTCCTTCATCTTTGCTTGTCCTCTAATGCCTAACCAAGTTTCATAAAAGTAGAAGGATCTCAAAAACTAAATTGAAAAAGCAATAGTCTGAAAATATAGGTCCTGAAATAGAATGGTGGCTCTTAAATGGTGCCAGGACATTCTAAAGTAGCCACAGTCCCCTTTGAGTATGGTGGGAATTTAGAAGAAAAAAAAACCTGCTGGACCATATGGGAGGTAAGGAAACAGGCATACTGCTTATTCAAATGAGCCTTTCCTATAAGCTCATTTGAATAAGCAGTATACAAGAAAGAGAGCTCTTTCCCCTACTGCATTTTCTCATTTCTTTCCAATTGCAGATATACCTCCCTTGTACCATCACCTATCCTTAACATTTGATGATGGTTAGGAGAATATGAACATGAGAAACAAGAGCTATCAGCCAAACATGTTATCCTTGTCCTTAACTGGAGAATTTTTTTCAACCCAAGATTTCCTCCTGTCTGTGGTTTCATTAAAGGAAATAGGAAAAATTTGGAGTACATGTTGTCATGGAACCCAAGAAAGAAGGACATGGTTGTTAGCATAAAATATTGCAGATAAAATTAGAAAATTGAAGATGAAAATCCATTGATTTTACAAATAAAAAGTGATCAAAGACTTTGAAATAGCGATTTCAATCGAAGAATGAAGGCAGAATCCTGATTACAAGCAGATGAATGAAAGATTGAAGGAAGCAGTGCGTTCTTTTTGGTTAAGGATAAAAATTGACATCATGTAAGGAAGAATGATAGAACCTTATTTCATTCTGTTTTCCATCAATATCCATAAGCGAGCATTAATTTCATCATTTTTTTTAGAAATAGATAACCCAGCTAATGGAATAGTTAGACGTCGTTAAATTCAGAGCTTTGTGAGAAAGGGGAAAAGTTATTTTCTCAATCACATTAGTCATTTAAATGTTATTGTTTTATGATAATTACATATTAATAAAATGGAACTTTATAGGTAATTATATACCAATGAAACCAATGGCTTTTACAGTCCATACTGTTAAAACATACATCTGACATTACTTCTTATTTTCCTTAGATTTTACGCATTTTGGATCCAGTTACCTGTACAGAAAGTTCACCTGATGGTCCATTTTCTGAGTCTTCACCAACCACCTTACTTGCTACAAAGAAAAATATTGGGCGATTTCATCCCTATACTAGATATGAAAATATAACTTTTAATTGTTGCAATCACTGCCAGGGAGAACTTATTGTCCTTTAACATTTGATATGTTAGAGGCAGGCTACAGGTATTTGCTTATTAAGAGTCATTATTATTTGGGAGCTGGGGTTCTTACAGTGCTGGAAGGTAATATCACTTTCTATTTAAATAATACATATGCCCAAAGATGTTTTGTGTACTTGCCTCCAGATTACCCTTTCTTAATAAATATCTCAGGGTAAGAAGAGTCTGAAACTGTGTAAATATATTTAGAGTAGAAAATCGTTTCTAGGCAATACACTGTACTTTTCCTAAAGGACTCTTAAAAGATAAAGATTTTATTTCCCTTAGACTGTGTTATTTATCTTGCTAGATATTTTAGATGAACAGGTGTAGTTTTGGTGCTCTAAGCAAGGATCAGCAAACTATGGCCATGGGTCAAATCTATCCACACCCACTCATTTAATATTATCTATGACTGCTTTAGTGCTACAACAGAAGAGTTAAATAGATGCAGCCAAACTTGTATGGCCTGCAAAGCCTAAAATACTTACTATCTTGCCCTTTACAGAAAAAGTTTTCTGACCCCTACTCTGAAGTAATAATTGCTGGGTTCTCTCCTTTCCCTTTATGGTGATTTTTGGGGGAGCTACAAAAGTGACTTAGTGTAATACTAAGGTAAAAGAGACTAAGATTTAAAAATAAATGCTGTCTATTAGTGAAAGAAAAATATTTTATGGACAAAATTAGCAAATGCTTCAGCAAACATGTTCTCATGTTAGCTGTGTGGAGGGGATTCCATATTCTAAATGGACACAACCTGACATATGAGTTGAAGCAGATTCTAACTGTTCAGCTCATTTTGCCAAATGCCTAACACAACAGAAATATCCAACCTGATTTTTATAAATTATGATAGAGAGGAAGGATCTTTCTATAAATTGTACAATTTCAAAGAAGAAATGTAATCCATAAATTTTTTGCCATATGTGATATTGTTTATTTAGGATGAACATTCCTAAAGTAGCCATTTATATGCCTTTAAAAATATCCCCAAAATAATTATACCAAATCACCAATTGGCTGCAGAAGTGCCTATCAGAGAAATCTTCAAATGAAAAATCCAACCAAATAATATATTTTAATGACAATGTAATTTTTTTTTTTTTTTTGGCTGATTCATCTGGCATGTATTTATGGTTTTAAGTGGCAATAAATTTCTCCATCTTTATCGTGAATCTCCACACATACACACACACACACACAAAATGCCATGCTTTAGTTTCAGTATTCATCTAACTTATACGATTGACAATTGATCCTTCAGTCTATTCCTTTAGGTACACTTAGTTTTCAATCTGATGATGGTATTTGCTTACGTTATACATGTCTTGTAAATAGGGCTATGAAAACAATACATTATAGTAAAAAAAAAAAAATGACATTACAAACACACTCATGGAAAAAATAGTCACTTTCTAGGATTATAAAATCAAGTTTTTACCAATGGCATCTCAGTTTTGCTTTGTACCTTTAAATTTGATAAGCACTATAAATATTTTAATTTAAATGATATCATGGATATAAATGTTTAGCACAGTCCTGGCATACAAGTTAAGTTGTCAGTAAATGTTGGCTACTGTTATTACTATACTGAATATACTATCTTGAGAAGGACTCCTTGAAAATAAAAAAATCAAGTATAAAGCTAAAATATAGTAAGACTGATTCTTGAATAGACACTATGTGAAAATTGCAGGCAAAAAATGTTATTTTTCATGTTAGTCTCCACTTTAAAAATATTTCTAGATGCCAAATTTAATTTAAAAACAACTGATCTAGACACAGTGCCACCAAGTAAAATGGAGAGTAGGAAGCTCCAAAGGACTGTCTTATCACAGAATCATAAAAAAAATCAAGCAAAAACTGTCAGAATCAACTTTGTCAGAACTCTGGAAAATAGTCAAAGATTTACAGCAACCAAATGAACCCTGAATAAAAAATTTTTAAAAAGACAATAGAGGGGGGCGGATGTGGCTCAAATGGTTGGGCATCTGTCTGCCATATGGAAGGACCTGAGTTCGATCCCCGGGACCTCCCGGTAAAATAAAATATATATATTATATAGAAGGCGCATGGGCTGCCAGGCTCTGTGTGCCGGTGAGCCGCCAGGCCCCGGGAGCCATGCAGCAAGATGATGACGTAACAGGACGGAGACACAGGGGAGAGACAAGACGAGATGCTCCGAGAGCTCCAAAAGCCAGGAACCGAGGTGGCGCAGGTGGCAGAACACCTCTCTCCTCAATCTGAGGTCTCCAGGATCGAATCCTGGTGAAGACTGGAGGAGGAGGATAAGAGATGGCAGGAAACAGACACAGAATTGCCAGCGAATGGACACAAAAAACAGCAAAATGGGGAAGGGGGGTTTAAAATGGATAAAGTAAATAAATAAATCTTTAATAAAAAAAAAAAAAAGACAATAGAAAAGTGTTTTTGCATTGTTACTTGTCCTTGCCCCAGCCCCCCTATCCAGCTCAGCAGTAGTATCGAAATCAACAGCTCATGTTTTCATTGTGGTCTTTGTTTCCAGAGGGAACAGAGCAGACTTTATCTCAATTAGGTCTTTGTTTTGCCTAACTTGAAAGTTAACCAGGGCAAAAGTGTACCAGTCATTCCTAAAAAACATTCTAAGGCAAATGAACAACTTCTGCTGCCTTGGGCAAAAACTTACAGTCCAGGAACAACAGTGCCAAAGGCTTGGGCAGAAAAGCTAAGGAGAGAGTTTTTTGTTTGTTTGTTTGTTTGTTTTGAGAAAGGAGGACATTCAAAAGCACTGGTATATATTGGGGAATTTAGAAAGCCATGCACATGCCCAGGACAGGGTACATGTTCATAAAGGACTTGAGAAGACTGTAAGCTTTCAACTCTAGCTGAGCTCTAGGCTCAGTGCAAACAGGAAATAGAGACTAACACAGGACTACAAAGCACCTGGATAAGAGTTGAAAGATTGCCCCAATACAGCCAATCTGCAAAAACTGATTTTTTTTTTTTTCTCTTTTCTTCTTTTCAACAAACTTTCTCAAAACATTTAGCTGGATACACAGGAAAGAAACAGACTTCAAAAACTATACATGGGGGAATGGATGTAGCTCAAGTGGTTGAGCACCTGCTCCCCATGTACAAAGTCCCAGGTTTAATCCCCAGTACCTCCTAAAAACAAACAAATGAAGGTAAAAAAAAAACAAAACAAAAAAACTCTTTGGGGAGAGATAAAAGCACAGTGGCTGAGTGCCTGCTTCCCATGTATGAGGTCCTGGGTTCAATCCCCAGTACCTCCTAAAAAAAAAAGAAAAAAAATGATACATGAAAAAGTACAGACTTCACAAAAATTGTTTAGAAAAGACCTACACAAATAAAGAGCTATAACCTAGAGCAAGCACTAAAAGCAAACCCTGAGGACTGGGAAGATTCTGATTTCCAAAGTTACCAAACTATACTTTTCAAAATGTCCAGTTTTCAACAAAAAATTACAAAGCATGCACAGAAGAAATTAAACTTTTGAGAAAGCATAGATCTTGAACTTAAATATGCTCAAAAAACTAAAGAAACCATGGACAAAGAGCTTAAGGAAACCAGGAGAATGATGACAACAAATAAAAAATATAAAGAGAAATTATTTTTTTAAAAATTGTGGAAGTTAAAAATACAATAGATGAAATGATTTACTCAGGATTTTCAATAGCTGATTAGAACAGGCAGAAGAATCAGTTTGCTTAAAGATATGTCAATTGAAATCCGGTTTGAAGAGCAGAAAGTAAAGAGAATGAGGAAAAATGAAGAGTCTAAGATCTGTGGGACACCATGAAAAGAACCAGCATACACATAATGGCAGCCCCAGAAGGAGAGGATAGAGAAAAAGGGAAAATATTTGAACAAGTTACAGCTAAAAAGTTCCCAGGCACTAATCTACACTCTGAAGACCTAAACACCCAAGAATCTCAATGAATTCCAACTAGGATAGACTCAGAGAGCCACACTAAGACATACCATCAAATAGTCAAAGGACAAAGATGACAAAAGAATCTTGAAAGGAGCAAGAGAAAAATGACTCCTAACATGAAAAGGATACTCAATAAGATTAACAGCCAATTTCTTATAAGAAACCATGGAATCCAGAAGGGATGACATATTTAGGTCATATTTACTGAAAGGAAAAAATTGCCAACCAAGAATTCTACACCCACTGATACTATCTTTCAAAAATAAAGGAGAGGGAAACAGATGTGGCTCAAGTGATTGGGCTCCCGTCTACTGTATAGGAGGCCCAGGGTTCGATTCCTGGGGCCTCCTGGTGAAAGGCAAGGATTTTTTTTTTTTTTTTTTTTTTTTTTTTTTGGTTTCTAACTGTTTTGTTCCTAAATGGTTTATTTTAAAATGCATAAAACAATAATTATAAATCTATGTTAATGGGCAAAAAAATGTATAAAGATGTAATTTGTGACAACATAAAGGAGTGATGGCACTGTACAGGAGCAGAGTTTTGTATGCTATTGAAGAAGATATTTTAGTATCAATTCAAACTAGATTGTTATAGATTTAAGATGTTGACTGTAATCCCTCCCCAGGGTAACCATTAAGAAAATATCTAAAAATGTATACTGAAAGGAAAATCAAACAGTACACTACAAAGTCAATTAAACACAAAATAGACAGTGATGGAGGAAATGAGGGACAAAAGGTATGACATACAGAATAGAAATAGCAAAATAGTACATGTCCTTCTTTATCAGTGTTTAAACACAGAGTTTGCCACAGTGGATTAAAAAACATGATCCAACTATGAGCTGTCTACAAGAGACTTTAGATCCAAATACACAAATAGGTTAAAAGCAAAATGATGGGAACAAATATTACATGCAAAGAGTAACCATAAGAGAGCTGGGCTGTCTGTGGTAGATTGAAGTGCACCCCAATTTGGACATGTTCTTGGTCTTAGTCTGCATTCTAGTGTTTGTGGATGCATTCTAAATAAGATCTCTTCAAGATCTTACATCAGTTAAAGTATGCCCCAACTGAATCAGGTTGGGCTTTAATCCAGATTTCTGAAGTCATTTGTAATCAAAGAAAATTGGACACAGAAAGATAACCCACAGGAAAGAGCCAGAAGCTGGAGATCAACAGAACCCAGAAGAGTAAGAAGATGCCACCATGTGCACTGCCATGTGACGGATAAGCCAAGAAGAAACTGATGCAGGAGAAAGCAAGCCTTTTTGCCTCTGAAACTGAGCCAATGAATTGCTGTTGTTCAGCCAACTCATTCAATGGTATTTGTTTTTTTTAAAAAAGATTAAATCAGTAATCAAAAACCTCCCAACAAAGAAAAGCCCAAGCCAGAGGGCATAACTGGTTTATTTTACCAAACATTGCAAGAAGAATTAACACCAATCCTACTTAAACTCTTCCAGAAAACTAAAGAGGAAGAAATAATTACTAACTCATTCTATGAGAACATGATCTTAATACCAAAGCCAGAAAAAGATACCACAATAAAAGAAACTTACAGACCAATATCCCTTATGAATATGGAATGCAAAAGTCCTCAGCAAAATACTGGCAGTTTCCAATAGTACATAAAAAGAATTATACACCATGATCAAGTGGGGTTTATCACAGATATGCAAGGGTGGTTCAGTATAAGAAAATCAGTGTAATATACATTAATAGAACAAAGGGAAAAAAACCTCCTGATCATCATAATTGATGCAGAAAAGGCATTTAATAAAAGCCAGCACCCTTCTCGATAAAAGCATTCAGAAAATAAAGAATAGAATGAAAAGTCCTCAAAATGATAGCGCATATATGAAAAACCCACAGCTATCATTCTTAATGGTGAAAAACTGAAAGCTTTCTGCCTTAAGATCAGGAACAAGACAAGGATGCCCACTGTCACCACTTCTATTCAAAATTGTACTGGAAGTTCTAGCCAGAGAAACTAGGAAAAATAAATAAGTAAAAGGTACCCAAATTGGAGAGGAAAAGTAAAACTTTCCCTATTTACAGATAACATGATCGTATATACAGAAAATCCTAACAAAGCACTAGAGCTAATAAATAAGTTCAACAAAGTGCTGGGGTACAGGATCACCAAAAAATTAATAGTGTATCTTTTTTTTTAACATCAATTTTATTGATACATATTAATAAAGCATAAAATTCATTCAAAGTGTATAATCAATGGTATTTTGTATAATCACATAGTTGTGCATTCATCACTTCAATCATTATTTGAGCATTTTCATTATTTCAATAATAATAATATACAAAAAATAAAAACAAGAAAATTCTTCACCTCTCAATCTGTTTCCCCTGCTGTACACAGCTGCTATTTCAGGCTATTCTTAGACAATTATTTATTTATTAAGCAGTTTTATTGAGATATATTCACATACCATATGATCTACCTAAAGTGTATAATCAATGGCTTTTAGTATAATCACAATGCTGTGCATTCATCATCACAAAAAATTTTAGAATTTTTTCATTACTCCAACTCCAAACCCTTAGCATGACTTCCCTAACCCTACATAACCACTTATCAAATCTAATCTTTATAAATTGATTTATATTTACATTTTATATAAATGGGATCACCCATAATGTTACACAATATATTTAGTTCATAGTAATACAATCATACAATATTTGTCCTTTTGTGTCTGGCTTGCTTTTCTCAACATAATGTCCTCCATGTTCATTCATGTTGTCATATGCTTTACACTTCACTTTTTACAGCCGCATCATAATCCATCATGTGAATACACCACAATTTGTTTATCCATTCATCAGTTGATGAACACCTGGGTTGTTTCCAACTTTTTGGGAATCATTAATAACATCACTATGAACATAGATGTGCAGATGTCTATTCCTGTCACCACTCTCGGTTCTTCTGGGTATATATCCAGTAGTGGTATTGCAGGGTCATGCAGCAAATCTATATTCAACTTCTTTAGGAACTGCCAAACAGCTCTCCACACAGACTGAACCATTCTGCATTTCACCAACAATGAATAAGTGTTCCTATCTCTCCACATCCTCCTCAACACTTGTAGTTCTCTGTCTTTTTAATTCTGGCCGTTCTGATAGGTGTGAAATGACATCTCATTGTAGTTTTGATTTGCATTTCCCTAATCATTAGTGATATTCAACATTTTTTCATGTGTTTTTTTGCCATTTATATTTCTTCTTTGGACAAGTGTCTATTCAAGTCTTTTGCCCGTTTTTTAATTGGATCGATCAGACATGTGATTTCCAAATATTTACTCCCATTGAGTCGGCTGCCTTTTCACTCTTTTGACAATGACCTGTGAAGTGCAAAAGTGTTTAATTTTGAGGAGGTTCCATTTATCTATTTTTTCTTTTGTTGTGCTTGATTTGGGTGTAAGGTCCAAGAAACCACCACCTACCACAGGTCTTTAAGATGTTTCTCTACATTTTCTTCTAGTAGTTTTATGGTCCTGGCTTTTATATTTAGATCTGTGATCCATTTTGAGTTGATTCTTGTATAGGGAGTGTGATGGTTAGGCTAACGTGTCAACTCGGCCAGGTAATTGTGTCCAGGTGTTTGGTCCATCAAACACTAGGCTCATTGTAATACAAGAGCATTTATGGACTTCAATCACCAGTGAGTTTACTGCTTGGATGGCTGATTACTTCTGCATCAATCAGGGAGATTGCATCAGCAATGGATGACGCTTTTATCCAATCAGTTGAATGCCTTAAAAGGGGAAGTGATTTCAACATTCAGAGAGAATTTCCCAGCTCATCTTTGGACAGACAACTTCTCCCAGAAACTCATCAAGGACCTTTCATTGAACTTTCATCATAGTCCCTGGTTTGCAGCCTGCCTGAGGCACCTGGACTTGTGCATCCCCACGGTTGCGTGAGAGACTCTTATAAAATCTCATATTATTGACAGATATCTCCTGTTGATTCTGTTTCCCAAGAGAACCCTGACTAATACAGCTGGTACTGGGAGTGGTTCTTGAGGAACAGAGTCTTAAACATGGGATGTCTGAAGTGGTTCTGTGAGTTTTGCAATTGGCTCTCCAATTGGACACAAGAGTACTAATGACTCCCTTTCCAATAATGAAGAGGTTGCTAACAGTCCATGGCGTGAGGTGGCAATAGAGATATGCAAAATAGCGTCACTGGATTCCCCTACTTCCATGCTTATAAGAAGCAAGGATCTGGGTGAGAGTGTTTTCAACACCTCAACAGAATTTTGTGGAGTCAAAATGTATAATGATGTTGGCTGGCTCCTCCTAGATACTCTGGATACAGTTATAAAAGAAAGAGATGAGCTAAAGTCTTCAAAATTGAAACTTAAATGCCTCATGAATGATGTGAAAGTTGCTATGTGTGCCCTGAAAGAAAACCTTGTCTTCTGTAGCCACAGATTTGAGATATCTGAGAATCAAACCCAGACTCTCATTGTACAAGTAGCAGAATTACAGAGGAAACTAAAATCTCAACCCCACAGGGTTTCTGCAATTAAAGTGAAGGCATTGATTGGAAAGGAGTGGAACCCCGAGGATAGGGATGGAGACATAGGGGATGATAATATTGGTGGGGACATTGGAACCCTAAATTCTGCTGAGACTCTACCAGGTAAACCTGCAATGGCCTGCCCTGTGGAGACTACACCTTGTCAACCTTGTATCATCCAGCCTCCAGCCTGCCCCAGGGAGTCTGGACATCCTACCAGCCATGACACAGGTACCAGCCAAACTCCAGCATGCACTGCCCAACCTCCAGTCTGCCCTGAGCAATCTGCCTTCCAACCCCTGCCTGAAGAAATTAATCCTGTCTCACCAGAAGAAAATGCAAAGGATGCCCTGAGGTCAGTAACTTGCAAGACATTTCTAATCCTTTTCTGTACCCACCCCCATCACCCCTCTTGTCTTCGAGACTTTTACTAGACTAAAATCACAAGCCCCCAAAGGTGAAATACAAAGTGTTACCCATGAGGAAGTATGCTATACTCTGAAAGAACTGCATGAATTTTCCAACTTACATAGACAGAAATCAGGGAAATATGTGTGGGAATGGATACGAAGGGTAAGGGATAATGGTGGAAGGAATATAAAGTTGGATCAGGATGAATTTATTGATATGGGTTCACTAAGCAGAAATTCTGGATTCAACGCTGTAGCTTGAGGGGTTAGAAAGGGCTCTAACAGTTTGTTTGGGTGGCTGACTGAAACATGGACCAAAAGATGGCCTAGCATGTCTGAGGCTGAGATGCCTGATTTGCCCTGGTATACAGTAGAAGAGGGGATTCAAAGACAGAGAGATTGGAATGCTAGAATGAATTTACCATTTGAGACCTGCCCACTCACCCCAGGAATGTCCAGGGAGTGAGACAGGGGTCCTCTTTTATTCTTTTGGTTATAGATATCCAATTCTCCCAGCACCATTTATTGAAGACTGTTTTGACTTGGTAATTTCGTCAAAAACCAGTTGACCATAGACATGAGGGTTTATTTCTGGACTCTCAATTCTATTCTACTAATCAATTTGTCTGTCTTTATGCCAGTACCAGGCTATTTTGACCACTGTAGCTTTGTAATATGTTTCAAGGGCAGGCAGTGAAATTCCTCCCACATCACTCTTCTTTTTTAGGACACTTTTGGCTATTTGGGTGCACTTTCTCTTCTATTTCTGTAAAGTAGGCTGTTGAAATTTTAATTGGTATTGCATTGAATCTATAAACCAGTTTGGGTAGAATTGACATCTTCATGATATTTATTCTTCCAATCCATGAACATGGAATGTCTTTCCACTTGTTTAGGTCTTCATTGATTTCTTTTAGCATTGTTTTGTATTTTTCTGCATATAGATCCTGTACTTCTTTGGATAAATTGATTCCTAGGTATTTGAGTTTTTCTTGCTGTTGTAAATGGAATTTTTCCCTGATTTCCTCCTCAGATTGTTCAATACTTGTGTACAAAAGCATTACTGATTTTTGTGTGTTGATCTTATATCCTGCCACTTTGCTGAACCCATTTATTAGCTCAAGTAGCTATCCTGTAGGCACTTCAGAATTTTCTAAATATGGGATCATATCATCCACAAATAGAGTTTTGCTTCCTCTTTTCCTATTTGGATGCCTTTAATTTTTTTTTTTTCCTTGTCTAATTGCTCTCACTAGAACTTCTAGTACAATGTTGAATAACAGTGTTGACAGTGGGCATCCTTCTTTTGTTCCCAATCTTAGAGGGAAAGCTATCAACCTTTCCCCATTGAGTATGATGTTGGCTGTGGATTGTTCATATATGCCTTTTATCGTATTGAGGAATTTTCCTTTTACTCCTATCTTTTGAAGTGTTTTTATCAAGAAAGGATGCTGGATTTTGTCAAATTCCTTTTCTGCATCAAATGAGATTATCATGTTTTTTGTTTTTTTTTTTTTTCATTCAATTTGTTAATGTGGTGTATTACATTGATTGATTTTCTTATATTGAACCAGTCTTGCATACCAGGAATAAATCCCACTTGGTCGTGATGTATAAGTCTTTTGTTATGCTGTTGGATTAGATTTGCAAGTATTTTGTTGAGAATTTTTGCATCTACGTTCATTAGAGATTGGCCTATAATTTTCTTTTCTTGTAGTGTCTTTATCTGGCTTTGGTATTAGGGTGATGGTGGCTTCATAAAATGTGTTGAGTAATTTTCCCTTCTCTTCAATTTTTTGGAAGAGTTTAAACAGGATTGGTGTTAATTCTTTTTGAAATGCTTGGTAGAATTCACCTGTGAACTCATCGGGTCCTGGACTTTTCTTTGTTGGGAGATTTTTGATGACAGATTCAATCTCTTTAAATGTGATTGGTGTGTTAAGTTCTTGTATTTCTTGTAGTGTCAGTGTAGGTTGTTTGTGCATTTCTAGGAATTTGTCCATTTCATCTAGGTTGTGTAATTTGTTGGTATACCGTTTCTCATAATATCCTCTTATGATCCTTTTTATTTCTATTGGGTCAGTCATTAACTTCCCCCTTGCATTTCTGATTGTATTTATTTACATCTGCTCCCTTTCTTTGTTAGTCTAGCTAGGGTTTTTTCAATTTCATTGATCTTCTCAAAGAACCAGCTTTTGGTTTGGTTGATTTTCTCTGTTGTTTCTGTTTCTTCTCAATTTCCCTCTCAAGACTGCCTTCTCTGTATCCCATAAGATTTGATAAGTTGTGTTCTCATTTTCATTTGTCTCAGTATGTTTACTGATTTCATTTGCAATTTCTTCTTTGACTCACTGATTTAGGAGTGTGTTGTTTAGCCTCCACACATTTGTGAATTTACCTTTTTCCTGTCTATAATTGATTTCCAGTTTCATTCCATTATGGTCTGATAAGGTGCTTTGTATAATTTCAAGCCTTTTATATTTTTTGAGTGCTGCACTGTACCCTAACATGTGGTCTATCCTGGAGAAAGGTCCATGGGCACTTGAGAAGAATGTATAACCCGCTGAGTTTGGATGCAACGTTCTGTATATGTCTGCTAGGTCTAACTCGTTTATCATAGTGTTTAAGTTCTCTGCTTCCTTGTTATCTTCTAGTTATTCTATCTAATGAAGTCTCTATTATTGTAGAGATATATTTCTCCCTTCAGTTTTTCCAGAGTTTGTATCATATATTTGGAGCACCCTGGATAAGTGCATAAGTATTTATGACTGTTATATCTTCCTGGTGGATTGTCCCTTTTATTAGTATATAATGGCCTTCTGTATCTCTTATTAACTTTTCTGCATTTAAAGACTATTTTGTCTGATATTAGTATAGCTACCCCTGCTCTATTTTGGCTACTATTTGCATGAAGTATCTTTTTCCAACCTTTCACTTTCAGGCAGTTTGTATCCCTAGGTCTAAGGTGAGTCTCTTGTAAGCGGCATATGTATGGCTCATGTTTTTTCATCCATTTTGTCAGCCTATATCTTTTGATTGGGGAGTTTAATCCATTCACATTCAATGATATTACTGTAAATGCATTATTTACTTCCACCATTTTATTCTTTGGTTTTCATATGTCATATTTTCACCTGTCTTTTTACACTTTGGGTTATCCTTTCTTCTAAATTCTCCTCCAAGCTTCTCTCTCCTGTCTTTTTCTTTCAGGCTTAAGGCTTCCTTTAATATTTCCTGTGAAAATGGATTCTTTTTTATGAATTCTCTTAGTTTCTGTTTGTTTGTGAACATTTTATACTCACCTTCATATTTGAAGGACAATTTTGCTGGATAAAGAATTCTCAACTGGCAGTTTTTCTCTTTCAGTATCATAAATGTATTATACCACTGTCTTCTTGCCTCCATGGTTTCTGACGAGAAGTCCGTGCTAAGTCTTACTGGTCATCCCTTGCTTGTGATAGTTTGCCTCTCCCTTGCTGGTCTCAGAATTTTCTCTTTATCTTTGACCTTTGACATTCATAGTAGTATGTGGCTTGGAGTAGGTCTAATCAGTTTTATTCTGATTGGGGTACAGTGAACTTCTTGGACATGTAAGTTCATTTCTTTCACCAGAGTTGGGATATTTTCAGCTATTATTTCATCAGATACTCTTTCTGCCCCCTTTTCCTTCCCTTTTCCTTCTGGAACTCCCATGACATATATGTTGTTGCATTTAGTTTTGTCATTCAACTTCCCGAGCCCCTCCCCAATTTTTTCCATTCTTATCTCTTCAATTTCAGCTGTTCTGCCTTCAGTATCAATTTATTTCTTCTATCATTTCAAGTCTGCTGTTGTATGCCTGTAATGTATTTTTTATCTCACCTATTGTGTCTTTCATTCCCATGAACTGTTACTTTTCTGTTCAGAATTTCAAATTCTTCTTTGTGCTTGCTCAACATCTTCTTGCTGCTGTTTATCTCTTTAGCCATATTGACTTTCAACTCATTAATTTGATTTTGGAAATTTATGTGCACCTCATTAATTAGTTCTTACAAATTCTGTGTCTCTTCTGGGGCTTTGATATATTCCTTTTCTTGGGCCATGTTTTCCATTTTCTTAGTATGGCTCATAATTTTTTTCTGATGTTTAGGCATCTGATTAGGAGGGTAGTTTAGTCAGATGCTCAATTTCTTTCCTTTCATAGGGATTCAGTGGAAGGAGGCTGTGTGTTACTGCTGCTCCTTGATTCTTGGTTCAACTTGGATTGTTAGGATTGCCCCTGTTAGTTGCTTAAAATTGGGCTCTTGATCCAGTAATAGGTTGCAGATCTGCTTCCTAGGAGCTTGGGGAGGGAGGCTATAAAGACTGGAAAAAGCCTCTCTTACATATTTTTAATTTTCTCACGTGCACTTCCTTGGTCTGCCAGCAGGTGGCACTCTGACAGCCCTCTCAGTTCACTGCCTGGTTGGGATGTGTTTTGAGTTTTGCCATCTGGATTCCCTTTCTTTGTCCCTCTCTCTTCTGGGCGGTGTCAAACCTTTGCCTGGTGTCCTAAACCCTATAAGATCTTTTTCCAAGCCTTTTTGCCTGTCCTCTAGCTATTTTTAACAGTGGTGTTTCTGTACTCTAGAAATGAACAATCTGAAGAGGAAATCAAGAAAAAAATTCATTTACAATACCAACAAAAATAATAAAAACTCTTAAAAAAGAAAAAAATCTTTAAAAAAATATTTTTAACCAAGAATGTAAAGGACTAAAACCTGGAAAATTGCAAAGCATTGCTGAAAGAAATGAAAGAGGATCTAATAAATGGAATGACATTTCATGTTCATGGATTGAAAAACTAAATATTCTCAAGGTGTCAAATTTTACTCAAAGCAATTTACAGATTCAACATAATCCCAATCAAAATCCCAAATAACTTCTTTGCAGAAATGGAAAAGTAAATCATTAAATTTATATGAAAGGGTAAGGAGCCCCAAATAGTCAAAACTATCTTGAAAAATATGAACGAAGTTGAAGGGTTCACACTTCCTGATTTTAAAACTTATTACAAAGCTACAGTAGTAAAAACAGCATGGTACTGGCACAATGACAGATATATAGACCAAAGAATTTGAATTGAGAGTTCAGAAATAGATCCTCACAGCTATAGCCAATTGAATTTTGGCAAGGGTGTCAAGTCCACTCAAGAGGGAAAGAATATTCCCTTCAACAAATGGTGCTGTAGAACTGGACAGCCATATTCAAAAGAATAAATGGTGACCCCTATCTCACAGCATATACAAAAATTAACTCAAAATAGATCAAACAGCTACATTTAAGAACCAAAACTATAAAACTCCTAGGAGAAAACACAGGGAAGAAACTTCAGGACTTTGTATTAGGCAATAGTTTCTTAGACTCAAAGCACAAGCAACAAAAGAATTAATAAATGGGACTTCTTCAAAACTGAAAAGTGTTGTGCAAAGGACTACTTCATCACGAGTGTAAAAAAAATAACCTTCAGAATGGGAGAAAATATTTGGAAAACACATATCTGATAATGGATTTATATCCAGAATATATAAAGAAATCCTTCAATTCAACAACAACAAGGCAAGCAACCCAATTAGAGTAGGCTAAAGACTTGAACAGAATCTCCAAAGATGATATGCAATTGCCAAAAAAAAAGAATATGTAAAGATGCTCAATATCATTAGCCATTAGGTAAATGCAAATCAAAAATCACAGAGAGATACCATTTAACTCCTACTATAATGGCTACTATTCAAAAAATGGAAAATAATGTTGGAAAGGATGTGGAGAAATGGAACACTTGTTCATTGTTTTTGGTGAGATTGTAAAATGGTACCACTGTTGTGGAAGGCAGTTAGCAGTTTCTCAGAAAGATAAGTATAGAATTACTACGTGATCTGGTATTCCCACTTCTAGGTATATACCCAAAGGCTGAAAGCAGGGACTCAAACAGATATCTGCACACTGATTTTTGATAGCAGCATTCTTCACAACTGCCAAAGGTGGAAGCAATCCAAGGGTCTATCAACACATGAATAGATAAGCAAAATGTGGTATATACATAAGTGGAAATCTTATTCAGCTGTAAAAAGGAATGAAGTTCTGATACATGCTACAGCATGGATGAACCTTGAAGACTTCATGCTGAGTGAAATAAACCCAACACGTAAGGACAAATATTGTATGCTGTCACTGATATGAAATAATCAAATATGCAAAATCATACAGTCAGAATCTAGAATACAGATTACCAGAGGCCAGGCTGGAGGTAGGGAATGGGGAGTTAATGCTTAATTTGTACAGAGTCTCTGTTTGGGGTAGTGGAAAAGTTTTGGTAATAGGTGGTGGTGAAGATAGGACAACACTGTAAATGTAATTAACACTACCAAATTCCATATTTGAATGTGGTTAAAAGTAGAACTTTTCTTTGTATATATGTTATCAGAATAAAAATATTTTTAAAAACCAACACAAATGGTGAATCCTAATTTAAATGATAGACTATAGTTAATAGTATAATTACAATAATATTATCAATTTTAAAAGAGGTACCACACTAATGAAATTTGTCAATAATAGGGAAAATTCCATGTGTGAAGGTCATATACGGGAATTCTTTACTTTCTGTATTATATTTCTGTATACCTACAACTTCTCTAATTAAAAAAAGAAAAAGAAAAAAATGAGTAGAATATCTAGACAAGATCAGTAAGTATCTTAATTTGCCAGACTGTTAAGATAAATACCCACACATTGGGTTGGCTTAACACCAGGAATTTGTTGGCTCATGGTTTCAGAGGCTAGAACTTCAAAATCAACAAGTTAGCAAGAAAATTCTTTCTCCCCAAGGACTGCAGCGTTCTGGTACTACACTGCCACAATCTTTGGCTTGCCTCCTGTCTATGGTGATCTCTCTTTCCTTGTGTCTTCTGGTTTCCACTGACTTCCAGCTTCTTGCTCCTTCCTCCCACCAGCTTCTATGACTTTTGGCTTCAGGTTTCTTCTCATATCAGGCCTTCAGTAATATGGACTAAGACCCACCCTGATTCAGTTGGCCATGCCTTAACTAAAATTAACATCTTCAAAAGGCCCTATTACACATGTGTTCACACCCACAGAAATTCAGATTAAGATTAAAAACAGGTATTTGTTGAGGTATATCACAATAAGAAAATAGAGGACTTGAACAATATTATAAATCAACTGTACCTAACAAACATATATAGAACACCCAACATTCAGTGAATACACATTCAAGTGCACATGGAACATTCTCGAAGGAAGCCCATCTGTTAGGTTACAAACAATTGTTAGTAAATTTTTAAAAGACTGAAATCATACAATGTATCCTCTCTGACCTTAATGGAATGAAGCCAGAAATCAATAACAGAAGGAAACTACAAAATTCACAAATATGTAGAAACTAAACAACATACTCTTAAACGACCAATGGATCAAAAAAAAATCACAAGGGCAATCATTAAAGAAAATTTTGAGACAAATGAAAACAAAAACATATAGAAAACTTATAGGATGCAGTGAAAACAGTGCTCATTGGGAAATTTATACATATAAACACATTTAAAAAGAAGAAAGATCTGAAATCTATAACCTAACTTTACTCCTTTAGGAAGTAGAAAAAGAACAAACTAAACCCAAAGCTAGCAGAAGAAAGGGGGAAAATAAAGACTAGAATATAGATCAACAAAATGGAAAATTGAAAAATAATAGACAAAATCAAAGACATCAAAAGTTGGTTTTTTGAAAAAAAATCAACAAAAATTGAAAACACTGATCTAGATTGACTGAAAAAAAGAGAAGATGAAAATAACTAAATTCAGACATTAAAGTGGGGACAGTATTACAAATCTTATAGCAAATAAAAGGGATTATAAGAGAACACTGTGTGTAGAATTGTAAAAAAAAGCAAATTAGAAAATCAAGATATAATAAATAAATACCTAGAAACACACAAATTACCTAAACCAACTCAAGAAGAAACAGAAAATCTGAACAAAGCTATAACAAGTAAAGATATTGATTCAGTAATCAAAACGTTCCCCCCCCGCCCGGCAAAAAAAAAAATCCAGGCCCAGATAGCTTTACTGGTGAATTCTACCAAACATTTAAAAAATAAGCACAAGTCCTTTTCAGACTCTTCCAAAAAATTGAAAAGGAGGGAACACTAACACATTTTACACGACCAGCATTACCCTGATATCAAAACCAGACAAAGATACTATAGAAAATAAAACTACAGACCAATATTTTTTTATAATACAGATGCAAAAATCCACAAGAAAGTACTAGCAAACTGTGTCCTACAGCAAATCGAATTTTACATCATGACCAAGTGGGATTTGTCACTGCAAGGGTGGTTCAGGATAAGAAAATCAACCAATGTAATATAATACATTAATAGAACAAAGGGGAAAAAAAAACATAGGATCATCTCAATTGATACAGAGAAGGCTTCTGACAAAATCCAGACCCACTTCTTGATAAAAACATTCAGAAGACTAAAAATAGAAGGAAACATCTTTAATATCATAAAGAGCATATATAAAAAACCCACAGGTAACATCATATTCAGCGGTGAAAGACTGAAAGTTTTTGTCCTAAGATCAGGAACAAGACAATGATGCCAGCTTTCACATTGCTATTCAACATTGTACTGGAAGCTCTGGTCAGAACAGTTAGGCAAGAAAGAGAAATAAAAGGCATCCAAATTGGAAAGGAAGAAGTAAAACTATTTCTATTCATAGATGATATGAGCCTATATATAGAAAATACCAAAGAATCCATAAAACACTATTAGCACTAATAAATGAATTGAGCAAAGTTGCATGATTCAAGATCAAAACACTAAAATCAATTGTGTTTCTCTACACCAGCAATGAACAACCCAAAGAGGAAATTAAGAAAGCAATTCCTTTTACAATAAATCTAAAAGAATAAAATACACAGGACTAAATTTAACCAAGGAAATGAAACATGTATATGAAAAACTAAAAAGCATTGCTGAAAGAAATCAAAGAACTAAATGGAAAGACATTTTGTGTTTGTGGACTGGAATACAATATTGTTAAGATGGCAATACTACCCAAAGCAATCTTATACTGCCCAATTCAATGCAATCCTGCAATCCCTATCTGAATTCCAATAGCCTTTTTTGCAGAAATGAAAAGGCTATCTTCAAACTCATATGTAATTACAAAAGGCCCCAAAGAGCCAATACTATACTGAAAAAGAACACTGCTGGAGAACTCCCACTCTTTGATTTCCAAACTTAGTACAAGGCTCAAGTGATCTAAACAGTGTGGTACTGGCAGAAGGATCAACATGCAAACCAATGGAACAGAACTGCAGTCCAGAAATAAACCCATACATATGTGGCCAGTTGATTTTAAACAAGGGTGCCAAAACCATTCAATGTGAAAACAATAGTCTCTTCAACAAATAGTCTTTTCAACAAAAGAGAAATTGGATACCTTGTGCTGGGAAAACCGTATACCCACATGCAAGAGAATGAAGTTGAATCCCTACCTCATACCAAATACAAAAATTAACTCAAAGTGGATCAACACCCTAAATGTAACAACTAAAACTGTAATATTCTAGAAGAAAACATAGGGCTAAATATTCATATGACCTTGGATTTGGCTGTTAATTCTCAGATATAACACCAAAAGAATAAGCAACAACAAAAAAATAGAAAATTGAGCTTCATCATCAAAATTAAAAACTTTTGTGCATCAAAGGACATTATCAAGAAAGTGAAAAACAATCTAAAGAATGGAGAAAATATTTGCCTATCATACATCTGCTAAGGATCTAGTAGCCAAAATATATAAAGAACTCTTACAACGCAACAATATAAAGGCAAACTACCCAATTTTTAAAATGGGCAAAGGACTTGACCCATTTCTCCAAAGACGATATACGCATGGCAAACAAACATATGAGAAGTTGCTAACATCATTAGCCATTAGAGAAATGTAAATCAAAACCAAAAGAGATACCACTTTACATCCATTAGGATGGCTATAATAAAATAAAATTATGCAAAAACATAAAATAACAAGTGTTGGTGAGGATGTAGAGAAATTGGATACCTGGTACATGGTTGGTGGGAATATAAAATGGTACAACCACTCACTGTGGAAAACATTTTGGCAATTCCTCTAAAAGTTAAACACAGAATTACCATAAGATCCAGAAGTTTATCCCTAGGTATACACCCAAAAAAAAACTGAAAATAAGCACTCAGATCCTTGTACATCAAAGTGCATACTGGCAGCATTAACAAAAGTCATAAGGTAGAAACAATCCAAATGTTCGTCAACAGATGAATGGATAAACAAAATGTGGTATATACATACAATGGAAAGCTATTCAGTCATAAAATGGAATGGGGTTCTCATATATGCTACAACATGGACGAACCTTGAAAACATGCTCAGTGAAATAAGCCAGACACAGAAAGACAAATAATGTATGATTCCATTTATATGAAATATCCAGAACAGGTAAATCCAAAGAAATGGAAAGCAGATTAGTGGTTGCCAGGGGCCAGGTAAAGGGAGGAATAGGGAGTGATTATTTAATAGCTAAAAGGTTTTCCTTGGGGGGTGATAAAAATGTTTTGGTAGTAGAAAGAGGAGGTAGATATTCAACATTGTAAATGTACTAATACCACAGAATTGTACACTCTAAAATGGTTAATTATATGTTAAGTGAATTTCACCTCAAGTTTTAAAACTGAGGGGGAAAACATATGATTCCACTAAAGCAAGATTTTTAATTCTGTCATTTCTGTCAAATATATTCAATATTTTTAGCATTTAGAAATATTACTTGATTGTCAATTCTAATAGCTTATTTTATCCAACTCCTAAATTTTCCCTAATGAATGTATTTTCCCCACCTATTCCTAAAACTAACACATTTCATTTCTTTAGAAAATTACCTAAAACATCATTTACTTCAGATAAAGACAGATGGGAACTTTAAATTGTTTCATGTATGTTCTTACTCATTAATCAAGCATTTGAGTACTGGACCTTATATCCTTTCTGGCACCATTATAGGTAAAAAATAAATGTTCCATATTAAGTGATATGGAATATATATTTTTAATGTCAAATTGGTTCTTATCCTTAAGGAACTTATTATCAAGTTGGAGGACATATAGTTAGACACCTGAAATAATTGTAAACAACGCAAGACCAGTTAAAATGAAATGTTAAATTATCTAGAATATGATTAAAGATGAATAGTTCTCTGTTTTCTAATCTGGGGTCAAGTGATTAAGGTAGAAATCCTTCACTGATAAGAATCTCTTTTTTTTTGAACCTTTAACAGAACTTCTGTAGTAACTCTACTCTCCATGATATTTGTATGTTTACTTTTGTCCTCCACCCCTTACTTGTTTCTTATACATATCTGTAGTACTGTTCCTCCACACATTAGATCCTGCCTTTATCATATTTGTATAGTTTTAACTATTTTACATATGCCTATCAAGTATGTAAACTCTATGATATAGCTAAGAGTAAGGGTTCTGCAATCACACAGATGAGTCTGTGTGAGCAAACTGCTCACCTCTCTATACTTGAGTTTCCTCATCTGCAAAATGAGGATAATAAGGTTGTTATAAGAGTTGTTGAAACTATTTATGTAAAGCATTTACGACAATACGAGGCACATTATAAGCTCTCAAAAAAGTTAGCTAATTTTGTAACATGCCTAAAAAATTGTGCTTTTTTAAAAGAACCAACAGGTGGAAGTATACCAACCCTCTCTCTTAGCTTGCCACAACTATTCAAAGCTGACATAAAAGGGACTTTGTATAAGGCCTTGAACCAAGCCTATTTAAGTCCCTTCTGCTTGATGAAACATTGTTGCAAATTTTTTTATGATAATAGGAGTTATGAATACAATATATTCTTTCTTATGTTCTTTCCAGCTAGAAGTGGTAATAAATAAAATAATTTAGAAGCAGAGGAATGTAGAGTTCATTTGTTGTTCAGTTTGTTATACTGTACAACTAAGAAATAGCACAACACATTACAACAGTGAAAAAGAAGAAATTTATTTTGTTCTAGTATTTAAAAAAAAAAAAAAGATAAATTCACTGTCAATGTTACCAAAAGATTAATACCATTTCCATAATTTAGCATATGACCAAAGCCCACAGGCCATAAGAAATGATATCCAAAATTTTGAGGGATAGCAGATGCCAAATGAAATATTTAATAGATACCTTCAGTTGTAATGATCAGTAAAACGAAAAGATTTGGCTTCTGACATATATAGGTGGTTCTGTAACTGTTTAGAACGCTTTGCTTCTAGTCGGAGCTGTCTAGTTCTCTCTCTGACAGCTTGTTGCTCAGCTAGTTTTTCTATCCGTTTCCTCCTTAGCCATCTGTAAAGAGAAGCATAACCACATTTGTTGCATATCAACCTGAATATACTTTTCATACTATCAAGTTACTACTATAGTCAAAAGAAATGGACATTTACATTGAAATGCCGTAGTTACAACACAAATTATTAAAGTATTTACTGAAAGTTTTGGGGCTTATAACCCATGTACACACAACACAATATAGCTACATTTAGCATCAAATATTTTAAGGTAAATTTTGTCATATGACGAAACTGTAAACTTGTTGTTTTTTTTTAAGAAAACAGTAATTGATATGTGGCATAGGAGCTCATCATTTTTAAAATATGGTTTTCTAAACAAATATGTATTTGATAGTTTCCAAATAACTTATTGTTTGTAACTAGCTGTATTCTAACACCTTTCTTGATCAGGTTAAGAATATCAGAATGCAGAGCTGCTTCCTTGCTCATGTTGGTAAGGAAATTACAGTATTCTTGCTTTTCAGTGCATAAAATAGATCTTCCTTAAAATGGAAAAATAAGCCTAAGTGTAAAAGCATCAAAAGAGGCGATGAGTTTACGTGGCTAAGAGACTTCAAAGTGAGTCGGGAAGTCATTCCAGAGGTTACGCTTATGCATGTTTCAGCAGGATCTCATTGACTGCCAAAGTAAATGCTACCTCAAATAGTGGGGCTCGTGAGGGCTCTGAAAACATCTAGACCCTACAGTCAGGGCAGATAGCTCAGTAGTATGATTCCTTGCCACTGGGCCCTACATTGGAATTTATGCTCCCCCGTGTGACAGAGTTGGATTCAATTGTGATTTCCATACACATGGCTCTTCTAACCCTTCTATTTGAACCTATAGTTAGTACTAGGATTGATGTATGTCCAAGAGACTAAAATCTTTGGGCTGTCCATGTGCCAGCTGAGCCGTGAATCTCAACAGAGTTGCAACACCTATTCTTCAGTTTACTGGACTTACCCAGGACAACTAACAAGGAGATGATGATGGACAATGATCATCCCAAGGAACCGAGAGAGTCTACAACTGCAAGCAAGAGAGTCCCATCCATCTGCCCCATGGGATGGAAGCCCCCTCTCAATTAGAGGTGGAGTGGGCATCACCATCCCAGAAGCCTCAGGATTTGGGAATGAACTATGGACTAAAGTAGACTTACTGGTATTCTACTAAAAACTTATTGTGATTCTAGCAATGAAAGAATTTATATCATTGTTGTGGAGGCAGTGGCCACTGGAGATTCTGAGGGCAGGGAGAGGGAAAAACAGGTGAAATATGGGGGCATTTTAGGGACTTGGGAATTGTCCTGAATTACATTACAATGACAGAGACAGGCCATTACATATCTTGCCATAACCTACAAAAACATGCGAGAGAGAGTATAAACTACAATGTAAACTATAATCCATGCTTAGTGGCAATGCTCCAAAATGTTTTCATCAATTGCAATGAATGTACCACACTGTTGAAGGATGTTGTTAATGTGGGAAAATGTGGGCAGTATAGGGAGTGGGACCCATGGGAATCCCCTATATTTTTATGTAACATTTATGTAATCTAAATATCTTTTTCTAGCAAAAAATTTAAAAATATATTTTTTAAAAAGGTGAAGGGAAAGAGTCTACATTCTAACAAATTCAAGTCTATAAATCTTGCTTAAGTAAAATAATATTAAAAATAACTATATATACATATCTGGTATATAAGCATATATATACATAATATATAAGTATATATAGTATATTTTTCATAAATAAATTGAAACAACTACTAAATGACTGTGTTAGAATAAAAGGAACATCATAAACTAATGTTTTGTGGTCCTGAATTGGATACTGGTTTGGACAAATTAACCAAGTTATTTGGGAATCAACTAAGTGAAAAATGGACATGGCTCACTATTAGACGAGCTCATTAATGAAAATAAGCAGACTGCAGAACAGTATACACAGTGTAATCTCGATTTAGATTTTAAAACTGTAGATATGTGTACAGAGAAATGTGAAGAAGAAATCCACTAAGGTGTTAACAGTAGTGATCTCTGGGAAATGAAAATGTGACTTTTTCCCACTCCATTTCCACAATGTACATTTATTTGCTTATGTTATAATTAAAGGTTATATAAAAATTAAAAAAAGAAAAGGAAAGAAACAAAGAGAAGGCGTTAAAGAAAGGAAGAAAGGGAGGAAAGGAGAGAGGAATGAGAAAGAAATGAACTTCAAACAATTGAATTCAATATCCACTCTCTGCCCACTCCTTCCCAAGGGCTTGCAGGCAGAATTATGAGGCCAGGTCTGTATCCTGAGAATTAGTCAGGTAACTGCACAGTCTTAGCTAGATAAATGAAAAGAGACCAGGTTTGCTTTAAATTACCAAAGTATATGCCCAAACCACTTTTTCACATGGTCTACAAAGATCTTTTTCCTGAGCCTACTTGTCTTTCTTTACAAAAAGACATTTTATTGGCAAACAAAACTCTTTATTCAGTTTTCCTGAGCACTAAATAGGAGAAGCTGTAATCAATAAGTAAGCAAACAAAAAAGTAAGTAAATGGTAGGCTATCAAAGACTATCACACTGGTACCAACAGAAACAATTTTAGTATTGAAAAACAATACTTGGGAAGTGGGTGTAGCTCAGTAGTTGAGTGCCTGCTTCTCGTGTACAAGGTCCCGGGTTCAATCCCCAGTACCTCCTAAAAAACAAAAACAAAACAATACTTAAAGGAGGGTATAGGTATGCAAACTCTAAAATTGAAAGAATTAGCTCATAAGTTTAAATAAGCTACTATTTAAAACTGAATAGGTATCTACTGTAAGAGATAAAATATTTGGGGTTTATTTCCAAGTTTTACTGATTATCTAATTTTTCAAAACGACCATGAGGAAGGGGGATAATGTGCTGTCTTTAACTTACTCTCTAAAGGCCCTTTCACGGCCTTCTGTTCCTCTAAGGAAGAATAAGCATTCCTCTTGCCTTTTTAGTTCTTCTGTCTTTCTTTCTTTCATCTGCTCTTCGTGCTTTTTTTTAAGCCACAACCGAAAAGCTTGCTGTGGATCTCTATTTTCCTGCTGATTAGAAAAACAAGCTTTGCTTAATTGTTATAAGCCAAAACAACTTTCTGAGGCCCTGCCTACTGCAACCCTAGAAGAATACATGTTCCGCTCATCAATTTTTCCCCTAGTATCCAAACCTTGAATCAGCAACACTGCTTACCCTTTTGCCAGAAAATTCAACACTGAACTCACTGACATTCGGCTTCTTTCAAAAGTCTTACTGAAGTCATTGGTATATGAAGAAAGTCTAAAACCATGATTTTTTAACTTTTCAAAGTTGAATGCTTTTTTCAAATAAAATAAATTTGCACAATGGTATAAAACAAATTGTTAAAAACAAAGGGGTTAGGGAAAGTGGATACGAGAAGAGTTGAGGTCTTTGTAACAATTCCTGAAGGCATTCCATGAAATACAGTTTGAAAACCTACAATCCAACACTTGGGTAATTCATCCATTCCTTTAAATTCTACCTTTGTTTTTAAGATTGAAGAGTATATGTCAGAAGCTACTTAACTGCCAAGTCCCTCCCCAAACTGCAATTCCCATTATGGAGTTTGGCCACAAGGATTTTCAGCCATAAGTATTTTCCCATAATAGCCATACGGATCTTGTCATAAGAAAAAAAATCTAGTAGAAGTAGCTTGTTGCATGGTTCCTCAAACGTTGTAATGGATACTCTCTTCAGGAAATTTTCAAAAGCTGAAAGAGCTCTTATTTGGGGACTAAGGCAAGTGATGGAACAGATTTGGGGCTCTTTAGTTCTTAGGAAAAGTATGACTTATGCAGATGCCTGGCTGGAACATAAAGGAAAGGATAAACTTATTTAGTATTTTTCCCAAATACGAGCTTTGTGATAAAGACCGCCTATATCTTGCATTTTCCCTTTTCTATTACATTGCCAAGTACGCTCCATTCTAATTTATAAAATATATGTAACTTGGGATCTTTGATGTACAATGCTGGACTTTGGGGAGAGGACGCATATACCTAGAGGTTCATGCTGAATACCTAGTAGTCTGGGAATCCTGGAGATGACCAAAAAGTATTCACTCTGGAGTTACAAAGCAAAAGGTTTAAGGATTGGTGGATATCCCTATCCATTCCTTCAACAAATATTTACAGAGGATTGTAGTTAATTAAAACAGCATAGGGACTTTGCCCTGTCATGACATCTTAGATCCTATTGCTAGGCACCTCAATGACCACCCTAACACCTGCTTATACAAGATAAACAGCTTCTCCCTCTCTTCGCCATGTCCTACCTGGGTTTGGGCCCTGCAAAATGCAAACTCCCCAATCCCCACTCTTGCTTGACCAACCGCTACAGCTTTGCCCATGTAACACTATGAACTGTAATCTTTTGCTCCTCTCCTCCTTGGTCGAGTCCATGCTCCTGACGTGCTTCCCATGTGGCCTTGTGAGGCAGGCTGCTCCTCTCTGTTCCAGGAACTATGAGTACCAATTAAATTTTCTTTCATATATCTGGTGTCACTTGTCCTTGCCACACCTGATTATCCATATAAAGATTCTTGCTCTCATAATTGGTACAGTCAGCAGGATTAGTCTAGTCCCAGTAGATGGGAAGTTCTACATGTATCTCATACTTGTGCCTGACTAACAGACTTGCTTTCTCAACTAAGTGAAACTATTTGGGAGAGCTCTCTGTCTTGCTAGAGATCATGTGCACTGCTTTGCACCACTTTGTGTTGCCTATTGCAAGTGTTGCCGTAAATTCCCATCCTAAATTGTGGGTTCTGTTCCGAGGACCTCACAACCTCACCTAGTGGAATTTCTGGCTAGCAAGAAGGAGACCCTCCAGAGCTCCTAAGCCTAGGCTGTCTGACTAGTTGCTCTGAAAGGACTCCAGCTAGTCGATGGAGTTCATCACCGCTATTTGGGTCATGATCATGTTCCTGGTGTGAGAGGAAGACTGGGATACCTTCTACATACTGCCCTCTGTGTCTAAGGATGGCAGAGGTGCAGGAGTCCAAGTTACACTTTCCTCTTAATCCCATTTCCCCTCGAGCCTTTACTGGGGAGAAGGCAACCTCTCCATGAGAACTGTTCGGGTACCTCTAAAAGAGGCAATGCTGCCGGGGTTCAGCAACCTCTCCTATGTTGCACACCTTGCTTCTGCCACTCATCATCTCCTGATTCTATGGGTTATCACAGGTCCCATCAATGGCGATGGGTGGCACAAGTCTTGATGTCCTGCGAAAAGGGGACAGGAACACATTCTAAGATTTGGAGGAGGTCAACTAATTACTAAAGAAATGTACAATGCCATCACAGTGGGCTCAGGCTTTACTAAGCTGCATACCAACATCAAAAGGTGGTCCTCCTCAGATCCCACCTAAAAGGAGGCCCCACCTAAGGGCAACCTGGCCACCACTGCTTTCTTAGATGTGGATCCAGATCCCTCTGAGATGACGGGGACACCATAGAGTGAGAGCGGGCTACCTAAAAACAGGAAGCATGGGGAGGCACCTCACAAATGTTTCTGGTTATGACACAGGGGGTTAAGATCACAGGAGACAAAGAGGAACTTAAAACTGAAAGATGTAATTCCATTAGGCTGGAGATTCAAACGATTCTTAAAGATTTTGTACAAAAAGAGGAGGAAAAGGGGGCAGATTGGTTATTGAGAGTCTTTAATATGCAGTCCAAGTTGTTACTCTCATCCCAGGAAATGAGGCAATTGGCCGGTATCACTAAAGTCTCCAAGCCCTTCCCTTTATTGACCTGGATATTTATGGCATGGAAAAAAGGGCATCCATCCATAGCAGTTATTACCACTAAGGCAGATGCCCATTGACAAACAATTGAGAGGCCTTGATTGTTACTTAGAAAAATTGGGAGGATGCAGTGGGTATATCATTTCTTTGAGCATTCAGACAAAAGGGACCCAGAGTTCATCTCCAACCCTGGGGAGACCACCTTTGACACCAAGGCATGGGAACTTTTCTTACAGGCCACAATTCACAGCCTCACCAATTCTATCCTTGTCCCTTTTAGGCCTCCTCATATTATTGACCTAGCTCAGGGAACTCAGTTCACTCCCCCTTTGGCTCAACAAAGGTTGCTAGAATAAAGGATCATTTGGAATTTTCACTTGCCCCACTGCCCCCAGGTGGCAGGACAGCCTCTTCAAAAACCCATTACTTAAATTTCTAGTAATTGATAGCCCAAAAAGGCCTCCAGAGGGGCTCATATTTAGACATACCTTCCCTGAAGAAAACCTCCCAGCTCTGGAAACCTTACCAATATATACAGAATATAAAGATTGGATATTAAACCCTAGTTCCCCTGACTTTTTACACAAGTAGGAATTATAGCCACAGGCCAGAGCAGTGACACTGTGTGGGTTACAGAACAAGGTGTAAACAAGCTCCATCTTAGTCACATTTGGAAATGACACCACCAGGTGAAAGTGAAACTTGAGAGTTTGTCATGCATACCTAACCAGTACCACCTTTATATTCATTTTCAGCACAGACTGTGCTGGATTGGAAGCTAGAGAGGTATTTAAAATCTAATACCTCTCCCTTGGTGGTGGTGCAGCAACCCCAAACTGCCAGAGGCATATCACCAAAGCTAGTAATATACAAATGCTCACCCTGGCTAGGACTTATATTCTTCTTATGCCTGGCATGGGGTTGCTGGCTGACAGAGTGGGCCTAACCATACAAGGGAAGCCTGTAGCAACCAAATACAGGCAGCCCAAATTGGACCAACCAGACCTGTTGGCACGCTATAATACATTATCTCAAACCAGCATGTCACTGAGTGTGGATAAATCATCACCCATAAGGGGCCTTCATAAAAAATGGATTCAATAGCATCAATGCCTAAACAACACGGCCCACAGTCCCACAGCTATCCAAATATTGTCCTGCAAAGTGTCCACAGACTGGCTACACACCTACACCAACTCGAGCTTCTGCTATTATAAACCCTATGCTTTAGTGCACCACCTCTGGTGCTGGCAGGAGCAAACCTGGATTGTTCTTCCTTAATATATTAGACAACCATCAACACAGCTTATAAATGTGCTGAAAATATATATCCTTTGTAGATAGAATGTTTCCAAATTAGTAATCAAGAAACACCACTGACCATCCCAGGCCCCTAATAGAGATTTGTGGGTCCAGTAGCCACAGGGTTGACTACAGACAAATCTGGTGCTCATGGCCCAAGAGTATGTTATTAGCCGAGGCCTCTGGGCCCTCACCATTCCCCAGCTGATAGTGGATTCTCCAGTGGCAGACTGGCCACCACAGATGATGTCAACCCAGCCCAAGAGCTCATCGCTGAAGATGGCCTTGCTTCAGATGACACTGCCCTAGCCCAAGACTTCACTGCTGGAGATGGTAACCCTTGCCACTGAGCCACCAACAGCAAAAACTATACTCCCCAGCACTTGCTTATATAAGACCCTCTTCTCTTGTATTATACTACCCTGGTTCCTAATCCTGACCCAGATATCCAACAACAGCTTCTGAAATGTCTTTTTCAATATGACCCTCTGAGTTCCACTTCCCTGGGACTGCTGTCTGCCTACTGGGAAACCCTAGGAGCTAAGACCACATTGCAAAACTGTGAGTGAAAAACTCAAAGACTGAGATGCACAAAAACACTATGGAAAGCCAAACAATGCTTACAAAACCATACCATGCAGGGAATTACCATACAATTCCCCCCTCACCCTGTGCCAGAGAACTTGCCCATCCTATGTATACTTCTACAAATTCACAGACACTCCTGTTGGCCATCACCTCCAGCCAACATGCAAACACCCTTCACCTTTAATATCCCCATAATACAAATAGGAAGCATAATCCAATGCCAAAATCCCTGATGCTGAGACATCACAGAGTCAATTTTAGTGAATTAAAATAACATAGAGGGGAACTGTGGAAAGAAGGAGTAGGAAGCTCCAGGAATCATTTCCTCCACCAGAACAACTATCTTACTCAACTATTTTGAAAGTCCAGAGTCTGGTAGAACACTGTGCAGCATGCAGCAAAGAGTGGAAGGAAAAAGCTGGTAAATTGCAGTACATATAAGTGAATTCTTCTCTCTGAGTGACTATCCCCACTCTTACAGCAGGCAGCCTTGGGGTTTGGTCCCTGTCACAACATGCTAGAGCCAGAGTGGGACATAAAAACCTAGTTCCCAAGATCCAGGTGAAACACGGTCTGATGGCTAATCGCTGCTTTTGATTAAATACTTCAGATTGCAGAAACCCTGGCTCTGAGGGCAGCCATTGTTCCAACACATGCTGGACAAAAGGCAGCATCAGAGACTTAGAGATGGTACACTTCCTCAGAACTGCGGAACAGAGTTGAAGGGCTGCATTTGCTGGGCAGTCAAGAAAGTGCAGCTTTGGGGAGCCATGAGAGAAGCTCCTGCCACCCTTCCTAGCCCATCCCTCCTCCCCTCTCCAGGGCAGTTTGCAGCTGGCCTTGTTCCACCTAGGAAAGAGTGACTTGGGAAACTCCTCTCTGGTGTGTCCCCCTCCTAGAATTTGCCCTCCAGGAAAAAGCAGCTTGAGACAAGGAAAGCAGTGCAAGAAATAACTGAGGTGGGCAGCCTAGGGCAAAGTCTTACCTGCTTTAATCCTGCCGTGTAACACCTGGGAGACAGAGAAGGTCTATTTCTTGGGAAACAGAATGAGCATTCAGAATCCTGTAAACCAGGGAACTCCTAAGGCCACTAGCAAGCACAAGCCAAGGAAAGACACAGGCCCAGAAAAGACAGGGCAGACCATGCATTTGCATTCACCTTAGGCTGGCATTTCTGACAGGAGGGTTGAACTCTGAAGGAGAGCACAGCCAACACAAAGTCAATTTGCAAAGGTGGTGAAAGGTGTTTCTGTCCTTAGCTTTTCTTGGTTTTGTTAGCTCCTGACACTCAAGAAAGTCTGTCATTTCATGGCCGGAAACGAACTCAAGAAACGGACATCTCACTGAATAAATCCCAGAGTTAACATTTTAAAATATAATGTGCAGCATGCAAAAAAAGATTACAAGAAAAACAAAAACACAGGAAATGATGGCCCATCCAAAGGAAGAGGATAAAAAATCCTGAAAACATCAGTGAAGACCAGACTACGGACATACCCAAAAAAGACTTGAAAAAAATGATCTTCAATATGCTAAAGGAGATGAAGGAAAATACAGAGAAAAAACTGAAGGACATCAAGACAACAAAGAATGAACAATATGAGAATCTCAATAAAGAGAAAGAAATTTTAAAAAGGAACCAAACAGAACTACTGGAATTGAAGACCTCAACAATTGAAATGAAAAAATTTCCAGGAGAGGTGGGAATGGATAATGGGTAGTTAATTCTTAAATGGTACAGAGTTTCTATTTGGGTTGGTTGTAAAGTTTTGATAATGGATGGAGGTGATGGTAGCACAACATTGTGAATGTAATTAACAGCACTGAATTATATATGTGAACGAGGTTAAAAGAGGAAGTTTTAGGTGTATTGTTTTTACTAAAATAAAAATGTTAATAAAAACCACAGGACTGTACAACACAGTGAGCCCTACTGTAAACAGTACACTATAGTTAGTAGTACAATTATAAAAGTGTTCTTTCGTGAACTGTAACAAATTTCAAAAAAAGAAATCCCCGGAGGGTTTCAACAGCAGATTGGAGCTGGCAGAAAGAATCAGTGAACTCAAAGGAAAGACAACTGAAATGAGTCAAGCTAAGGAGCAGAAAGAAAAAAAGACTTATAAAAAGCAAAAATAGTCTAAGAGACCTGTGGGACACCATCAAGTGTACCAATGTATGCATTATGGGAGTCCCAAAAGGAAAAAAAAAAAATGAGAGAAAGGGACTGTATTAGTCAGGGTTCTCTCGGGAAACAGAATCAACAGGAGATATCTGTCAATAATATGAGATTTTAGAAGAGTCTTTCACGTGACCATGGGGATGCACAAGTTTAGGTTCCTCAAGCAGGCTGCAAACCAGGGGCTCCGATGAAAGGTCCTTGATGAGTTTCTGGGAGAAGTTGCCTGTCCAACGATGAGCTGGGAAATTCTCTCTGAATGCTGAAATCACTTCCCCTTTTAAGACATTCAACTGATTGGATAAAAGCGCCACCCATTGATGATGTAATCTCTCTGATTGATGCAGATGTAATCAGCCATCCACGCAGTAAACTCACTGGTGATCGAAGTCCATAAATGCTCTTGTATTACAATTAGCCTAGTGCTTGCTGGAACAAACACCTGGAAGCAATTACCTGGCTGAGTTGACACATTAGCCTAACCATCACAGGGACAAACTGTAAAGTGCAAAGGACAAAGAGAAAGTTCTGAAAGCTTCAAGAGAAAGCAAAATGCTATTACAAGGGAGTCCCAATTTGATTAAGTGCCAATTTCTCATCAGAAGCCATGGAGGCAAGGCAGTGGGCTGAAATACTTAAAGTGCTGATAAAAAACAAGTGCCCACCAATAATTCTATATCCAATGAAACAGTCTTCCAAAATTGAAGGCAAGATTCAAATATTTCCAGATATATAAAAGTTGATGGAGTTTACTACCACTAAATATGTCCTACAAGCAATGCTAAAGAGAATTTTTCAGACTGAAAGGAAAGGACAGTAGACAGTGGTTCAAACCAGCATAAAGAAATAAAGAACTCCAGAAAGATAACCATATGGCTAATTATAAATGCGAGCACTGATGTATTATATTTTTTGGTAATTAACTCCACTTCTTACTTTCTACACATGTTAAAAGGCAAATGCAAAAGCAAGTAAGAAAAATCTATGGTTTTGGACATACAATGTACAAAGATATAGTTTATAACAAAACAAAAAAAGATGGAGGGACAAAAGGTTATAGGAACAGAGTGTGTATATATTATTGAAGTCAAGTTGATATAAAGTCAAGTATGATTATTACATATAAAGGATGTTAAATTTTAACTTCATGGTAACCACAATGAAAATATATAAAAAATATATGCAGAAAGAAATGAGAAAGGATTCCAAATGGAACAATAAAAAAAATCAAATAAATATGAAAGTAGGCATTAACAAAAGAATTGGGGGTCAAAAAATACATAAGACTTACAAGGACAAAATAGCAAAATAACAGAAGAAAGTAATACAATATTAGTAGTTACTTAAATTATAAATGGCTTAAACTGTCCAGGAAAAAAGGTAGAGATTGGCAAATTGGATAAAAAAGCATGATCCAACTATATGCTGTTTAAAAGAGACTCACCTTAAATTCAAAGATATAAGTAGTTTGAAAGTGAAAGAAGGGAAATAAATATACCATGCAAGTAATTACCAAAAGATAGTTGGGATTAGCTATTCTAATATCAGATAAAATAGTCTTTTAAGTCGAAAACTGTTAAAAAGGACAAATACGACCATTATATACTGATAAAAAGGTCAATTCAACAAGAAGATGCAACAATTATAAATATAAATGCACCTAACAGCAGAGTCCCAAAATATATGAAGCAACTATTGACAGGTTGAAAGGAGAAATAGATGGTTCTACATTAATAACAGGAGACTTCAAGACACCAGTTTCAATAATGGACAGAACATCCAGACAGAAGATCAATAAGGAAATATAAGACTTGAACGATGACTCTAAACCAACTAGACCTAACAGATATATATAAAACACAAAACCCAACAACAGAATAAATATTCTTCTCAAGTGCACATGAATCATTCTCCAAGATAGACCATATACAGGGTCACAAAACAAGTCTCAATAAATTCACAAATATTGAAATCATAACATGTATCTTCTCCCACCACAATGGTATGAGGCTAGAAATCAATAATAGAGGAAGAAATGGAAAATTCATAATATGTGCAAATTAACTGATTGTACTATTAAACAAGCAATGGGTTAAAGAGGAAATCACAAGGGAAATTAGTAAATATCTTGATGCCAATGAAAAGGAAAATACAATACATCAAAACTTATACGATGCAGGAAAGGCAGTGCTGAGAGGGAAACTTAAAACTCTAAATGCTTACAATAAAAAAGAAGAAATGAATTCAAGTCAGGAACCTAACCTCAAACCTGGAAGAAGTGGAAAAAGAAGACCAAACTAAACCTAAAGTGAGCAGAAGGAAGGAAATAACAAAAATTAGAACAGGAATAAATGAAATAGAAAATAAAAATTAAAAAAAATAGAATCAACAAAACTAAAAAGTTGGTTTTTTGAAAAGATCAATTAAAATTGGCAAACCTTGATCAGGACTGATGTAAAAAAAAAAGAGAGAAGACACAAATAACTAAAATCAGAAATGAAAAGGGGGACATTACAACTGACATCATTGAAATATAACGTACTAAAATGTATATTATGAACAACTGTAAGCCAACAAATTAGCAACCTTAATGAAATGGACTAATTTCCAGAAATACACAAACTACCTAAGTAATGAACAATTAGAAGAAGAAATCAAGAAAATATTCCATTTTCAATAGCAACTAAAAGAATCAAATATCTAGGAATAAATCTAACCAAAGATGTAAAGGACTTATAAACAGGAAATAAAACATTGCTAAAAGAAATCAAAGAAGACCAAAATAAATGGAGGGACATTCAGTGTTCATGGATTGGAAGACTAAATATTATTAAGATGTCATTTCTACCCAAAGTGATTTACAGATTCAATGCAATTACAAATCAAAATTCCAACAACCTTCTTTGCAGAAATGGAAAAGCCAATCAAATTTATTTAGAAGGGTAAGAGGGCCCAAATAGCCAAAAACATCTTGAAAAAGAACAAAGTTGAAGGACTCACACTTCCCAACCTTTAAATTTATTACAAAGCCACGGTAATCAAAACAATGACAGACATATACACCAATGGAATCCAATTGAGATTTCAGAACTCAACCCTCACATTTGATCACCAAGTGATTTTGTCAAGGGGCCAAAGACCACTCAACAGGGAAAGAATAATCTCTTCAACAAATGGTGCTGGGAAACTGGATCTCCATTTGCAAGTGAATGAAGGTGGACCTCTATCTCACCCCATAGACAAAATCCACTAAAAATGGATAAAAAAACTAAATACAAGAGCAAAATCTCCTAGAAGAAAATGTAGAGAAGCATCTTCAGGACTTTGTGTTAGGTAATGGTTTCTTAGATTTTACACCCAATGAACAAGCAACAAAAGAAAAAGGAGATAAATGGGACCGCATCAAAATTAAAAACTTTTGCACATCAAAGCACTTTATCCTGAAAGTAAAACAACAACCTACACAATGGGAGAAAATATTTGGAAACCATATCACCATTAAGGATTTAATAACCAAAATATAAAAAGAATCCTCCAACTTAACAACCAAATAGACAAACAATCCAATTTAAAAATGAGCAAAAGACTTGAAGAGACATTTTTCCAAAGAAAATATACAAACACACTAAAAGCACATGAAGAGATATTCAAAATCAATCACCCTTAGAGAAATGCAAATTAAAACCACAATGAGATACCATTTAAAGCCCACTAGAATGGCTACTACTCAAGAGGAAAAATTACAAGTGTTGGAGAGGATGTGGGGAAATAGAAACATTCATTCTTTGTCAGTGAGAATGTAAAATGGTACAGCCACTATGGAAGACAATTTCACGGTTCCTCAGAAAGTTAAATATAGAATTATCATATGACTCAGCAATACCACTTCTAGGCATACCCTCAAAAGATTTGAAGGCAGGTACTCAAACAGATATTTGCACACCAACATTCACAGAAACATTGTTCACAATTGCCAAAAGGTGGAAGCCACCCAAATGTCTATCAACCAATGAATGGATAAACAAAATGTGGTATGTACATACAATGCAATATTATTCAGCTGTAAAAGGAATGAAGTTCTGATACATATGACAATATGAAAGAACACTTCAAGACACCAGGTTGAGTGAAATAAGCCAGGCACAAAGGGTTAAATATTGCATGAGCTTACTGATATGAAATAATTAAAATAAGCAAATTCATAGAGTCAGAATCTAGAATATAGGTTACCAGAGGACAGGGTGGAGGTAGGGAATAGGGGAGTTAATACTTACTTAAAAGGTACAGAGTTTCTATTTTTGGTGAAGGGGAAGTTTTGTTAATAGATGGTGGGTGATGGTAGCACAACATTGTGAAAGTAACATCACTGAATTATATATTTGACAATGGCTAAAAAGAGAAATTTTAGGTTGTATATATGTTACTAGTATAAAAATTCTTTTTTAAAAGAATTTTTTCTTTATTTTTAAAGGAGCTTTAGATTACATACATATTACACTGAAAATATAGGGGATTCCCATATATCTCCCTCTTCCCCCTCCCACACTTTCCCCAATTAACATCTTTTATTAGTGTGGTTACATTTGTTGCAATTAATAAACACATATTGAAGCACTGCTACTAACTATGGTCTATAGTTTACATTATGTTTTACACTTTGCACCACACAATTTTATAGGTTTTGACAAAATGTATAATAGCTGGTATCCATCATTGTAATATCATGCAGAATGAGTCCAATGTCTCAAAAATTCCCTCATGTTACACCTATTATTTAAAAATTTCTTTAAAAATCTGTGGAACAGTGCAAAACAGTGAACCCTATATTAAGCCATGGACTATAGTCAGTACAATTATAAAAAATGTGCTTTAATCAATTTTAACAAATATACTACACTAATGCTAGGTGGTTAATAGTAGGGTGGTACATGGGAATCCTGTATATACATTATTTTTCCTGTAAACTCACTATTTCTCTAATTTAAAAAAAATAGGGGATTTGCCCTGTCATCATGCCTCAGCATCTCAGATCCTGTTGTCAGGTCCTTCAGTGACCACCCCGACACCTGCTTATGGAAGATAAAGAGTTTCTCCCTCTCCTCCTCTCCTCCTACCCCAGTTCAAGCCCCCACAAAAGTCAAATGCAAACTTCCCAATCCCTATTCTTAAATGACTAATGGGTCAAAAAAAGAAATCATAAGAGAAATTAGAAAATATTTGAGATGGATGAAGACAAACACATCACATACCAAAATTTATGGGATGCAGGGAAAGCATTACTTAGAGGAAAATTTATAGCAGTAAACACATTTTAAAAAATAAGAAAGGCCTGGAAATTAATACTCTAATTTTATACCTTAAGGAACTAGAAAAAAAGAATTTAACCCAAAACTAGCAAAAGGAAGAAAAAAATTAAAATTAGAGGAGAGATCAACATAATTGAGGATATAAAAATAATAGAGAGAATCAAAGAAACCAAAATTTGGTTCTTAGAAAAGATCACCAAAATTGACAAACATTGAGCTAGACTGACTACAAAAAAGATACCAAGTAAATAACTAAAATCAGAAATGAAAGTGGGGACATTACTACCAATCTCATAGAAATAAAATGGATTATAAGAGAATTCTACATATAATTTTAAGACTGCAAATTAGAAAATGTAGATATGATGGCTAAACATCTAGAAACCCACAAATTACCCAAACTGGCTGAAAAAGAAATAGAAAATTTGAACAGACCCATAACAAGTAAAGATATTGATTCAGTAATCAAAAGCCTTCCAACAAAAAAGTCCAGGACCAGACAGTTTCACTGGTTAATTCTATCAAACATTTAAAGAATTAACACCAATCCTTCTCAAACATTTCCAAAAATTTGAAGAGGAGGAAACACTTCCCAATACATTGTATAAGGCCAGATAAAGACATCACAAGAAAAGAAAACCACATATCAATATTCCTTATTAATACAGATACAATAACCCTCAAGAAAATACTAACAAGCTGAATCCAATAGCATATTAAAAGGATTATACACCATGTCCAAGGGGGAGACATGGGAGGTCTAGCCCAACCAGTGGGGATACTTTACAGAGTATCTCAGGCATCCAGTTACAACTCCAGAGGGGCCATGGTTTTGAAGTAAGGACCATGACTTACTAGATGGGCTATGCCTTGGAACTAAGGACAAAACCAAAATCAATTCATCCTAACCAAGCATAAAACCAAGTCTGGCAGTTTCAAAAGGGTCCAATACCAATTTAAATGCCTATGATAACAAAACTCAATACCCTTTAAAGAACAATGTAATCCAGACTTCCTACAATGTAGCATACACAGAGTACGTTACACAATAAAAAATCACTAGAAATACAAAGAAACAGGAAAATGTGGCTCACAATGTAGAGAAAAGGCAGTCAATAAAACAGACATTGAGAAATCAGATATTGGAATTTACAGATAAGAACTTTTAAAAAGGATACTATGTTTAAGGATTTAAAGGAAAAGATGAACATAATGAATAAACAACCAAGATTTCAGCAAAGAAATGGAAACAAACAAAAAACTTAAATTCCCTGGATGGGATTAATGGTGAACTGGAAGCTACAGAAGAAAGTCTCAATTCCTGAAGACAGTTCACTAAAAACTATGCAAAGTGAACAAAGAAAAATTTTTTAAATAAACAGAACTTTAATAACATTCAAGATAATAGAAAGTGTTCCAATATTCATGGAAACAAGTAGAGGAGAAAGAAAATGGGTAGAAAAATTTATTGGAAGAAATAATAGCCAAATTTTTCCAAATTTGGTGTAAAACATTAACCTGCAGATCCAGGAATCTCAGCAAACCCCAAGTAAAGTAAATTCAAAGAAAATTACATCTAACAAAATAATAAACTGCTGAAAACTAAAGACAGAAAAATTGTAAAGCAGCCAGAGAATAAAGATACATTGCATACAGGAAAACAGGGATAAGAATGATGGCTTACTTTTAATCAGAAATAATGAAGGCCAGAAAAAAATTGAACACCATCTTTAAAGTACTAAAAGAAAAAAATGTCAATCCCAAATTCTATATCCAGTAAAAAACATTATTAAAAAATGATTATTTATGATAAATTCAGGACACATACTATAATCTCTAGAGTAATAATTTTTAAAAAATACAAAGAGACATCTAAAAAAGTAAAGAGAGAAAAAATGGAATTTTTAAAAATATTTTAAAAGGATAAAGGAACTAACAAAAGATGGAACAAATAGAAAACAAATATTACAATAGAAGACCTAATACCTATCATATCAATAACTATAATTAATGTACATGGACTCCAATTGAAAGGTAGAGATTGCCAGGCTTGATATTTTTTTAAAAGCAGGATCCATATATATGCTATCTGCATGAGTCAGTCTTTAACTATAAAGACATAGAGAGGGAAAATAAATATATATACACACATTCACCATGCAAATGGCAAGCATAAGAAAGCTGGTATGCCTTCATTAGTATCAGACAAAGTATGCTTCAGGACAAGGGGTAGCAGAGATAAAGAGGGACATTTCATAATGGAAAAGACAAAATATCTTCCAAGTATATTCACAACACTTTATAATACATGAAGCAAAATTCAACAGATCTAAAAGACAAATAGACAAGGGCACAATGATAGTTGGAAGTTTTAACTCCATTTTCTCAATAAGTCAAAGAAAAGGAGAAAACCCATAAGGACATAGTTTTGAACAACACTATCAACCAATATAACCACATTTACATTAATACAACATTACATTCAAATGCAAAATGTATACAAGTGCCCATGGAAGGTTCACCTAGATAGACCATATGCTGGGCCATGAAATAAGTCTCAATCAATTTCAAAAATCTAAAATCTTACAGAGCATGGTTCCTGCATAGAACTGAATTAAGGTAGAAATTAAAAATAAAAAGATGTCCTGAAAATCCCAAATATTTGTAAATTAAACAATACATTTCTAAGTAACCCTTAGGTCAAAGAAGAAATCACAGGGAAAATTAGAAAGTATTTTGAAGTTACTAAAAATGAAAACACAGAATTAAAATTTGTGAGATGCAAATAAAGCAATGTTTAGAGGAAATTTAATAGACTTAAATACATTAGAAAAGAAGAAAGAGTTAAATCAAGGATCTAAATATCCATCTTAAGAAACTAGAAAAAGATGAGCAAATTCAACTGCAAGTAAGTAGAAGAAAGAAAATAAAGGTAAAACTAGAGAAAAAATATAAAAAGAAGAGACAATAGAGAAAAATTAACAAAGCCAAAGGCTGTTTATTTGAAAGTCCAAATAAGAAAAACTGATCAAGAAAAAGAAAGGAAACACAAACTACAAATATTACAAATGAGGACTGGGATGTCACTAAAGACTCTATAGAAAGTAATCAGAAAAATAAGAGAATGTTATTTAAAAGCTTTATGCCAACAAATTCAACAACAAAAATGAAAAGGGCAAGTTCTTTGAAAAACACAATTTACCAAAACTGACACAAGAAAAAAATAGAAAACGGGAATACCCCACATCTTTTTAAGAAATTTCACTTGTAACTATAAATCTTTGCACAAAGAAAACTCCTGGCCCAGATGGTTTCCCTGGTGAATTCCATCAAACATTTAAAGAGAATTAATTCCAATCTTACTTAAATAGTTTTTATTAAGTAGAGAAGGAAAGAACATGCAACAACTCATATTATGAGGTCAGTGTATCCCTAATATCAAAACCTAAAAATGTCCTCAAGGGAAAATAAAATTTCTGAACAATATCCCTCATGAGTATAATTCTTAACAAAATTTTAGCAAATTGAATCCAGCAATATATAAATAGTATAATATACATCTTGACCAAGTTGTTTATCCCAGAAATGAAAAGTTCCTTTAACATGTAAAAATCAATCAGTGAAATTCACCACATTAACAGAATAAAAGAGAAAAAGTATATGATCATCTTAATGATGACAGGAAAACCATCAACACCTATTCATTATGAAAACTCTCGGCAAATTAGAAATAGAAGCAAACTTCATCAATATAATAAAGGACATGTATAAAAAGCTACAGCTAGCATTACATTTAATGGTGTCATAATTTAAAATATTCCCCCTGTGATCAGGAAAAAGACAATGATGTCTTCTCTCACCCCTTATATTTAACATTTTACTGGGGGGTCCTAATAGGGCAATAATCCTAGAAAGTATTGAAAGGAAAGAAGTAAAACTTTGTATTCACAGATGGCATGATTTTGTATGTATAAGATCCTAAGGAATTTACCAAAAAAAAAAAAAAAAAAAAAACCACATAACTTTTAAGTGAAATTAGCAATGGCATAAGAAGCATGGCAAATATATAAAACTCAATTGAATTTCTATATAATACTATCAAAAAATGGAAAATGGAATGAAGAAATCAATACTGCTTCAAAAACATAAAAAAACAAATAGGATAGAATTAACAAAAGATGTGTAAGATTTTTACACTGAAAATGACAAACGAGTGAAATTGAGAAGACATACATTAATGGAGATTTTATACACATACACTCATGTACACATGCATACTGTGCTATTAGATTGGAAGAGTCAATATTGTTAAGATGTCATTTCTACCTACATTGATTTATAAACAATGCAATTCCAACAAGCATCTTTAAAGAAACTGACAAGTTTCTTTTAAAATTCATATTGGAATGCAAGGACTTGAATAGTCAAAGCAATCTTGAAAAAGAACAAAGTTGGAGAATTTACACCTAAATTCAAAACTTACTGGCATAAGGATAAAAAATGGACCAATTCAACATAATACAGAGTCCAGAAATTGACCTGCATATACATGGTCATTTGATTTTTGACAAAAGCACCAAGGCAATTCAGTGGGAAAGGAAAATCTTTTCAGCAAATAGTGGTGGAACAACTGGATAAACATATGGGAGAATAATGACCCTCAACCACTACCTCATACAAACACAAAAGGAATTTGATAATGGGACCATAAATATAAAAGATAAAACTTTAATATAGCTTATGAAAGAAAACAAAGGAGAATATCTTTATGACCATAGAGTAGGCAAATATTTTCTTAGAAAAGACACCCAAAAAAGCAACCAAAAAAAAAAAAAAAGAAAAAAAATGATATATTGAACTTCAACAAAATTAAAAATTTTTGCTCAACAAAAGACAGTATCAAGAAAATGAAGACTGGCAAAACATATACATAATACATATATGCAACAATGGACTTCTATCTAGAATTTATGAAGAACTCCTACAACCCAATAATAAAAAGACAAGCAACAATTTAAAATTGGTTAAAATACTTGAATAGACACTTCATTGGGCCAATAAGCACATGAAAATGTTCTCAATATAATTGGTCATCAGGGAAACACAAATTAAAGCTGCAATAAGATATCATTTCACACCCACTAGAATAGATAAAATTATAAAGACTGACTACAACAAATGTTGGCAAGAATGTGGAGCAACTAGAACTCTCGTACACTGCTTGTAAGAGTGTAAAGGATACAATAACTTTGGAAACTGTTTGGCAGTTCCTTATAAAGTTAGATATAGGCCTCATCTGTGATATTGCAATTCCACACGTAGGTATTTACCCAAAAGAAATTAAAACATGTCTACAAAAAGACTTGTACAAGAATATGTATAATGAATTTATTCATAGTAGCTCCCAAATGGAAACAATTCAAATGTCCATCAACAGGAGATGAATAAACAAATTATGGTATGTTAATAAATAATATTCAACAATGACAAAGAATTTACTACTGATACATGCAACAAGATGGATAAATCTCAGCAAAATGTTGATTAAAATAAGCCAGACCAAAAGAATATTGTTATGATTCAAGAACAGGCAAAATTAATCTATGGTATGAAAATCAGAAAAGTAGTTGCCAATGGGGGGGGGGGGGGGGTAGGGTAAAAATCGACTGGAAATGAGAAAATGGAAATTTCTAGGGTGATAGAAATGTTTTCATCTTTATTGTGGTGTTCGTTAGAAGGGTGATATATTTGTCAAAAATCATTAAATTATACACATAAAATCTGTGCATTACACTGTATATAAATGTTACCTCAGAAAGATTAATAGAAACATAAAAACCAAAAGACTGATTTAAAATTATTTGAAATGCTGCTTAAAAAACATAAAATTAAAATTATATAGAAGCAGTCAAAATAAAAGAATGGGCAAAGATATAACAGTAAATCGCATAAATGCAAAACAAGTAAAGCAAGGAGCAGACATTTTATTTACATAGTTTTATAATGCTGAGAACTCTCAATCCCCAATTTGGAATCATTTGGCCCCAGAATACAAGTATTGTGAGCCAAGTCCTTCTGCTAAAGCCACAGTACACTATGGTAGGGAACTACTGAAACTTGTTAAGCATGTGCATCCTCCCTAGGTATCTCTATTGTTCTCACTGTCAGCCCAAAGATTTTCGCTATGTTTATCTATGCCTATTACTCACTTTTTGTATTTGCCTTTCCATTAGGTAAAGAAGGTATCCTTTTTTCCTCAGGGAACTCCAGTATTAAGGGACTAAGAAGGGTCATATATCATAATGACCAATTTAATTTAATCAAGATACATAGGCAAGGATAAAAGAGGCAAACATCCAGAATGCTTTAATCCACTGGATGAGCCATTCATGACAGCTCTGATACTATCAAGGAATAATCAAGAAGAGCAAGCCATTTGTATTAGTCAGCCAAAGGGGTGTGGATGCAAAAGTACCAGAAATCTGCTGTCTTTTATAAAAGGTATTCACTTGGGATAAAAGCTTACTGTTACAAGGCCCTAAAAAGTCCAACTCAAGGCTGCTTTCTCACCAAAGTCAGTTGCCACGTGTTGAAGCAAGATGGCAGGCAATCTCTGCCTGGTCTCTCAGGCCTTCTCAGCTGCTTAGCTGCTCTGTTCTCTTCCGCAGCAAATTATCAGGCAAATGACTCATCTCTCTTCCTGGGGTTTTAGCTGTTTGAGCCTTCTCCTTTCTATCACATGGCAGGACCAAAATGACCAAGTTCTCTCCTCTTCCATGTGTCTTCTTAAACGAGTGTCCATTTATATCAGCCCATCGAGTGGGCAGGGACTCAACCCTGAGTCATGCCCTACTGACGTGGTTGAATCAAAGCCCCAATCCTAACAGGTAATTTAATCAAGACATGTCAGCTGAATTTAATGCATTCAAAGGGTATCACACCCAGAGGAATAGATTAGTTTACAAATTTACCTTTCTCTTTTTTGAGATTCATAAATAATATCAAACTACCACACCATTCAACCTCACTTTTTCTTCATTATTTCATGATGCCTGTTATGGATATGAACTTTGTGAAGGCTGTCACGGAAAGTGGGAGAATATAACTAAGTTTCTTGACTCTCATAAAAAGGAACTGTTTGTCCGAAAAGTTTTTTGGAGTCAGAGTAAAAGAAATACAAAAAGAGAGAAATAGCATAAGAATAGCAAAGATCCCAAAAATTCTCATCTGCAAAAGGAAATAACTTTTAGAGGCTGGTCTGGTTATTTTTTTTTTAAATAAAAACCTAAATCCAAATATGGTTGCCAGAGTTAAACAACAGGCTATGTATGTTGGTCCAAAATCTACAGGGTAACACACTTCATATGTGTTTGTATGTATTATACATGTATTCCCTTTATTTAAAATACTGGCCTTAAATAAATATATCCATTTTTTCTCTTTCCTAGTTTTTTCTTGAAATGTCTGTATTTTTATGTGCCAATAATTTATACACCTCTGTAAATAATATATATACATATATAAATTTGCAGACGTATGTACATACATACATCACACATGCACCATTAATCTGTATCACTGAGAAAGAGGGGCAAACATGGAAAGACAGTTTTAGCTATTTCTCCTAATATGGCAATAAAAATTTCATCACCTAAAAGCTGTTTTTCATCCATTATAAAATAGGTCATTCCACTATTTGTATATTCTGAAGATATATTCTGGAAACTATGACTCACATTATAAAATATGTCCCACAGAAATAATCAACAAAATGTACTTATTTTCCCAATGTATTAATAAACCAAATTAATTACTAAATTGTACTGTGGCTCAATTTCAATAGAAGAAGTTCATAAAAATACTTCAGAATAACAGTCATCTATGATACAAGTCTCAAAGTCAATTTTGTGAGACAGATTGGAATTGTAGCAAAAGAAAAAAGAAAAAAACAAAAGGAAATATATAATCATGATGTCTTCTTACACAAAAAAATTTTTTTTGAAATAACGTTCAATATGGCTCATGTTTTCAGAGATACAATTCAAGGTTACTATCCGTTATCTCCAGCTAGAACACTAAAGTATGCCTTTTACAAATGCTCAATAAAAAATTACATTAGGCTGAATGTCATCAACCTCTGGGAAATCTGCAGCAGTATAGTCACAGCTGTGCTCTCCTTGGTCAATGAAACATAAGCTGCTCTTGTCTTTTATACTCTTGATCACTAAAGCAATGTGCTATGTTTCTTGACTACCCAATCCCAAATGCCTTCCCTCACTAATAAACCTTTCTAGTTTGATCTCTGTAATTCCCTTTCAATGCATGTTTTAAATCTTCCATTCTCCATTCTCCCAAGCCACTAAAGAGTCATCTGATCTTAAACCTCATGATCTTTCCCTAATCCTGATTCTCCCTCAGTCTCAAGTAGACAGCACTCTTTCTGTGATACCGCAAGTACTCTGGAGGTCAGGTGAAGAGGTTAATATTCTCTTTGCTACTCCTCAACTCTTCAGAACTGTATTCCCTTACACTCCTTTGTAAACCCACACTCCTTTGATACTTAAACCATTTGGCTCTTTTTAATCTATTACTCTAACTCCCCATTCAGTTAACTGAGACTCTGGCACGTGGCTCTGTGGTTCTCTCCCTCCTAATCCCAAATAATGTTCACATCCAACATCCAGCCTCACAGATCTTTGATTTTCTCATCTTCTATTACTTTCTCTATTGCATGTGCCACCCACTCCTATAGTTAAGCTACATTCTCATTCCCACAAACTGCTCTATCTCTGAAATCACTAATCTTATCATTAATATTTCCAGGTCTAATCTCTCTCCTGAGCTCTAGACACATTTCTCCAATGGATCTTCAACATCTTCACCTGAGTATTTTGTAGGTACCTCAAGCCCAACTTTAAAAGTAAAATAATAATTCCCCCCAAATCAGTATCTTCTCGACTGCTCCCTATTGCAGTGAATGGCACCATCATCCACCAAGTAGCTCAGGACAGAAATCTGGTGTATTCTCTTTACATCTTATTCTTCCCAACACACATTATCTAATCAATATCAAATTCCTTTAATTAATACTCCAAAAAATATTTCAAATTTCTCACATCTTCTCTTTCCACTGGCTAGAATCCTAGCCTAAGACCCCATCATTCCTCACTGTAATGCAGGAGTTCAAGCCCTGGCAGGCTTACTGTATGATTCAATATTCCAGAGAAACCACACGGGAGGCCAGCAGAGGTCATGCCGTTTATTACTTACAGAGTCCTGATGACCGCCGGTCGGGAGATACCGTACCGTCCACCAGGTACACTGAGGTTTTATACCATTAAGCAGCAGCAAAGTAGTGATCAGTGTAAGGAACAGCAAGGAAAATCAACCCCCTAGTTAATGCTTATTAGACCTTATGATTATGATCTCAGCGGGTACTTTCGGTGCTTACTGCACCTTGTTCTTCCTATTATGTAGGTGGGCTGCTGGCCAGCTCAGCCCTACCCCATTCCATGCCTTAAGGGATGCAGAAAGGGCATTTCTGCTTCTGCTTACTCTACAATCCACCCCAATCACCCCAATGCTCCTTCCGCCTTACAATCTGCCCGTTAAATCTTCCGCAATACCTGAGCAGTTAGAGCATTGATGCAATGTGCCCAGAGGCCACAGCAACAATAGGGCGCATAGCAACTTACAAGAACGGTTACAATAATACAGACAAGAATTATAAAAACTGTTTGCCAAGTTTCCCCTAGAGAAGTAAACCAGTGTGAATATATACACAACATTCACTTCCTAACATAGCTCACACTCCTCCTTGTGCTGCAGTTAACGTTATCTATCATGAGCCCTTCTGCAGGGGTAATTATGGACGCAAAATTAACAGAAAAAGCAATCATAGCACAAGCCAACCATACTGCTAAAGCTTTAAATGACACTGCACAAATCAATCCAACTACTAAATGAAGAAACCATGCCAGATGCATAAAGTAGTTCCGCAGAATAGAATGGCTCTGGATACCTGGTGGACAGTACCGGTTATCTCCGAACTGGCCGTCATTGGGCTCTGTAAGTAATAAACGGCATGACCTCTGCAGGCCTCCCACGTGGTTTCTCTGGAATATGGAAACATCTGGTCAGCCTGCCAGGGCTTGACCTCCTGCATTATATGCACCTAGACTACTACATCTGTTTTCTAACTGTTCTCACATATCTGCCTTGCAACCCAATCCATACACAGCACAGCAGTCAGAGTAATCTTGTAGAAGTGTGTATTTGATGTGTCATTCTTCTGTTTAAATAATTTAATTTCAATGGCTTCCCATAATAGGATAAAATACAAAATCCTTATTAGAGCCTCCTAGGTGCTGCATAATCTGATTCCTGCTCACTTCTTCTGATCATCTCACATCTACTCACCAAGTTCTTTCTTGTCTCAAGGCATTCTTACATGTTCTCTTGGCCTGGAACAAATTCCTCCCAATCATGGCCTGTATCACTTCTACTACTAAATGTCAGAAAATCCTTCCCTGAGTTAGAAACGTACATTCATTTCTCTCATTATACTCTCTCGTATCTCCCTTTTTGTCATAGCATTCATCATTTTTTATAATAAATTTATGTTCCAATTATTTATTTATTTTTAAATCCCTACTAGACTGAGCTCTATCAAACAGAGACCATACTTACTTTGTTCAGGACTATATTCCTGTGCTTGGGACAGCTTCTGTCATGTAATAAACAGTTAATAAACATTTACTGAGTACACAAAGATTTTTTAAATTGGCATTTCTTTGATTCTAGAAGTTTGCATCCTTCTTTCTATACTTATTGGCCATTTGTATTTGTTTATATGTGAACTTACTGTTTACATCCTTTACCTATTTTTTTCAAATGGGAAATTGAAAATTTTTGCTTTAATACTACTAAAGCAAAATATTGCCTTAGTGACAATTGTCACTAACAATTGTGGCAATATAAAAAGTCCTAATCAGGGAAGCGGATGTGGCTCAATCGATAGGGCTCCCGTTTACCATATGGGAGGCCCCGGGTTCGTTTCCCGGGGCCTCCTGGTAAGGCAAGCCAGCCCATGCAGCGTGGTGAGCTGACGCAGCAAGATGACGCAACAAAGGGAGACAAGTGGACACAGCGAGCACAAGCAGCAAGGGGGGATAAATAAATAAATAAAATCTTTAAAGAAAAAAAAAAGTGATTAATCAGCTTTTAATCAAAATTTCATTTAATATATAGATGAATTTGGAGGAACTATTATTATATCTTTATAATATGTAGTCCATTCATGCACGAATATTATATTTGTTTTCTTTATCACAGTCTTCTTTTTGGTCCCTTACAAAGCTGTCTTGCATTCTCCATACAACTCTTGTACTTTCCCGTTTAGTGCAAAGTAATTTATATATTCATATTTTATTGTGAATGGGATCCTTCTTTTATATTTTTCTATGAAGTTATTGCTGGAATATAGGAAGACTATAGATATTTCTATATTTATAATGTAAATGGCCACTTTGTAAATATTTATACCTCCTGTGATGGTTAAGCTAATGTGTCAACTTGGCCAGGTAATTGTGTCCAGGTGTTTGTTCCAGCAAGCACTGGGCTAATTGTAATACAAGAGCATTTATGGACTTCAATCACCAGTGAGTTTACTGTGTGGATGGCTGATTACATCTGCATCAATCAGGGAGATTGCATCATCAGTGGGTGACGCTTTTATCCAATCAGTTGAATGCCTTAAAAGGGGAAGTGATTTCAACATTCAGAGAGAATTTCCCAGCTCGTTGTTGGACAGGCAACTTCTCCCAGAAACTCATCAACGACCTTTCATCAGACTTTCATTGGAGCCCCTGGTTTGCAGCCTGCCTGTGGAACCTGGACTTGTGCATCCCCACAGTCACATGAGAGACACTTTTAAAATCTCATATTATTGACAGATATCTCCTATTGATTCTGTTTCCCGAGAGAACCCTGACTAATACACCTCCTTTCATTTTGTCTTCTTAATACATTAGATTATCACTCCTGGAATAGTTTTTTAAAATAGAAGGGAGCCTTACCTGTTTCTGACTTCAGTGGGAATGTCAGTAGTGTTTCTCAAGATAGTCTTTATAATATAATTCATATTTTATTAGGAATTTTTAAAAATAAATTATGTTAAATGATAATAAATACCTTTTCTGTATCTTTCAGGATGATCATATTCTTTTTATCAACCAATTGGTGTGATGAATTATATGAATAGATTTTTTATTATTGATCCATAATTTCCTTCCTAAACTAAACCCTACTTGATTATAGTATATTATCCTTTTACTATATAGTTAGTCATATTTATCAATATTTTCCTTTTTAGTTTATGGATTTTCTGTCTTACCTTCGAAGTTACTGCCTGTCCCAAGCTTTAAGAGCTAAAAATGTCTACAAATGGCATAATAAACAATTTTTTAAAAACATGACATTTTTAGACTGGGAAAATATTTACAATAGATACAACAGACAAAGAATTAAAATCTCTAATATACAATTCAACAAGAAAAATAAAACTGAAAAAAGGGAAAAAACTATTAGCAGGATATTCACAGAAGAATATAGATGCATACAAACACTTGCTCATATCCGTACATGTATATTATTACTTTGAAGAAAATTTCAGATAAACTAGATACTGTCTTAGCCAGTATGCAGGTAAACATTCACTTTCACCCACTGTTGGAGGGATTATAAATTGTTGTAGCCTTTTGGGAGGGTAATTTGCCATATTTAGCCAAAAAGTTTAAACACTTAAAAAGTCATAAATCCTACTTTTAAGAAACTCTCCTACTGAAGACTGGTGTTCTCCTACGAAACAAAGATATTACCTACAGCATTTTTTTTATAGCACAATATTGAAACCAATATAAAATATCCTCAGATGGATAATTTAATTAAGTTTATCTCTTCACAGTGGAATGCCAGGCAGCCATTTGAAAGGAAGATAGAGATATAAATGTAATGACCTCGAAAGTTGTCCATCAAGAAGTGGGGAAAAAAAGCAAGTTGCATAATAAATTTTTGGCATGCTCCCATTCTTGTGAAAAAACAATGTGTGTATACATGTTAAAATATCCATATCTAAATTAACATCCATAGTTATAAGACCTGGAAGGATTTGCACCACACTGATAAAAGTGAGTATCACGGGGAGATGAGACTGGAAGGACTAAGGGTTGGATTTTCAATTTTTACTTTATATATACATATATATTTTTTAAGTAGTGGAATATGGATAATTTTTGTATGTTTCAAATTTTTAAAAAATTAAATAACATGTTGTTTTCAATTTGTTAGCTTTTATGTATGTTTTTTAGATCTCCACTCTTAAGTGAGACCAAGCTATAGTTTTTTGTATGTTTTGTCCTACTTGAATATCAAAGTTATACTATCTTGAAAAAAATGAATTTTCATTTTTTTTCTGTGCTATGAAAGTCTGCATAAAATAGGAATTATATGATTTTTTTAAAAGGTTTCCTGGAACTTAACTGTAATGTGTTGCATCTTTTATAAGGACTGTTCTTGGGCCACTTTTTCTACTTCTTCAATGGGTTCTTGGTCTGATATTCAGACTTCCTCTCTAAATAAATGTAGCTTTCATATCTGTATGAAATTATTTTCCATAGATAAGTTTTACTTACTCTACTGTTCATGTCTTCTATTTCCTTTGCTCGCTGAATTCTCTTCATTTCTAGGACTTGCTCTCTTTTCTTTTGCAACCATGCTTTAAATACCATGTCATTCTCTTTTTTCTTTTCTTTTTCTTCTTCTATTTTCCGTTGTTCTTCCTAGTGGAAAGAATTCCAAAATACATTAATGAAAGATTAATAAAAGTATATATGAATTTTCTGAGTACAGATAGGTTTTTTTGAGATCTGAAATTAGGATTCCCCACCCCTAAAACTTTCCATCTGAAAGTTGGGCCTCCTGAGGGTCTCTAATTTGCTTAGGGGAAAACAAAATGAAGATTTTTAGATAAATGAAACTGTATAGATAAAGTCTATATTTATTTATATGTACAATACATACATGCTATTCAGAAACACATTGGCTCTCTCCTTTACTTCCTGGTTTACTTTTTTGAATTGTGGTGGATTGAACATGTTTGTTTGGACATGTTCTTGGTCTTGGTCTGCATTCTGGTGGGTGTGGACATATTATAGATATGATCTTTTTAAGATGTTACTTCAGTTAAAGTGTGGCCCCACTGAATCAAGTTGGGCTTTAATCCTGATTACTGGGGTCTTTTACAGGCAAAGTGAAAGTCAGACTGAGAAGCCAGGGGAGGCTGCCATGTGCATTGCCATGTGTTAGAAAAGTCAAGGACCAAGGGTCATGGGCAGCTGGTCCCAGAAGGCCACAATCTTCAGGAAGAGAACATCGCCTTGCTGACTCCTCAACAATGCACTTTTCCCAGCCTTGAAACTGTGAGCCAATAAATTTCTATTGTTTAAACCAACCCATTGTTTGGTATTTCTTTTATCAGCTATAAAACTAAAACAGGTATTAAACTCCTCAAAGTGTAGCTATGTCAAAGAAAAAATTACTCTAGAAGCACTATATATTGTCTATAGAAGCACTATAAATGTCTTAAACATTTTTACATTATTGTTAAATTTATTAATTATGATAATGGCATCGTGGTTACAAAAGAAAATGTCATAAGTCATTTATAGATGGATACTGAAGTATATAAGAATAAGTGAGGTATTATACGTTATTTAGGATTTGCTTTAAAAATACTTCAGGGGAGTAGGTGTAGCTCAGTGGTTCAGCACCTGCTTCCCATGTATGAGGTCCCAGGTTCAATCCCCAGTACCTCCTAAAAAAAAATATTTCAGCCAAGAAAGGAGGCCATGATGAAGCAAATATGCCAAAATATTGATGACTGTTGAATCTGGGTGATAGAGAAATAAGGGTAAATTGTACTTTCATTTGTGTTTGAAATTTTTTATCAAAATGCTTAAAAATATTTTTCAAGTAGTTTATCTTCATACATAGTAGCATTTGGTTAGTTATAAGAACAAAATGAGTATTTTATCTGAATTATTACACTAATGTTATAAAAGAGAAGTACTTAAACTTGAAGTACCAGTCATGTAGCTATAAAATAGTTACTGGGAATGAAGCAGCATGGTATAGTGAAAATAGCACCAAACTAGAAGTTAGGAGATTAAGTAGCAATCCTACTGCGATCATAGTGTATCAATTTGGGCAAGTCACTTAACCTCTGCTTCCGTATTCTCATATGTAAGATGGTGTTATATTATTGAGCTATTAAGTCTCTTCCAATACTAACATTTTAACATTTAAATAAACTGAATTATACAAATCCATGCTTAAATTTTCTTTAAATAACGGAATTCAAAGTACTTTCCTTACATTTTGACAATATAGTAAACCCTTCTACTTCCCTTGGATTGAACAAAAGGAAAGGAAAATTTCTACCAAATTAAGAGCATAATATATATCTTTTAAAATGTTTACCAACTATTTTCTGACCCCTGAAGGAGCCTATATTAAAATATATGAATTTATTAAATATTAAATTTTATTTATACATTTTCTTTTTACCAAAAGGACTTTGGATTCCTTGCATGAATACATACCATATGATAAGATGCTTGTCTTTCCACAGGGAATACTTGCGTATATTTCACAGAAAGTGTTGGCCAGAGCACTGATAACGCGGTTTTCAAAAATTAACATTGAAATGATGCTGTCAGCATAGAAAGAGTGTGCCGCCCAACCCAGCAAATATTTTGTTGGACATAAGATATGTCACCCATAATCAACTAAAAATTGGTAGCTCTGGCACTTAAAACCATGCCTTGAGCAAGTACATAAGCAAAGGGAAATTTAGTTTTGAAGCTAAATTTAGTTTTGAAGAGGAGAAAAGTGTATCCAAGGACAAAGAGTGTAGGATACTCACAAAAGGTGATCAAAAGGAAAACAGATCTATCCACTGGTCACCTCAGTTAAAGGTTACCTTCAGTTCATCAGTAAGAAGGCACTGAAATGGATGTAAAACCCTCTGCATAACTTTTTATATGTGTATATAGCAAACATTATATAGTTCAGTCACTCTCAACAAATTCTTCTGTACTGTCATAAAGTTCTGAGTTAACAGATCCATTTAAGTATTGTTATATACCTAAATCAAGTAAACTGAGTTTGACTGGTAGAGTTCAGATTTTAGTGGCTAAGTAATAAAACTCCATAAGGATTCACCCTTTCAAATCTCTGCCTGGGTGTGCTATAGGTTACACATTCTTACTAACTTTGTGTTTCTCATCTTTTTCTGCAAATAAAAATTCTTGATTTAACTGCCAGAAATTTTCCTGGAACCTCATAAAATAGAAGACACACCATGCTGCATGTCTTTGGTCAAGTATTTAACCTTTCTAGACAATAGTTTGCTTATCTGTAAAATTATCTTTAAATTCCCATCTATCTGTAAAATTCTATTAATCTGTGATCCTGCTGATGCGTGGTATTGACAGTTAAGAGATTCTGTATGCTTCAGCTTAATATAGTTAGGTATTCAGTAAAATAGAGAACTGGGGCACTGATTTATATAATTTAGAGAAAATTCACCATTTCAAGCACTTGGAATTTTCAACTATAATATGCAGAGTTTTGTTTAAGAGAGGAAAAAAAACACCAAAAAAGACAGCATTTTAGAAACATTTCCTTAAAAATATTAGGCTCTATTCTTAGTCTAAGATTAAAATCCCTGAGATCAAGGAATTGTAGGTATGGAAGAAATACCACACACACACACACACAAGTAAGAGAATTATAATCCAAGTCTACCTGTTGGTTCCTAAACCCCAACAACTCTGTGCCTTCATTTTTCCATCTGACATCTGATTTTTACCTATCTCACATCCAGATGGCTAAGCTGTCACTTAACTTCTCTGAGCTTCACCTTTAAAATGGAAGGATTAGATGACATCATCACTGAGATAGATCTCCTTGAGCTCTTCGAGCACAGGCCAATCATTACTATTACTATACTTTGTAATCCTTACAAGGACGGACCAAGGTAATCATGGTGTTTGTCCCAAAAATACACACTCTTAACACTTGACCACTTACTTTAAGTAGAGAAAAATAAAACAAATAAGCAAAAATCTCCAGTACCTTGAACAACTATTAATACTTTGTTTCAATTCCTATCGCATTTATAAAACATGAATATTCTACTTTCAATATCTTGCCCACTTATGTTCTCACCTCTCTCTTTAGCCTTTCTCTTCTTTGTTCAAGTTGTTTTTGTAGTTCTTTCTGTCGAGGGGAAAGGCAGTATGTTGAGGTTACCGGAGATATATTTGCAGACTGTGTCCTGTGATTAGATTTCCCATTTGATTTACTTCTATCTGAATTGGCAGCAGAGTTTGGACGAGTCTTGGGATTGGGTGGTGGCTGAGGGATATAAGTCAATGGTTCTCCTGTTAATGAGTGAGCATTAGCATTAATCTTTGCTACAGGCTCTTCTTTCTTAATACTATTGACAGATGAATTGGGAGATCTCGGTGATAACTGCAGAGGTTCATTTTCTGTACTATTAACATTATTAATGGGGGGTAAAAAACCCTGACTCTCAATGTCTTGTAAATTCAGAAGTTCAAACTTTCCATCTCTCTCAACTAATATCTTCCTATCCTTGTTTTCTTCACAACCTCCATCAGTTAGGGATAGGAGCACATTTTCTTGTCTAAATTCATTAGAAATACATAACTGTGACAATTTTCCAGACATGCTTTCATTCCCAAAATAATTTTTATGAGTATCATTGTCTTCAAGTGGAGGAACTTCCAGATCAACTAATTTGTCTTTGAATTTAAGTTTTCGTTCCCTTTTATCATTCACAGGTTTTTGATTCTGTAGAAGCTTGTTGGCTTGTATAATTTTCTCCATAATATATCGCCTTACTTCTTCATCTTCTTCCTCCTCCAAATCTTTCTGGCTTTCCAGTTTGGATTCCTGGGAAGAGTTTTCACTATCTGAATCCGATATGGGATCAAAAGGCTGAATACTTGGTACAGAAATGAAGTCATTTCTTCTTGGTGAAACCTCATCCTTCAAAGATTTGTCAGGATCAGAAAGCTGTTTGGTGCACTCTATTTCTGTTTCATTATCTTTTAATTCTTTGTTAATATTCTCTTCCTTCACACAAGCCATCTAAAAAATAACAAATAAAAGATATGAGGTTCTCTTTTTCAGTCAAAATTGAGTCTCTTTGTCCATTTAGATGTGGACAATCCAAAATGTGTTTTCCTATTCATGTAACTTATTTTATGAATGGTAAAATTTAAGTGTTACTTGCTCAACCTTCACTCATAATATCTTAATTTATATTCATGAGCACACCAAGGGAAATACATATATGTCAGAACAGCACTTCAGGGAAAATTAACTCTAAATTTGAATTTGATATTACTAAGTGCTACATGTATTTTTAATTTTCTATGCTAATGCATCAAAGGTAACTATCGATAACACAATATTATCTTAGTGTTTCTTCCTATAAAATTTTCTTCCTTCTACATTTTCAGAGAACAATTTTCTAAAATGGTTTCTCCTTGTAACATCTGTATTCTTCAAAAATGCCTCTTTCCCTATTGGTAGAGTCCTTTCTCCTATAATCATTATAAGATCACTCCTGTGGTCAAGTCATAATCATTTGAGCTTCTTATAATCTTTTCAGATCATTATTGCTGTTACTGTCTGCAGGACCTATATCCACCTTCCAGGCCAATTTTTATCTCTAGATCAGTTTTTCCTTCCTTAACTATTCTCAGAGACTCCAGTAACCCATGCTAATCACCCATCAAATAACTTAGCTTTACACTAAAAAAAAAAAATTTTTTTTAATTCCACTTTCTCAGCTAATTCTCTCCCTCCTAAAACATTTCTACGGTGTAGTAGTACTTGCAGTTCCCTTAAATTCCCTAAAATCCCCTTCCTGTTTTACTTGCTCACAGGCCATTCTTGCTGACAGCCTTCTCTTCTAAATCTGATATAGTGTTACAGTATGTTTTTAGATTCTTCTTTCACTTTCGCTTATTTTCTTTTTAAAATACACTGCAGTGAAACTACCATGTTTTTGCAATGAAATCTTCCCCTGACCCTCATTCTTGTCTCTAGCGCTGTCATCTGCTTTACCCACCAGCCTCAAAGAAAGAGGGGACTGTCATCATCCACTGGAAAGTAAGATCCATGAGAGCATTTTGCTTTAATCACTGTGGTATCCCCAGCACCTAGACTGACACATGGTAAGTTATCATTAATATTTGTTGAATGAATAAAGAAATGAAACAATGCATCATCATTATCCCCTCTCTAATTCCATTAATCTATGTTTTGGATCTCAAACCCTTCCTGCCCTGAAACTTTGGTTCCACTTTATTCCTCTGGGTATCTATCTCTGACTCTATTCTTTCTGATTACTTTTCTGTTAAAGATTCATGAAACTCCCACTTAAAAGCCATTTTAGAAAAATCTTCACTTTTGATTCCATTGTCTTTTTCAAGTCATCCACCCCATTTGTCTTCTCCACTGCATAATGATACTTGCCCTAGATATATTAAATGGATTTTGTGAGGTTTCAATGAGATGACATATGCGAAAACTCTTCAGGAATTTCAAAGCATTTTGCTAATATTATTATTATCAATGTTGTTGCAATTTATACATACCTCTATTATGCTGACATTGTTTTTTTCTTTTTCATTAATTAACCACTCCAGATCCTTTTCAAAGTCATCTTCATATTCTCCACTTTCTTTTGAATCAGTACCTTTATTTTCATCCATTTTCCTTTTGTTAAAGAACAATGCTATAAGATTAAAAAAGATAAGGTACATGTTATGAAAACTTCAAAGGTGGAGTAGAGTATGGTGAGTTACAACGTTGAAGGTAAGATTCAAGATGATGCATTATTAATTTCATGATCAAGCAACAAAATAAACATATCTACCTATCCTAATAACGAGACTTGCAACGGTCAGACATTTCCCTAGGCCGACCATTCCTAACAATCCTCCCAAGTCCCCACAATTCCTGTAACTCTAAGGAGACTAACAGCGGTAGATAAGAAGAGTGTTTGAGACTTACAACTACTTATATTGGATTTCTCCTCTTAATCTTTTACATTTAAATGGCTTCACGCTTTTTTTTCCATAATTTTACACGTTTTGAAATGTTAATCATCAATCATCAGTTACTCCCACTATGCTTCCAGAAATAGGTGAGACCTACCTGAAGGATTCTACATCCCTGCCAATTATCAAAACTCACTGTCCAGGTCAGGGCAGGTGACTCAGTTTTTTAGTCTCACATTTTCTCATGTTCAAATAAAAACAATTATATCAATTCCCAGCCTCAGTTTCTCAGTCCTCCTAGTAATTTACAAAATTCTACATAGTATAATTATAATTTATGATCTGAGAGCTTTTCAACCAAGTAACAACTAATTTTCAATTATGGTGAATATTTCCACAGAAGCCAACCATCTGTCAATATATTTTAAAATACTTAAATATATTTTTTATTAAAAGAAAACATCTGTGATGCCTAATACTATCTGGATGAGAGTGATAGTAAACAGGGATGTCGGATGAAAGTTAAATGTTTATAAAGATGGTATGTAAGTACAGTCATTTTTTAAAAAACTAAGCTAAAGTTACCTACAATTGGAGATTAGTTCTTAGCCCTGCTAAATTTTCTGTGTATAACTTTTCAAATATAAGAATAAGTCTTTACCTATAATGTGTCTATACACATGTATGAGCATAACATCAAAATATAAATATATATACACATACATGCATCTAAAATACATTTTGGTAGATATTTGTTGAACACCTACTATATTCATATATATACATATTCTTATAAAAATTTTAAAAATAGAATTATGCCCTGAGATGCTCAGTCTGGTAGAAAAGACAAACATATACAACACACCTTTATGTAGATAAATGTAATAAAATTATATATAAAAGACTATGGAAAGAAGAATAAAAAAGCATTTAATTCTGTCTAAAGTTGTCAAGGGAGGCTGTGATAGGTTTTGAATATTGAGTGTAAGAGTTCATCAGTTATTCCAGGCAAAGAGAACAGTGTGAGAACAAACATTCAATCATGGTATTGCATGGTATTGTCCAGTGTTGCCAGACAGAAAGTAAGTTCATGAAGAAAAGTCTGGAAGGAGTAAGGGGGCAAGTTTGATGCCTTATTATTTTTTCAAATAGAAAAAGGTTTGGGGAAAAGTATTCATGTAGATCTAAATGTCATAAAACATCCAAAGGTAGAAATATACAGCAATAATCTGCATACCTTCCACTATTGACTTTAAAAGCAAACAAAAAGAAAAATGCTCTCTAAATTTACATAGAATTTTAGCTCCAGTTTCAAAGGAATTATAGAAATCATATCATCAGGGCCCCAAATACCAGGGACTCTGTCTCTATTCCTTCCTTCTCTTGCTCCTCCACCAAGAATATAGTACCTAAATCCTTTTTGGAAGTAGAATGTACAGACGTCAAGAGCACTGAGGGAAACGGATGTGGCTCAAGCAGTTGGGCACCTGCCTACCACATGGAAGGTCCCAGGTTTGGTTTCCGGTGCCTCCTGAAGGAGACAAGTAAGACAGTGAGCTGATGTGATGGGCTGGCGCAGTGAGCTGATGCAACAAAATGACTCAATGATATGAGGAGACGCAATGAGGAAACACAATGAGAGACACAACAAGCAGGGAGCGGAGGTGGCTCAAGTGATTGAGTGCCTCCTTCCCACATGGGAGGTTCTGGGTTCATTTTCTGGCGCCTCCTAAAAAGAAGACGAGCAGACACAGAGAGCACACAACGAACAGAGAAGACCTGAGCACGAACAACAAGGGGCGGGGGGCAGAAATAAATAAAATAAATCTTAAAAAAAAAAGAGCATATGAGACTAAGGCACATTTTTTTAAAATATAAAATGAGATACATTGTGCTTGAATTAATAAATTATCTACAAGCTTTGTTTTAGCCAATAGCTTCATTTTACTCTCCCAAGCGTTTGGCCAGACTACCTAACCTGGTGCAAATTTAACCAAAGTTAAATTTACATTTTTTCCTTCCCACTGTTCACCCTTAAATGATAGTGAAAGGATGTGGGAAAACATCTTTCCACTAGTCGCACAAGCACTAAACAAGGAAAGAAATGAAGCTTTTCAGTATTATGTGTGAAAAACATTTTAAGAGGTTTTAGTGAATAGTAGGTTCAAAATGAGTTAAAAGAATGAAAGGATACAAAAATGTAAATGAGCTCTAAGGCTGAGACTGTGCACAAGATATAGATACATATGAAGCACTGCGCCCGTTTTTTTGCACTATGGTTTAAAAACCAAAAGGGCAAACGGGAACATTCAAAGCCTGGCAAACCAGGAAAGGGGAGAATAAAAGAGAAGGAAAAGGGAAGGAGGTGGGCTATAAGAACAAAATACTTTCAAACCAAATTCTGAGGAATATGTGAAAACACTAGGAAGGTTTGCCTAAAGAAGAGAAAATTCACAAGAGACATGAAATGGCTTTACAATACTTAAATGGCTGCCATATGAAAGAAGATTGGACATGTATAATATCAGGGAGTAAAACAACTATCAATAGTTGGAAACTCAGGGGCAAATTTTGGCACAGTATAAGCTAAAATTTACATTTTCAAAATTGTCCTCAAGTGCAATAAGTTGGCTATAGAAGCTGAGTTCCCTGTCAAAGGAAATGCTTATAGATAACCTGGAAGATGACTACAACAGGAATATTTTAAAGGAGATTGAAGTTTTAGGCAAATAGCTGAGCTAGATGATCCTTAAAGTTTTTTTTAACGCTTAAGATTCATTCTTTAAGATGAAAATTAAGAAGTGTCAACTTATGAAGAACAAAAAAGTTTAAAAACAAATGCATAGCACCATAATAAAGCTTAATTGAAAAGAAACGATGAAGGGAAGCGGCTGTGGCTCAATCAGTAGGGCTCCCGTTTACCATATGGGAGGCCCCGGGTTCGGTTCCCAGGGCCTCCTGGTGAAGGCAAGCCTGCCCGCGTGGCGTGGTTAGCTGACCCAGCGAGCACAAGCAGCAAGGGGGGGGATAAATGAATAAATAAAATAAAATCTTTAAAAAAAAAAAAAAAAAAAAAGAAACGATGAGTGTCTGAATAATGAAATTCAAGATTTAAAAAAATAAAAGGCATTCTGAAGTCTGTTTCATTAAAATATAATCTTTCCACTGGATATTTCTTGATATTGATTCCCTTTCCCACTCAAGACAAAGTTAGTGTTAGAACACTAAATGTTAATTATTCAACTTAATTATTCTACTGGATAATTATTATTACTTATTACTTATTAATTATTAGTTGGACTATAATTCCTTTTAGATATTTCTTTTAAACTAAGAACAAAATTAACTTTCTTAAAGGACTCAAAGTAAGGCTTCAATTATTTGTAAATTGGAGGTTGCGGGCAATAATATTTTCAGGTGACCTGGAAAAATCAAATTAATGTTTCAGAGTGAGTTTATTTACCACTGCGCCTAGCTGCATGACAGGCTAAATCACATAAGCTGTTATTCCTACCTAACTACCAATTAAAATTGAGGGGTACTAAAAATGGTACAGAATAAACTAAAAATGCACACATAAATAATAATAGATTCCATAATTACAAATTCCTTGGGATAATCAGCTTTCTTTTCAGGCCAGGAATCTTTAAAGCTATTATTTTAAGATATTTATGTGATATAACTCATTGTTATAATGAAGTTTTTGTGGAACTCTTCAGTGCTTTCCCTTAATTTCAAAGTAAATATAGATCTGAATTTGTTTAAATATATAGTTGTCTGAAGACTTTAGTAGATATCTTTCATTATTTACATAGAATCCTACCCATGTGAAATTTCATTAATAAAATTAAAAATAATAATTTTAAATTTCAATTTTAATTTATAAACATTATTTTTACTATTAAACATATTAACATTAAAACATAACTATTATACATGATTTAAAAGAAAAAAAAAAGCCTTAGTTGAAGTAACTCTGAATAATAAATGAAGTTGCATCAAATCTGAAGTGTAATTCTTTTCCTGTAATTTCCAGAAACTCATGACTGGTTCCACTGTAAACAAAGAACATACATAAGTACTTGTAACCCCAAGTCCCTTAAGCCTTTTTCAAATGCGTCACAGGATATCCAATCCCCTTTAGTTTTTAAAATCTTCATTCCCTGGGGTCTGTCCATATGGTACACAGTCAACATGTTGGAACAAAAAGGTACCTTATACGAAACCAAATAACCTAATAATATTCCTTATTTTATTGAGTTCCATACATTTAAACTTGAAAGTTTATCATCAGTAAACATTAATGTAAGTGGCTTAGAACAGATCCAACCTCTTAATAAAGAACTGTAGGAAGAGACAAATTAATTCCTTCCTCCTGATAAATCCCCAGTGGGTAGGTGAGGGCAGATCTTTTAGTGTGAGTCTAAACTAAATCAACATGTATACACAATTTTGATAACTTTGTTCAGGATTCAGAATATTAAAAAGTGGTTTAATCTGAGTCTTTGGATCCAGTCTTACCTCATAGCCTTTTAAACATATGCTTGTTTAAAAATCTAAGACAATTGAAAGAATGTCAAAGAGAACGTCTTTTAATATAAAATAAGTACTTAAGCAAAAGCTAATTCATATCAGAGACCATCTGACCCATTCTTCCTGATGCATCTTGGAAAAACTGCCATCCCATGAGTGAAATTGTTAAAGAGTCATAATCTGTCATAAAAAAATAATGTTTTACAAATATTAGATGATACTTTTAATTTGTATCAAGGGTCCCAAGGTTCCATCTTAATTGATTTAATTCATTTAATTATGAATACCATGACCTCTTCAAGGAAACTATCATTTCAGGAATAAAAATTTTCCCCAGGGAACAAAATCATTACTTTCCGTGTTCGAGAACTTTGAGAGGGGAAAGAATATGATGAAGATTTAGAGAACCTAAGGTACTCTCAGAAGGGTTTCCCTCACACACAGTGAACCAAGGCATTGCGAGGCTTCCACCCAACCCCCGCCCAGCTCCAGAATCAGGCTCGGTGAACTCGGGAAGGTAAGGCACCAACTAGAGGGCTCTTCCCTCTCTCCTCTATCCATCTTTTCTTCCTGTTTTTTAAAGCACACATTTATCTCTTTACCAGCTCTACCACCATAAATATCTCCACATCATCCTTCCCTTCTCTCCCGCTATGTCCCCTCCTGCCTGTGGAGGATGCAGCAGCTGGGGTCACAGAGATGGCCGGGGAAGTTCTCCTCTCCTCTTTCTAAGCTCTGACGATGAGGCAAGAGGGATCCCAGCACCTGCTCCCGCGGCGGCCTAGACCCGGCTGCCATGGCAACAGCCTGGATCCGCGTCCCGCATCCGGGCTTCTCATGCTACCAAGCGGAGTGGACCAGCGCAGGCGCAGTCACAGCCTGCGAACACGCCCCTCTGGAGGCTCTTCTTCCTGTCTGCAAAGGGCCTGCAGCACGCGGTTTCCTGGGAGACAGCCAGTAAACCCACGCGTCTTCCACGAATTTCGGGGCGGTTAATAGCGAATGGTGGAAGATCGCTCTCTTCTTACCTGTGAATTTTTCCACGTGTAACTATCTCTCGCCAGATTTAGAATTTGTTAGGAAAACCTTTAGAAATATTTTAAAATGTTATCACCGTTAGTGTTTCAGTTTTCATTAGATCGTCAGATCGCTTATTACCAGTTTTTGACCCGAAGCCTTTTTTTCTCCAAGTCAAAACCAAAAATTTCTTTACCCAAGTGAGTTTTCAAAGGAAATTGGATTTTTGCTCAGATTTCAAGCATGTCAAAACGGTCAACTAAAATTTTCTCAAATCTCCTTTTTCATATTTATGAAAAAAGGAAAAGAAAAGATGAATTCTAGGTTGGGGTGACAGGTGACGGGATTTTTGGAACTATCCATTCCTCACCAGAAATAAATAATGGGGATAAGTGAAAATATGTCCTTTGTACAATTCATAGTGTTCATTATTTCTTAAATGCATTTATTATTAGAATTTCTATCATTTTGGTATGATGGGAATCGCCTTTCCTCCAAAGAGGTACAATGTAGGGGGACAGATGTGGCTCAAATGATTGGGTGTCAGTCTCCCATATGGAGGGACCTGGGTTCCATCCCTGGGACCTCCCAGTAAAAAAAAAAAAAAAAAAAAAAAAAGAGGTAAAATGTAAAATTGAATTTTAGGCATTGTCCAAACTGTAAACTAAGTTTAAAGTAATAATAAGAAGAGTTTAAGGTTAAGGTCCATTACAATATTGAGTGTACTTCCTAGCTGCAATGAAGAAGTTATATTTGTATTGACAATGTTTCTGCTGCTGCAGGATTCAGTCCTTAGTCAAACACTTGAAACAGACTCAAAATATAAGATTATTGAATGTTAACATTCAAAGGAACTTTAGTCAATCTCCTTTAATGAGCCTGATGCTACTGCCAAAGCCAGAGTAGACCCTTTGTTTCAGGACTCCGAGTTTAATATTTTTTCCCATCTTCCCCCACAAATATTTGTAAATATTTTTGAAAATAATAGTGGGGTATAGCAGCATTATTCATAATAGCCAAAAGGTATAAACAATGCAAATGACCATCAAATGAGGAGTAGATAAATCAAATGTGATATATCCATACAATGGAATATTATTCAGCAATAAAAAGAATGAAGTATTGATACATGCTACAACATGGATGAACCTTGAAAATACTAGTTTGTGAAAGCAGTCAGACACAAAAGATCATATATTGTATGATTCCATTTATATGATATGTCCAGGCAAATCTATTGAGACAGAAAGTAGATTAGTGGTTGCCTAGTGCTAGGGGAGGTGTTGGCAGAAATAGGTGGATGACTGCTAAAGGGATGGGGATTTCTTTGGGGAATGATAAAAATGTTTTAAAATTAAATGTAGTGATGGCAGTACAATTCTAGGAATATACTAAAACCCACTGAATTGTACATTTTAAATAGGTGAATTGTGTGGTATATGAATTATTTATCAATAAAGCTATTAAAATTATTATTGAAATAGTGGGCAAAGAAGAAACATAACTGGAGAAGTTAAAGTATAAGAAAACTGCATTTTCAGAGACTGATTTCTAAAGTAAACCCTTAATATGTGGATCCTGTCTCCTGTACTTAATGGACTTGTGGCAGATTTTATTTTTGAAGTCTAGTTTACCTAACTATAAAACAGAGATAATATTTACCTTTAAGTAGTAAGTGAAGTAATCCATGTGCTTGGCACAGTGCCTGATACATACAAAGCACTCAATAAATGGCATTATCATTACATAGTTTTCTTTTTTTTTTTTTTAAGATTTTATTTATTTATTCATTTATCCCCCCCCTGCTGCCTGCGCTTGCCAGGTCAGCCAACCACTCCGCGCGGGCGGGCCCGCCTCCACCAGGAGGCCCCGGGAACCGAACCCGGGGCCCCCCACATGGTAAACGGGAGCCCCACTGACTGAGCCACAGCCGCTTCCCTACATAGTTTTCTAATAGGATGAAAGTGGGTTCTAAAATATCTTTAAATGTCCAAAAATGAAAAGAAGAAAACTTTTAAATTATGTGTAAAATTCTGCAAGGAAAATATATATTCCCTATATTACCAAATAGTTTTTAAATCTACAAAAGATCTAGATGTTAATGTATCGATTTAAAAAAAAAAAAGTATGTCATACATTGCAATTATAGAGTCTTTATGTAACTGAATGAACATTGAAAGTAGAATGGATAGGTGTAAAATTCAGCAAAACATCCCACTTAAATGGAAGTCAGAGTTCCAAATACCTTAGCCACCTAGAACCCAGTTGCAAACAAAAACAAATGTAAAGGGCTTAAAAGCAACAATACAAAGCTATTACAAAGTTTATGAGCTAAGCTTAAGCAGTTTGTAGGACAGTCGCTCACAGCCTTTGGCTTATTATTCTAAGAAGCTCAGATCTCTGAGTTCCCAGACCAGAAATTAGAATGTGATCATTTGAAAGGAAGAGAAAGAGAACAAGTGGGTTATAGGTTATGGACTGTGAAATCCAGGTACACTGACACCACAAACAAGCATAGGGGTAACAGGCTGAGACAGGCAGGGAGAGAAAAAGAGAGTAAACCCAGAATAAAAGTGAAATTTTTAATCATCTCTTCCAAGGGCAAACAAACACTAAATTGCAGCATTGTACGATAATTCACAATCTGTAATGATGAACCTGAACTACTAAGAAAAGTTTGATTTCATTTTTTTCATTTTAAAAATAATTTATTGAAGTATATCATTCAGACATGGATATACATAAACAATAAATATATAGTAAAAGTTGTGAACTTGTAAAAACAAATATGCATAACATCATATAGGGCTCCCATACATCACCCTGCCACAAATACCTTGCACTTTTGTGAAACATTTGTAACAAATTATGAAAGAGCATCATCAAAGTATTACTACTATCATCTGTATCTTCTATTTGGTGTATTTTTCACCAACCCACCCTATTTTTTGTTGTTGTTGTTGTTCATAAACCATACAATTTATCCAAAGTATATAATCAGTGACATTTGGTAATTTGGTATAATCACTAAGTTGTGCATTCATCACTTCAATCAACAGTAGAGCATTTTCATTACTCCAAAAAAATAAAACCAACAAAAAACCAAACCACTATCATACCCATATGTTAGCACTACTAATTACAAATTCTATGATGTTCTTTCACAATTTCTATTCATTTCCAAACATTTACAAACAACTCTTTAACAATTCTGCACAGATTGAACCTCAGCTTTCCATTCTCTAACCACATCCTTTTCTCAGATCATATATTCTAGCTATTAACTCCACAGGTTTGCTCATTATATTTAGTTCATGATAGAGAAATCATACAAGATTTGTCCTTTTGAGCCTGGCTTGCTTCACTCAATGTAATGTCCTCCTGGTTCATCCATGTTGTCATATGCTTCATGACTTCATTTCTTCTTACAGTTGAATGATATTCCATGATGCATTCGCCAGTTGATGGACACCTACAATATTGCCAAGTCACATGATAGATCTATATCTAACTTCCTTAAGAACCGCCTAACAGAATTCCACAGTGGCTGTACCATTCTACATTCCCACCAGCAGTGAATAAGCATTCCTATCCTTTTCACATCCTCTCCAACACTTTCAGTTTTCTATTTTGTTAAGAGTGGCCATTCTAGTAGGTGTGAAATGATATCTCATTGTAGCTTTGATTGCATTTCCCTAATAGCCAGTGATGCTGAGCATTTTTTTCATGTTTTTTTTTTCCACCATTTATATTTCTTCTTTAGAAAAATAACTACTCAGGTCTTTTGCCCATTTTTTAATTGGGTCATTTATCTTTTTATTGTTGAGTTTGGGATCTCTTTATATATCATGCATGTTAGACACTTGTCAGATGTGTGATTTTCAAATATTTTCTCCCATTGAGTAGGCTGCCCTTTTACCCTCTTCAAAATGTCCTTTGAGGTGCAGAAGTGTTTAATTTTGAGGAAGTCCCATTTATCTATTTTTTTTCTTTTGTTGCTCTTGCTACTGGTGTAAGGTTTAAGAGAACCCCACATACTACAAGTGTTTCCCTGTGCTATCTTCAAGGAGTTTTATGGTCCTGGCTTTTATGGTTAGGTCTTTGATCCATTTTAAGTTGATTCTTATATAGGGAGTGAGATAGGGGTCCTCCTTCATTCTTTTGGTTATACATATCTGGTTCTCCCAGCACCATTTATTGAAGAGACTGTTCTGTCCCAGAAAAGTGGACTTGGTAGACTATGGAAAATCAGTTGACCACAGAGGTGAGGGTCTATTTCTGAACTCTCAATTCAATTTCATTGATCAATGTGTCTATCTTTATGCCAATACCATGCTCTTTTGACCACTGTAGACTTTTAGTATGTGTCAAGGTCAGGTAGCATGAGCCCTCTGATCTCAGTCTTCTTTTTTTTAGGATGTTTTTTGGCTATTCAGGAACCCTTTCCCTTCCAAATAAATTTGGTAATTGACTTTTCTATTTCTGTGAAATAGACTGTAGGGATTTTGATTGGTATTACATTGAATCTATAAATCAGTTTGGGTAGAATTAATATTTTCACAATGTTTAGACTTCCAGTCCATGAACATGAAATGTCCTTCCATTTGTTTAGGTCTTCTTTGATTTCTTTAAGCAGGGTTTTTTTTATGTATCTGAATATAGATCCTTTACCTTCCTGGTTAAGTTAATTCCTAGATATTTGAGTCTTTTTGTTACTATTGTAAATGGAATTTTTTTTTCTTGATTTCCTCCTCAGCTTGTTCATTACTAGTTTATAGAAATGCACCTGATTTTTGCATGTTGATCTTGTATCCTGCCACTTTGCTGAACTCATTTACTAGCTCAAATAGCTTTGTTGTAGCTATCTTGGGATTTTCTAAATAAAGGATCAGGTAATCTGTAAATAGTGAGAGTTTTACTTCTTCTTTTCCAATCTGGGTTCCTTTTATTTATTTTTCTTGTCTAATTTCTCTAGCTATAACTTCTAGCACAATGTTGAACAGCAGTGATGACAGTAGGCATCCTTGTCTTGTTATTGATCTTATAGGGAAAACTTTCAGCCTCTCCCCATTGAGTCTGATGTTGGCTGTGCGGTTTTCCTATATGCCCTTTATTATGTTGAGGAACTTTCCTTTTATATCTATCTTTTTAAGCATTTTTATCAAGAAAGGATGCCGGATTTTGTCAAATGCCTTTTCTGCATCAATCAATATGATCATATGGGTTTTTTCTCTTTGATTTTTTAATGTGGTTTATTACATTAATTGATTTTCTTATGTTGAACCACCCTTGCATACCAAGAATAAAACCCACTTGGTCATGGTATGGGTCTTTTGATAGGCTGTTGGATTCAATTTCCAAGTATTTTCTTGAGAATTTTTGCATCTATGTTCATTAAGGAGATGGGTCTGCAATTTCCTTTTCTTGTAGTATCTTTATCTGGTTTCAATATTAGGGTAATGTTGGCTTCATAAAATGTATTGGGTAATTTCCCCCCCTTTTTAATTTTTTGGAAGAGTTTAAACAGGATTGGTATTAGTTCTTCTTGAAATGTTTGGTAGAATTCACCTGTGAAGCCATCTGGTCCCAGGCTTTATTTTGTTGGAAGATTTTTGATGACTGATTCAATCTCTTTGCTTGTGAATACTTTGTTGAGTTCTTGTATTTCTTGTAAAGTCAATGTAGGTTGTTTGTGCATTTCTAAGAATTTGTCCATTATATCTGGGTTGTCTAATTTGTTGGCATACAGGTTCTCATAATATCCTCTTATGGCCCATTTTATTTCTTTGGGGTCAGTTGTAATGTCCCTCCTTTCATTCTTGATTTTATTTATTTGCATCTTCTCTCTTTTTTTCTTTGTTAGTCTTATTAAGGGTTTGTCAATTTTATTGATTTTCTCAAAGAACCAGCTTTGGTTTTGTTGATTTTCTCTACTGTTTTTTGTTGTTCTCAATTTCATTTATTTCTGCTCTAATCTTTGTTATTCTTTCTTTCTGCTTGCTTTGGGATTGGTTGCTGTTCTTTTTCTAGTTTCTCCAGTTATTCAGTTAGTTTTTTTTTATTTTAGCTCTTTCTTCTTTTTTAATATAGACATTTAGGGCTATAAATTTCCCTCTCAGCACTGCCTTTACCATATACCATAAGTTTTGATATGTTGTGCTCTTGTTTTCTCATTTTCATTCATCTTAAGATATCTATTAATATCTCTTGCAATTTCTTCATTGATCCACTGATTGTTTAAGAATGTGTTGTTTAGCCTCCATATAGTTGCAAAATTTCCCTTTTCCTGCCTATTTTTGATTTCTAACGTCATTCCATTATGATTAAAGAAGGTGCTTGTATAATTTTAATCTACTTGGATTTATTGAGAGCTATATTGTTGCCCAACATGTGGTCTGTCCTGGAGAAAGATCCATGAGCACTTGAGAATAATGTATATCATGCTGATTTGGGATGCAATGTTCTGTATATGTCTGTCAGGTCCAGCTCATTGTTCAAGTTCTCTGTTTCCTTGTTGATCTCTTGGCTAATTGTTCTATCTATTGTTATGAGTGGTGTGTTGAAGTCTCCAACTATTATTATAGAAATGCCCATTTCTCCTTTCAGTTTTGCCAGAGTTTGCCTCATGTATTTTGGGGCACACTGTTTAGGTGCATAATTTATGACTTTTACTCCTTCCCAGTGGATTGTCCCTTTTATTAATATATAATGAGCAGAGCAGGTGTAGCTCAGTAGTTGAGCACCTGCTTGACACATACAATGTCCCAGGTTCAATACCCAGTACTTCCTAATATATATATATATGCCTTCTGCATCTATTATAACTTTTTTTGCATTTAAAATCTGTTTTGTCTGACACCAGTATAGCTACTCCTGCTCTCTTTTGGTTACTATTTGTGTGAAATATCTTTTTCTAGCTTTTTACTTTCAGTCTATTTGCATCCTTGGATCTAAGGTGAGTCTGCTGCAGACAGCATATGGATGGCTCATGTTTTCTTATCCATTCTGTCAGCCTATGTCTTTTGATTGGGGAGTTTAATTCATTTACATTCAATGTTATTACTGTAAAGGCATTACTTCAACCATTTTATCCTTTGGCTTTCATATGTCATATTTTATTTTTGTCCATCTTTTTGTCTTTTTGGTTAACCTTTCTGATAGTTTTCACTTCTACACTCTCCTCCAAGCTTCTGTCTCTTGTCTTTTCTTTTCTGGCTGCAGGAATCCCTGTAGTGTTTCCTGCAGAGCTGGATTCTTGTTTACAAAGTCTCTTATTTTCTTTTTCTCTGTGAATATTTTAAGCTAACTGTCATATCTGAAGGACAATTTTGATGGATAAAGAATTGTTGGCTGGCAGTTTTTCTCTTTCAGTCTGTACTTATGTCATACCACTGCCTTCTTGCCTCCATGGTTTCTGAAGAAAAATCCACACTAAGTCTTATTAGACATCCCTTGTATGTGATGTTTTAATTTTCCCTTGCTGCTTTCAGAATTTTCTCTTTATCTTTAGCATTTGGCATTATGCATGTTGTGTCTTGGGGTAGATCTATTTGGATTTATTCTAATTGGAGTATGCTGTGCTTCCTTGACATGTCTATTCATGTTTTTCATGAAAGTAGGGCAATTTTCAGCCATTATTTCCACAAATTCTCTTTCTGCCCTTTTCCCCTTCTCATCTCCCTCTGGAACTCTCATAACACATATGTTGGTGCGCTTAGTGTTATCATTCAACTTCCTGAGCCCTTGCTCAATTTTTCCATTCTTTTCTCTCTGTGTTCTTCTTTCTATTCAATTTCAGTTGTTCTTTCCTCTGCATCACTGATTCATTCTTCCACAATTTCAAATTTGCTGTTGTGTGCCTCTATTTTAATTTTAATCTCACTTATTGTGTCTTTCATTCCCATAAGCTCTGTTGTTTTTCTAAGATTTCAAATTTTTCTTTGTGCTCAAATCAGGGTCTTCTTAATGTCTTTTATTTCTTTTTTTTTTACCGGGAGGTCCCGGGGATCGAACCCAGGTCCCTCCATATGGAAGACGGACGCCCAACCATTTGAGCCACATCCACCTCCTCCTTCTTTTATTTCTTTAGCCAGGTTGTCCTTCAACTCCATGATTTGATTTAGAAGATTTGTATGAACCTCATTGATTAGCTATTTTCAGTCCTGTGTCTCATCTGGAGCTTTGATTTGTTCCTTTGCCTGAGTCATATTTTCTTTTTTCTTTGTATGGCTTGTAATTTTTTGCTGATGTTTAGGCTTCTGATTCTGATGCTGAGTTTACTCTGATGGTCAGTTTCTCTCTCTTTCCTAGCAATTTATTTATTTATTTTTTTTTCTTTTTCATGCACTTTTCTTTTCTGACCAGCATATGGCACTCTTTGGCAGATCTCTCAGTTCAGACCCTAGGTGCTAGGGGGTAATGCATTCAGTATAACTCCTCAGGTGGATGGGCTGTATAGAAGCAATGTCCTCAGGGCTGGCCAAGCCTTACAAACAAACTTTCTCAGAGGCTGTTCTCACCTTGGCCATCCACACCCTCCCTCCCTCTGTCTCTTTAGCAACCTGCTCAGGGCAGTAGGGAGGGTGTTTGAGAAGGCAAATTATCTTTAGCTTCCTGCAGAGTCTCAGGGCAAACAAAGTCGTGGCCCAACCCAGCTGGAAGTGTGTGACCCCTCCAATATAGCAGACCAAGTTTGCTGACCAAAATTTGAATTTGCTGTAGGCTGTGTCCCCTTTCTCCCCTTTCTTGGAAAGAGAACTCCTGCAACCCCCTCAGTCTGCAGCCACTGCAGTCCGCAGACTGCTATTTGCTCCATAGGTGGGGAGTAGGGCAACTGCTGCTGCTTTTGCAACTCTACTCATGGAATTTTTCAGCCAATTGAGACTCCTTTCCTTCACCCCTCTCTCTTCTGGGTGGTGTCTCACCTTCCCCTCCTGTCCTGAGCCCTAGAACAGCCCTCCAGACAGTCTCTGTCTGTCCTTTAGCTATTTTTTTGGAGAGAAGTGATCCCTCTGCCTCTTTAATCCTCCATCTTCCCAGAAGTCACATCAGATATATCTGATTTCATTGTAATCTGGTTAAGAAGACAGAAAAATATTAAGTTTTCAATAATTTCATTGGATTTTTCTGAGCCTGATTGGAGTCAAAATGTGACAGTTGGAAGCATTTTGTGGATCCCAGAAGAGATAATGTTCTTGGAGCTAATCCATTCCTGTGGGTGTTGGACCCTTTTATTGGATTGGATTCAGTGTAGGGGGACTTTGATTAAATTGCTTCAGTGAGGCATGACCCAGTGTGGGTCTTGGTCCTCTTGCTGGAATCCTTTATAAACAGAGGACTAAAAACAGACACACAAAAAAGCAACAGACACAGAATAAACCCATGAGGCTGAGGGAGAGGCCTGGAGAGAGGAGAGAGATAAGCCATATGCCTGATCACCCACAGCTAAGGTCAGGGAGAAAGTAAGCCTGGAGGAAAAGGGAGAGACCCAGACAAGCAGAACTGCCATTGTGTCTTGCCACATGGCAGGAGTCCAGGATCACCAGCAGTCAAGCTTCAGTGAGACAGCATCTTTGATGCTAACAAATCTTTTAACCTAACAAGTTCCCATTATAGTAGAGTAGATGTAGCTCAGTGCTCAAGCGCCTGCTTTGCATGTATAAGGTCCCAGGTTCAAACCCCAGTACCTCCTAAAATAAATACATTAATTAATTATTTAATTAATTAATTTCCATTATAAAATCTAACCTATTTCTTGTATATTGCTCCCAGCAGCTTTTAGCAAACTAAAACACACAGAGATGAATAATTCCTAACCTCTGAATGATGGAGCTCACAGACTGAAAAAAAACAGAGATAGGTTTCAACAAAGGGAGCACAGTATGAATCACAAGGCACAGATTTAGCTTAAAAATGGAGGAATTAATTTGAGGAGAGTGACAAAAAAAAAAAAAAAGGTTCTTGTGAAGTGATGACATCAGAGCTGATATTTGAAGAATGAAAAGAATTGTAAACAAGGGTAAGGCGTTGTACACAGAGATGATAGCATTTGCAAAGTCATGGAGGTACCAACTAGCATACTTATGGATCTTAAGGTAATTCAAAATTGCTGGCTCGAATCAGGGAAAGTGGGGAGTGGAAATCTGTCCCTCATCACCCAAGGCAGCCTCTGAGATCCCTCAATCACAGTGTGAAAACCAATGTAATATGCTTACTTGTGAGGAAAAAAATTCTATTAAAAATTAATATTAACTAAAAGCAAGGAGACAAGTTTTAGGCATGTCTGTACACTTAGCAGTGGTGGACATTTAGGTGTTTAATAAATGTTTATTGAGTTCACATGACTGAGTGAATGAACTAATCTTATTATAACTAAACTTAATCATATAATTGATGTGATTAATTTCAAATTTTCCTCCTAATAGTTTATCTGGAGATCAGAGGTTTCTGAAGGAATTAGTGTTTCAATGACAAGGGAGAACTGAATGCATTTCTAAAATGGAGCGTTTTGGAAAGCGCTGAACTCTGGCAAATTTGGATGATCAGGTGTTACCATAAAGCACAGAGTTAGCAGTGGGGTGAGGAGTAATAATGACACACTTTGCAATTTTATTGAGTCCAGAAGGTTGCCTTACCACCTCTCTCTCCCCATGCACAAGTAACTTAAAATCCTCTTAGCTCTCTCCAACTTGAGTGCCCTTGGACTGTCAAAGACTGCTTAAGGGAGGAGAATTAAGAAAAAGTAAGAACAGGGTGATTTAGGAAGAACCAGGTACATGAAGAAAAGGAAGTTGCCTGTTTTCCAGAACCTTTGACTTAGATGGGTTTGTGCTTTTTAAAGTCTGAAAATACCGAATATCAATAAATGTAGATTAGCTAGAGGCAGTGGAAATGTGTTTGAAATTTATGACTCATTAAAGACTATGGGATTTTAGGAATGTAAGATTACTGTATATGTAAAAAGTACCATGTGTTTTCCCTCTCCACTGTTTAATACCAGTCATAAGGATATATTTTATGTCCATATTCAGAAATAAGATCCCAGAAATGGGTAATACTCCCCCATTTTCTGTCATTGTTCATTATTCAATGTATAGATATATATAAGTCCACACTATAAGGAAGAGAGCTGCGTAAAGTTAAGCAACTTTCTTTTTATAAACATTTTGAAAGAATGCTTTGACTTGGAAATGTCAATATTTCTTTAACTCAAGTGACCAAGAAGAGATTAAACAAGTGAAGTACCAAGCATAAAGAAGACATGACCATACATGTCTTCTGTAAAACTGTTCAAAGTAATATACTTTATAGGCAATATTCACATTCTGTATATATTTATAATATTTAAGTTTTTACAAGTTGTTATTGAGCACATATGTGCCTGACTCTGTTCTAGACACGTGAAATATATCATTGAACTAATATATTTGCTGGAAGTCAGAGTTCAGTTACCTCAATCACCTAAATCCAGCTGCAAACCAAGACAAGCATAAAAGGCTTGAAAACAGTAATGAAAAGCTACTACAAATTTTCTCAGCTAAGTCCTGAGCATTTTGTAGGAGATTTTTCTCTCAGTCCTTTGGCCTACTTTATTCTGATGAACTCAGATCTCTGAGTTCCCAGCCCAGAAATTAGAATGTGATAATTTGGAAAGAAGGGACAGAGAAGAGGTAGGTTATTTAAGTGCAGTGTTTTTCGGAATTTTACACTTATCCATTCTACCTTTAATGCTCAGTCAGTTAACACAGGGGCTCTATACTTGTAATGTTTAACATACATTTTTTCAAATTGATACATTAACATGAATATCTTTCATAAATAAAAAACTGTTTGATAATGTAGAGAATATTTTCTTTAGGTTGTCAAAAATCCCCTGCATTCACAGAGCTTACCTTCTAATAGAGAAGACAATAAATAATAAACATTCTAAATAAGTAAAACATATTGCAAAGACAGAGCAAAAAAGAGATTGGGAGGGTGGGGTGGGTTCTGGCAGTGAGGTTGCAATTTTAAATAATGTACTCAGGTTAAGCCTTTTTGAGACATTTGAGACTATTATTAGTTATATACGGATTTGAGATACAATAAAATCTATCTATATCTATATATAAGATACATCTCATATCTGGATATAGTTATAATGAAAATATAGCTAACTATTAAAAAAATCAAGACATGATTTTGCTTTTGTAATTTAGTCTTTTGAGTGTGTCTCAGGAAAGGCTGGAGGGCTTAAGTTTGACCATGATACTAAACAGCTGGACAAATCCATTTTTGGCATGTATGCCAGTAATACATTCCTTTAAAAAAATCTAAATATAAAGGTACTTAAAGTATAATTATTTTCATTTGTTCAGAATATTTGTTCAACACTTGTTTCATGTGTTCAGCACTTTTTGAGTCTCTGCTCAGCCCCCATAAGGCAGAAGTTTAAAGTTATTTCCTGCTGTGAGGCTCTAGGTTACTCAATATGTGATTAAGAGTACTGTAAACAACCTTTATCAGAGAAGGATTTGATAGGAATAAAGTATTATAGGAAAAACCCAAAACAAATCAGAGTTTAGCCTTTGAGAGAAGAGACACACATAATTTACCTTTTCACTTATTGACAGGAAAACCATCTGTTCATAAGGGTTTTTGTTTTGTTTTGTTTTGTTTTTTTTTAATTGCTTACTAAAACAAATACTCTTTGAAACTATCTATAGGTATGGCTGGTCATAAGACCCATTTGTATCCTGCTGGCCTAGCTTTTTTAACTGCAATTTTATAGCAGGAGTTGTACTTTCTTGACATCTAGACATACATATTTAACATGAAAAGCTAGACGTAATAAAATAAGAAAACTAAACAACAAAGACTCTATATAAGTTATCTATCCAATAGTGTTGTTGATTAACAATAACAATGACTTTGTCTTCTGTGGTAGAGCAAAGAATACCTGACTCACAGACATGAGGAAAGTGCTCTTCAGTTTACTCTGTTGCCACAAAAAAGCTTTTAAATTAATAATCTCTATAGTCCTTGGAATTCATATTCACTTATATTGTTTTCTTTCAACATCTCTTAAAAAGGCAAAGTAGATTTTGTTTTATCAGAGATAATAGACAATTATTCTCAGAACTTGCCTATGATTATAATCAACCTATTCCCAAACGAATTTGAGACTGCTTACAATGAAATCTTAGACACAATGGGTGATAAATTAGATCAGAAGAATACCAGTATGCTAACAGTAAGATTCTCTTCAGTTTCTTTAACTGAATTTCAAATTTTAAGCTGCCAATTCAAAAAAAAAAAGGAGGGGGGAGGAATTATATTACCTAGCTCTTAGCAGAAAGAAGAAATCACACAAGTTACTCAGGAAAAACTAGTTGTTCTGGAATTAATTTTTAACTTCTTAGGTGAGGTTTTTAGTAAGGGTAGTAAGTGATATGATGGACAGGGCCTTTTATAGCATTTCTTATGGCAAAGGCAGAGAGAGTTTCCTTAATGCCCATTTCCTACAATGATCTTATGTATGTAAAGTATACCTGTAAAACTCCATAAAGCTGATTCTGAATTATCAGAATTTCTTGAGAATACTTATTTTTAAAAGCTACACTTCAAAACCACATTCTTTATGCAGGGTATTAGCAGTATATGGGAACTCTGTATTTTATGCATGATTTTTCTGTAGACCTACAACACCTCTAATAAAGAAGAAAAGAAAAAACCCACATATTTTTAAAAATTGGCTTTAAATGCTTCAAATACAAAACTTTTTTCTCTTCCCCTATGCCTGGTGAATGCCTCACGCCTTCAAGTGACTATCCAAAAGCAGTGATGGCCACATATCTTTCTTCTGTGGTGTTGACCAATATGTTAATTTAATTAGAAAACTTGGATATGCAAGGGTGCCTATAGCATTAGCTGATAATGAGCACATCTGGACTTCTGAATCCAGATGCAAAGAGTGAACTTTTTGCAGAATGGGGGTTGCCACAACTGGGAAGTTCAGCAAACAGAATACTTTTTTTTTTTTAAGGCACTGAAAGCAGGGCCTCAACCACTAAGCTACACCCACTCCCCAGGATGCTCTTTTGAAAATGTGCATCAGCTTATATCCCTCCCTGGCTTCCCAATACTATCAGAATAAAGACCAAACTCCTTATTTTACATCAAAGGTCCTGAATAATAGGATCCGTTCTTATCCCTGTAATTTCACCTCCTACAGCCTTTCGGCTCCCTCATTTTGCTCCGGTCACCTTAACCTTCTCTGTTCCTCAAGCACCTGAGCTGTTTTCCAGCTTTGCTGTTTCCTCTGCCTGGGATGCTCTTTCCCAAATGTTCCCATTGCTGGCTCTCTCCCATCATTCAGTTTCAGATCAAATGTCACTTCCTCAGAGAGGCTTTTCCTGGCTACTCTGTCTATTCCCCACACCACTCTGCCAGTCACTATCCAGTTACCCTGCATTATTTCTCCATGGAACTCGAATTTCTAAAATTTTCTTAGTGATTTGCTTATTTACTTTCTGTCACCCTCCATTAGAATGTAAGTTCAATTAGAGCAGAAGCTCATTAGGCTCCTTTGGGCTGTGATCATTTCTAAGACTTGCCTTGTTTTTGATGACTTTGACAGTTTTGAGGAGTACTGGTCAGGTGTTTTGTTGATGTCCCTTAATTGGGATTTGCTTGATATATTTTTTTTTAGACTGGGGTTATGTTTTGGGGGAAGCAGACCAGAAAGGTAAAGTGCCATCTTCATCACATCATATCAAAGGGACATACTATCAACATGGCTTATCACCACTGAAGTTAAATTTGATCATTTGCCTATATTATTTGTCTGATTTCTCCACTGTAAAGTTACTGCTTTTCCCCATTCATACTGTACTCTTTGGAAGGAAGTCATTATGTACAGTCCACACTTAAGTTTTGAGGAACTAGGCTCCACCTCATGAAGGAGAACTATGTAAATAAATTATTTTGGATTCTGCAAGGAGATTTGTCTCTTCTTCCCCATTTATTTATTTAGTCAATCTTTTATTCATATATGCATAAAATTTATTTTATACTTTCAGGTATAATCTAAGACTATATTTTAAATTTTGTAATGCTAATTGTCTAGCTTTGGCCATTGGGGCTCTTTCAGTTGGCTCCTGTGTCCCTTTGACATACCCCCATCATTATGGGGTTTTGCTTTTTTAAAATAACATTTCCTTACTTTCTGGAACTACAAGATGCTCCAGGTTTATCTTCAGTTTTTCCTGCCCTAGTCCTAAAATCAGCCATTTCCTTTAATTTTGTATTTATGTTTTAATTCTGAACAAAAAATGTTTTTCAAGTATACCAAAAATGATAATCACATTGAACTGAGAATTATTTTCATTTTTCTCTACCTCTTTAATCCTGAAACACCTGAGAGAAAACAAAATTACTTATCCAAGTCTACAGTACTATGGAAAGAGAAGTGCCAAGAATTGTTGTAGATTTGTGTTCACTAAGGTATAAACTGATGCAGTTATGCTTGGCTATAGTCCAGATGTGTATTTGTTTGTTTGTTTAAAGGTTTCAGCTTTTTATTGAACATGTTTTAAAAAAGGGTCTAGTCAAAAAGACCAAAGCTCATGTCATCATCTGCTTCCTCAGATTCTTCTTTTCTTGCTTCTACTTTCTTCTTCTCAGCTGGGGCGGCAGTGGTGGAGGGTGCAGCACCTGCTGCTGGGGCAGGTCCACCGCGGCTACAAACAGTCAAGGCTCCCCATGTTGACGTGGGCCAGGGCCTTTGCAAACAAGCCAGGCCAGAAAGGTTCAACATTGACACCAGCCGCTTTAATGAGGGCATTGATCTTGTCCTCCGTGAAGGCAAACTCCATGGAGTTTGAGGGCTGAGTCGATGCAGGCAAGCTCAGAAACAGGCCTTGGTGCGGGCCAGTACTGGGCGGGCAGCTGCTGGGTGCGGTGCTAGTAGCCAATGAAGTGAGGGCCTCACGGCAAGGCTGTCTTAGCTTCCTCGGAAAAACCGGGCACCTTAGCGGCAGCTGAGGAAAATAGATGTGGCGTTTTTTTGTTTTTGTTTTTTAAGTTTTATTGAGATATATTCACATACCATACAATCTGTCCAAAGTGTACAATCAAGTGCTTTTTTAAAAACTTTATTTTATACATTTGATAATTGAAAAGATAAACAATAATTTAAATAGAAAAAGAAAACACACTTGAATAAAAACTATATTTCTCAATTAAATGTACTGGATACATATAATTTTTTTTTGAGTCAAACAATATGTTGCACAATATATTTGGTTCATAGTAAAACAATTATATAGTATTTGTCCTTTTGTGTCCTTGCTTTGCTCAACATAATGTCCTCCAGGTTCATCCATTTTGTCATATGCTTTACAACTTCATCTCTTCTTACAGCTGCATAATATTCCATAGTGTGAATACACCACAGTTTATCTGTTCATCCGTTGAGGGACACCTGGATTGTTTCCAGTTTTTGGCAATCGTGAATAACGCCACTATGAAAATGGATGTGCAGATATTGGTTCGTGTCACTGCTCTCAGTTCTGGGTATATACCCAGTATTGGTATTGTAGGGCCACGAGGCAAATCTATATTTAACTTCTTTAGGAACTGCCAGACAGTCCTCCACAGTGGCCGTACCATTCTCCATTCCCACCAACAGTGAATAAGTGTTCCTAACTCTCCACATCCTCTCCAACATTTGCAGTTCTCTGTCTTTTTAATAGTGGCCATTCTGATAGGTGTGAAATGATATCTTATTGTAGTTTTGATTTGCATTTCCCTAATCATTAGTAATTTGAGCATTTCTTCGTGTGTGTTTTTGCCATTTGTATTTCTTCTTGGGACAAATGTCTATTCAAGTCTTTTGTCCACTTTTTAATTGAGTCGTTTGTCTTTTTATTGTTGAATTGTAACATCTCTTCATATATTCTGGATATTAAACCCTTATCAGACATGTGATTTCCAAATATTTTTTCCCATTGAGTCAGCTGCCTTTCCACCCTTTTGACAAAGTCAAATGAGGTGCAAGAGTGTTTAATTTTGAGGAGGTACCATTTATTTAGTTTTTCTTTTGTTACACGTGCTTTGGGTGTAAGGTCCAAGAAACTACCACCTACCACAAGGTCTTGAAGATGTGTCCCTACATTTTCTTCTGATAGTTTTATGGTCCTGGCTTTTATATTTAGGTCTTTGATCCATGTTGAATTGACTCTTGTATAGGGAGAGAGATAGGGGTCCTCTTTCATTCTTTTGGTTATAGATGTCCAGTTCTTCCAGCACAATTTGTTAAAGAGACTGTTTTGTCCCATCCACACAGACTTGGTAGGTTTGTCAAAAACCGGTTGACCATAGAGGTGAGGGATTATTTCTTGACTCTCAATTCTATTCTACTGATCAATGTGTCTGTCTCTATGCCAGTATCAGGCTGTTTTGACCACTCTAGCTTTATAATGTATTTCAAGGTTGGGCAGTGAAATTCCTCCCTCATCGCTCTTCTTTTTTAGATTGCTTTTGGCTATTCGGTTGCCTTTTTCCTTTCAGATGAATTTGGTATTTGCCTTTTCTATTTCTGTAAAGTAGGCTGTTGGAATTTTGGTTGGTATAGATCAGTTTGGGTAGGATTGACATCTATAGATTAGTTTGGATAGGATTGACATCTCCACAATATTTATTCTTTCAATCCATGAACACAGAATGTCTTTCCATTTGTTTAGGTTTTCATTGATTGCTTTTAGCATTGTTTTGTAGTTTTCTGCATATAGTTCCTGTACTTCTTTGGTTAAATTGATTCCTAGGTATTTGAGTCTTTTTGTTACTATTGTAAATGGAATTTTCCTCCTGATATTGTTCAGTACTAGTGTACAAAAACATTACTGATTTTTGCGTGTTGATTTTGTATCCTGCCACTTTGCAGAACTCATTTATTAGCTCAAGTAGCTTTATCATGTATACTACAGAATTTTCTAATACAGGATCATGTCATCTGCAAATAATGAATTTTACTTCCTCTTTTCCTACTTGGATCCCTTTAATTTTCTTTTCTTGTCTAATTGCTCTAGCTAGAACTTCTAGTACAATGTTGAATAAAAATGGTGACATTGGGCATCCTTGTCTTATTCCCAATCTTAGAGGAACAGCTTTCAACTTTTCCCCATTGAGTATGATGTTGGCTGTGGGTTTTTAATGCGTTTTTATCATATTGAGGAATTTTCCTTCTATCCCAATCTTTTGAAGTGTTTTTATCAAAAAAGGATGCTAGATTTTGTTGAATGCCTTTTCTGCGTGAATTGAGATGATCATTTGATATTTTTTCCTTCAATTTGTTAATGTGGTATATTAACATTGATTGATTTTCTCATGTTGAACCAGCCTTGCATACCAGGAATAAATCCCACTTGGTCGTGATGCATAAGTCTTTTGGTATGCTGTTGGCTTCGATTTGAAGTATTTTGTTGAGAATTTTTACATCTATGTTCATTAGAGAGATTAGTCTGTAATTTTCTTTTCTTGTAGTGTCTTTATCTGGCTTTGGTATTAGGGTGATGTTGGCTTCATAAAATGTGTTGGGTAATTTTCCTTCCTCTTCAGTTTTTTGGAAGAGTTTAAACAGGATTGTTATTAATTTTTTTCAAAATGCGTGGTAGAATTCACCTGTGAAGCCATCCAGTCCTGGACTTTTTTGCTGGGAGATTTTTGATGATGGATTCATCTTTAAATGTGATTGGTGTGTTAAGTTCTTGTATTTCTTGTAGCGTCAGTGTGGGTTGTTCGTACATTTCTAGGAATTTGTCCAGTTCATCTAGGTTGTGTTGTTTGTTGGCATACAGTTTCTCATAATATCCTCATATGATCCTTTTTATTTCTGTGGGGTCAGTTGTAACTCCCCCCCTTTCATTTCTGATTGTATTTATTTGCATCTTCTCTTTTTGTTCTTTGTTAGTCTAGCTAGGGGTTTGTCAGTCTTCTTAAAGAACCAGGTTTTGGTTTGGTTGATTTTCTCTATCATTTTTTGTTGTTGGTCTCAATTTCATTTATTTCTGCTCTAATCTTTATTCCTTCCTGTTGCTTGCTTTGATATTGGTTTGTTGTTCTTTTTCTAGTTTCTCTAGTTGTTCAGCTAAATCTTTGAGTTTAACTCTTTCTTCTTTTTTAATATAGGCTTTTAGGGCTAAAAATTTCCCTCTCAAGACTGCTTTTACTGTATCCCATAAGTTTTCGTAAGTTGTGTTTTTGTTTTCATTTATCTCAATATATTTACTGTTTTCACTTGCAATTTCTTCTCTGACCCACTGATTATTTAGCCTCCACACATATGCAAATTTACTTTTTTTCTGTCTGTTATTATTATTATTTTTTTAAGATTTTATTTATTTATTCATTTATCCCCCCCTTGCTGCTTGTGCTCGCTGGGTCAGCTAACCACGCCGTGCGGGCGGGCTTGCCTTCACCAGGAGGCCCCAGGAAACAAACCCGGGGCCTCCCATATGGTAAACGGGAGCCCTACTGATTGAGCCACAGCTGCTTCCCTTCTGTCTGTTATTGATTTCCAGTTTATTCCATTATGATCTGAGAAGGTGCTTTGTATAATTTCAATCTTTTTATATTTATTGAGAGCTGTATTGTGCCCTAACATGAGGTCTATCCTGGAAAAAGATCAATGGGCACTTGAGAAGAATGTATAACCCACTGAGGTTGGATGCAGCATTCTCTACATGTCTGTTAGGTCTAACTCGTTTATCATATTGTTCAAGTTCTCTGTTTCCTTGTTGATCTTCTGTCTAATTGTTGTGTCTAATGATGTGAGTGGAATGTTGGAGTCTCCAATGATTACTGTAGAGATGTCTATTTTTGCTTCAGTTTTGCCAGAGTTTGTCTCATGTATTTTGGCAAACCCTGGTTAGGTGAATAGATATTTATGACTGTTATTTCTTCCTGGTGGATTGGCACTTTTATTATTATATAATGGCCTTCTGTATCTCTTATAACTGTTTTGCACTTAAAGTTTGTTTTGTCTGATAGTAGTATAGCTATCTCTGCTCTCTTTTGGTTACTCTTTGTATGGAGTATCTTTTTCCAACCTTTCGCTTTCAGCCAGTTTGTATCCCTGGGTCTAAGATGAGTCTCTTGTAAGCAGCATATGGATGGCTCATGTTTTTTTATCCTTTCTGTCAGCTTATATCTTTTGATTGGGGGGTATAATCCATTCACATTCAATGATATTACTATAAATGCATCATTTACCTCCACCATTTTATTTGTGGTTTTCATATGTCATATCATATTTTCATCTGTCTTTTTACTCTTTTGGTTACCCTTTCTGCTTTTCTTTCTTCTATACTCTCCTCCATGCCTCTTTCTCCTTTTTTTTTTATTTCAGGCTTAAGCCTTCCTTTAATATTTCCTGCAAAGGTGGAATCTTTTTTTTTACAAACTCTTTTAATTTCTGTTTGTTTGTGAATATTTTATACTCACTTTCATATTTGAAGGACAGTTTTGCTGGATAAAAAAATCTTAGCTGGCAGTTTTTCCCTTTTAGTATCCTAATTGTATCATACCACTGTCTTCTCACCTCCATGGTTTCTGATGAGAAATCCACGCTAAGTCTTACTTGGTGTACCTTGTATGTAATGGTTTGCTTCTCCCTTGCTGCTCTCAGAATTTTCTCTTTATCTTTGACATTTGACATTTTGAGTAGTATGTGTCTTGGAGTAGGTCTATTTGGATTTATTCTGATTGAGTACGGTGTGCTTCTTGGACATGTAAGTTCATTTCTTTCATGAGAATTTGGAAATTTTCAGCTATTATTTCCTCAAAAACTCTTTTTTGCCCCTTTTCCTTTCTCTTTTCTTTCTGGAACTCCCATGGCACATAAGTTATTGTGTTTCATGTTGTCATTCAACTCTCTGAGCCCTTGCTCATTTTTTTCCATTCTTTTCTTTCTTCAATTTTAGCTGCTCTGTCTTTGGTATCACTTATTCTTTCTTCTATCATTTTGAGCCTGCTCTTGTATGCCTCTAATGTGTTTTTGATCTCACTGATTGTGTCTTTCATTCCCAACAGCTCTGCTACTTTTCTGTTTCTTCTTTGTGCTCGCTCAATGTCTTCTTGATGTCGTTTATCTCTTTAGCCACATTGTCTTTCAACTCATTAATTTGATTTTGGAAATGTTTGTGCATCTCGCTAATTATTTCTCTCAAATCCTGTGTCTCTTCTGGGGCTTTGATGTATTCCTTTTCTTGGCCATATCTTCCAATTTCTTAGTATGGCTCATAATATTTTGATGATGTCTAGGCATCTGATTAGGGTGTAGTTTACTCAGATGCTCAATTTCTTTCTCTTTTGTGGGGATTTAGCGGTGGGAAGCTATGTGTTAACCACTGCTCTTTGATTCTTGGTTTGACTTGGATCATTAAGATCATCCCTGCTAGCTGCTCAAAACTGGGCTCTGGGCCCAGAAATTGGTTGCAGACCCACTTCCTAGGGCCTTGGGGAGGGAGGCCATAAAGGCTGGAAAAAGCCTCTTTTACTTATTTTTAATTTTCTCATGTGCACTTTTTGGTCTGCCAGCAGATCACGTCCTTTGGCAGGCCTCTCAGTTCAATGCCTGGTCTGAGTTTGCTGTAACACTTGCCAGATCAATGTGACAGGGGTTCCTGTCTGGAGACTAAGAGCCTTGTAATTCAAACTTTCTCAGGCACAGTTCTCCAGACTTCTCTGGCAGCCCCCTCCCTTTTCCTGGGTAGGAAATATTTCCACTCCCCTCTGCATTCTCAACCATCAGTCCTGGTTAGTAGAGAAGGAGATTGGGAGCTTGGTATATCTTTAGCCCCTTGCCAGCTCCCAGCGCAAACAATGGGTGTGTCCCCACCCATCCTGGAAGGGCTCCTGGAACACAGCAGATCAAATATGTGGGTCAGAAGCTAAGTCAGCCTTAGGCTGTGTCGCTCTCTGTCCCCTTTCCTAGGGTGGTAGATCCCTGGAGCCCCCTTTGTCTGTAGCTGCAGGCTCAGAGGCCTGAGTGTTATAAAGTGTCTTCAGTGTGTCGGGGGGTGGGGGTGCTGGTTTCAACTCACAATTCTTTTGTTGTGATTCCCCTTCTTTGGGTTGTGTCTAGCCTTTGCTTGTTGTCCTAAACCGTAGAAGATCTTTTTCCAGGCTGTTTCAGCCTTTCCTCTAGCTATTTTTTCTTTTTTTTTTTTTTTTTGCTGAATGTTTATTGAACTTTCCAAATTATTGTCTAAGACATATGTTTGTAAACACAGCAATATTTAAATTAAATGAAACAAGTTATATGGAAAACTATGAAATATTGTGTAAACCACTCTTTGTTATTATTTTGTTGTGATGTAAAATAATTTAAACCTATTAATATTGGAATGTTTAATTTTGGTATTTTGTCTCTGGCAACACGGTATCTTTATATCAATGTTACATGTTCTTCCATTAACACAAGATAATAACTACAATAACAAAAAATTTACTTTGGTCTGAGGTTGCACTCCTCCATTATCTTTGCCATTCCTTCCGTGTAATATTTTAGGTAATCTAAGCACCTCTTAAAATATATGTATATATATATATATATATATATAAATAACATTTTTGTAGGCAAATACACATATATGCATATATATTTATATATCATTTTGCAAATGTTTGTATGTATTGTGAGAATTTTGATTTTTACCCATAAAAAAAAAAAAAAAAAAAAAAAAACT
>JAKSZT010054304.1:8272424-8456047 GCA_026826555.1 Tolypeutes matacus
AGAAGAGAAGAGAAGAGAAGAGAAGAGAAGAGAAGAGAAGAGAAGAGGTTTCTGCAGTATTTGCTGTTGGTGTCAGAAGCTGTTGGAAGTAGTTGTAGACGTTTTTGATAAGTTTACATTCTCCTTTTTTCTTTTGCACTTTTGTGACATAAAATTATTCTTTTCTCCTGCCCTTTTTGACTTAGTTTCAACTTTTACAGGAACTGGTTTAGTTGACAAATTTGCCAGTCACCTCTTGAGCTCTTCCTTTACTACCCTTTAAGCTAAGAGGTCTTGGGTATCTTGACAGTGGCTTGTGGTGGGGAAGGGAAGGTGCTTGGGTGCCTATGGGCCACACCACTGTGGGAATCTTTACAAAGAGTGGTCGGTGGTCACTGCACATGTGCACACACATATATGCTTTTATTCCATTTTACTTCCTGAACCATTTGGTAAGTTATACCTCCTACTTCTATCTTTTATTACTCTTGAGATTTTACTATGCATACTTAGTTTAACAAAAGCTAAGCTAATCCATATCTTGGCATTCCTCATAAATAACTCTAAGGACCTCAAACAACTTCACTTCTAAGCATCTCTCATAAGCCCATCTTATATATTCATGTCTAGTATTTTATTTTAAAATGTATACCACAAATAGATCATTATTATTAATACAGTTAATGTTTATCTAGCTGCTTCTAATACTTATAAATTTTTAAAAATCATCTAGCTTCTTGTAAGTCAGACCTTCCTATTAAGTTCTTTTTCCTTCCTTCTGAGATAAACAATTGTTGGTGTAAACTTTTTTCATTTTTGTGATTTATAAATGTTTTTATTTTACTCCTTTTCTTGAAAAATCATTGTTCTGGGTATACAGTTCTAGGTAGACAGTTATTTTCTCTCAGTAATTTGAAGAATTCAGTTCTCTGTCTTCTGACATCTATTGTTACTCTTGAGATACTGTCAACCAATTGTAGTTCTTTTATATGTGTTCTGTCTTTTCTTTCTGGCTGCTCTTATAACCTTCTCTTTTTTACTTTTAAGTAAATTTCAGTGTCACTACTATTTGTCTAGGTATGGTTTCATTTTTTAGTTATCCTGTTTGTGATATATGGTGATTCCTATATCTATGGATACTTGCTTTTCATCAGTTCTGCAAAAATTCTCAGTCATCTTCAATCTATCTATCCATTCTTCCTAAAGTTGTGATGTAAGATCTTCTCATTCTGACCCCATATATCTTAACCACTTTTCACATTTTTAAATCTCCTTGTCTCTTTGCTGTATACCAGGTAATTTCTTCAATTTTATTTTCCACTTCACCAATTCTCTCTCTTCAGCTGTCTCTAATCTGCTGTTTATCCCATCCATTGAGTTTTTTAAAAAGTATTCTTATTCTGAAATTTAATGAATATCATAAAACATAAATATACAGTATAATGTGTTGGTTGCCTAATACCTAACCATCTCCCCCATTGCCTTTTTTTCTTGATGGAATAACCCTGATTATGTATACATTTTCACAAAATTAGCCAACCTTGATAATGCTAACCCTTTGAACTTCTGGTCACATGAGCAAATAAAATACCCATAAAGTGATAAATAGTAAAATGTAACTATATACTATATATAATTATGCAAATAATGGTATATCTTATGTAAGAATGTAATAAAATACTTTTAAAAATATATACAGTATCATGAAGTGCCTTCTTTTTTTTTTTCCTTAGGAGGTATCAGGGATTGAACCCAGGACCTTGCACGTGGGAAGCAGAAGCTCAACCACTGAAACACATCTGCTCACCAAATGAGAGTTGATTTCTTGTTTGTTTGTTTTGTTTTGGGGAGGTACCAGGGATCTAACCCGGGACCTCATACATGGGAAGCTGGCACTCAACCACTTAAGCTACAACTGCTCCTACCCCTTCTTAATCATATCTTTCTTCCTCCCAATAGAGGTAACCACTTGCTAGACTTTATAGTAATCATTGCTTTGTTTTATACTTTCACCATCTATGTATATAGAGTTAAGCAATACAGTTTAGTTTTGCCTGATTTTGAACAAATGAAATTGTACCGATATAGTCTTCTGTGTCTTAGTTCTTTTGCTCAAAATTATGTTCATAAGAGTCACTGGAAATGTTGCTTGTATCTCTGGTTTATTCATTTTTGTTGGTCAGTAGGAGAGATGCCTAAAGATATGTCAGCCCATTCTAATATAGGTGTTAGGGTCACCAAAAAAAGCACAACTCATACAGGCATGATGGAAAGGCATTTTACTCACATAGAACAAGGTCAGCTTCAACTAGTGGACATCCATTTCTGTCCTGAGTATGGCAAGGAGTTGTCTTAAAGCAACAGCTTCCCCCTGAACTGATATGTCAGACCAAAGAAAGACTCGGACAAGTTCAGCTTAGTGAGTAATAAGCATTTATTTAGGGGGCTTGTGTGGGGTCCTCATCCTCAGTGGTGGGAGGATGAGATGGTCCTGAACCGAGCAGTGACCTAATCCTCGTTCTTGGCAGCGGGAGGAGTGATGGCTCTTCCCAGATTTGAAATCCACACTCACTGCCAGAGAGGAGGGACCTTTTATGGCACATGTCTACGTGTGCACTGCTCAAGAACCAGAAGGTATCTGACTTGACAACAATTATCAAGGCATGTGGGGAACGCACATGACTTTTACAGGAAACAGATCCTAAAGGTACAGATGTTTTCAGCAGGGCAGAAATTATACATTGGTGGAAAGATTTATTGATATAGGGATGGTCAGGCAGTTTGGGGAAAACAGATAACCACAGCAGGCTTCTGGAAAAGCAGGTTGAATATTCTAGTACAAGATCTGTTGATCAGTCACCAGTTCACAACCACTTCCTGAGGCTTGCCTTTTTAACTACTCAGGAATGCTCCTGCAATTTGGTGAGGGAGAAAGAACTAGAAGGGTTGGGGGATAAAATGCAAAGTCATGTATGTTACAGTTCCCCATACCCAGCAGGTCTCAATTCTTGGCTGATATAGAGAGATGCTCTATACACAGCACCCCTCTCTTGTGTTTATGCAGCATTGTAGAGGAAACTTGCTCCCTCCCCACCAGGGACAGATGAGCTGGATATTATAAAACATGCCAACCAGAATCAGACTGTCTTTAAAGAATATTTATGCTTGGGACAATAGAGGGAGGAATATACTGACAGTGCCCTTATGTACCAGGGTATTATGTTTTATCCCACCAGGCCAGCACACCTGGTCCTGACCACAGAATGTATTTGTAGGTCTCAGGGAAGGGAAGCAGACCATGCTAGGACTGTCCCTTACCACAGTCCAACCCTCAATTTTTCCTGGGATACCAATAGATATACCTGTCATCTATTTCAGACAGTGAGCTACATGTCCAGGGCATGGGGCCCAAATCTGATGTCACTTATGCATCATTTTTCTAAAATCTTTAGACAACATTTGAGGAAAGCAACTAATAAGATCACCTCCAGTAGGATGATCAGGCCTGCTTGGAGGAAAAATCAGTCAGCTATGTCACTGATTGCCTGACCCAAACCAAATGAATAGGTTGAAGGGCTGTGTTTCTCCAATCTTGTGGAGGACTTGAACTGCACTTTTTATGTCCTTTGTATTACTCACAACATGCCCAGATTCATTTATGTAAAAGCAACATTTCTATCCTAACATAGCACATGCACCCCCAGCTTGAGCCATCAGAATGTCCAGAATTCTGAGGTTTTGGAGGGCAAAGCCTGCTGCTACTGTCTACTTCACAATGGTATAGTCATAAAGAATCAAGTGTAGAATTAAATCCACTTCTATAATACTGGACCTGTTCTATATAGCTTTTTCTAGTTCATGTACTCCAATTCTGGGGATCAGGGGCTGTCTGTTGTGTAACAGCTGTAATATGCAAATAAGCCCAGGTTGAGGATTTTAGGGGACATTATGTTTCTTTCCCGTGGAATCACATATCTTAAGCCACATCACACACACCCCCCATTGTGGGGGAAAGGCCTTATACAATGGGCCCCACAAACAATAAAGAGCCCAGCTTCCCTTAATGCCAGAGTTGGTGTAGTTCGCCTTGATTCACCAGTTTCTTTTTAGTTATCTGGGTATCTGTGCATCATCAATCCCCATGATGTACTAACCACCTTATATAAACAGCACACATTTTTAAAAAGTGGTATAGGAGGCCCTCCCTCCTGGCAGTGCAGCTCAATAGGGTGCTGTCTTTGCCAGGCCAGGTGCATCCAGACTTAAGGTCTACCTAAGCAACTGTGTGGTGTTCCAGCCCTAGGGAGCACTTGTGTTCCATATCCTAGCAGTACTGTACATAGTAGATTCCCCAGTGGCCAGCTGCAGGCACCAAGCATTGCACATTGGGCTGCCTTGTCATATATTGCAATAGTGTTGTTCCCCATAGTAACATTAAATTCAGGCTCAAGAGTACCTTTCTCAGAATTAAACCACACTATTTGGTTACAATAGTCATTAGGAACCTCTCCCAGGTAGGGCCCAGTGCCATTCATGTTTTCAATACAGAAAGAAGTTCTCCACGGTTGGGGCATTCCCTATGGGGAAACCTTGGGCTTCAAAAGATGTCTCCCATGTCCAGTGGAGTCAACCATACTTGACTGTAGAGTGGTTTTCTTTTGACACTAGGCTATATATCCAGTAGACTGGTATGGTCCACCATGTTGACAGGTTGGCTGGAATGATGTGGAAAGGCAGCCCATCATCTCAATTTAAATGCTGACCAAGCCAGCAGTGGGTCTGGTTGGTAGCTCTAGCAAAAGCCTGTATTATCAGGGCCCATAGGTGACAGGGTTTTCCATCACTGTGAGATAGCTTGGGGTGGGAGAAAAGAGACAACATTACTAGCCCTTTCCCATTTACTTCCTGGGGGCAAAAATGCTCTTGCCCAATAATTTTAAGTGAGGATTGCCCAAGTATGGTCAGCCAAGCTGTCTTCTAAGCCCTAAGGCCACAACTTCTGCAGGGACGCATTGACGTTGTCGTTTAACCCAGACTTTTCAGCCCTGATCATCCAGTCCAGAAAGGGAAATCATATTTTGACCAAATATGACACAGCCTATAATGTCACCCACCTATTTGGAAGGGTGGAGAGTCCCAGGTGTAACCGGAGGAACCCTAGTGCTTTGGTGTTCTGTCACCCCTTGCCCTATTCCCATGGAGTACCACAAGAGGGAGGCACCCAAGGGTAGCATCACTTCCAGGTTGGAATCAGGGACCCTTGAGTAATACTACTGCACAAACCATCCCCAGGGAGAGTGCTCTGGTGGGAAAAAAAAGAAAAAGAGCTGCTGGGTATACTGAGATTGGGAGTCCTCAGGTGTAGCCTAATCGGGCAACTGCCTGGTCCTCCATCCCCTCCAAGCTCAGTATATCCCAACATATGCTGTGTTTTCCTTCCACTGGCATGCAGTTGATGTCCAAATAGCTTTAGTTAGACAAGAGTACTACCCAATAAGTTGTCCTTTTTGATGGCCTTTTTGTAGTTGTTGTTTGAAGTCTTCTGTTCCAATGTTCTATTGAATCATTGATAATAAACATGAAAGATCTATCTCATACCGTGGGAATGTATCCATTGGGGTAAATGAGGTACCCTGATCTAGTTGAAATCCAGTTGGGCATCCAAAAACATGGCACAGGTGTTACTCTAGGGCTACAATGGTGGTCCCAGCATCCATATGACACACAGGAATTGCTACCCCAATTCTGGAGCATGAGTCTATGGCAGTGAGACACTACCAGAACCTGTATCTAGGGAGCAGTGATCCTATGTAGTTGAGCTGCCACACTTGTGTGGGGCCTAAGCCATGGCTGATGTGGCTGAGCTCACGATGTTATAGCACATGAGCTCATTGGCAGAAGTTACACAACTGTGCAGCGTCTTTAGCTTCTGCTTCCTGGGGCATGAGTCCTTGTGATTTGGGCCATTCTTGCATATGAAGTGGGCTTCTGTGTCCCATTTAGAGGTAGATCCAGGAGGCAATTGTGGAAAATTGTTGGACACATGCTTGGTCAACATGGGACTTACATTCATATTCTGTTTTAAATGGCCCTTTGCCATGGGCATCAATATGGGTGATGAATAAATCTCCTTCCCAGCTTGCAAGGTATTGTCACAGCCCCTGCCCCCATGCAGGGGAGCCTCTAATAGTCCAATCATTGATTTGCTAGTCACTGGACCATATGGGTAGCCCTTTTGCAATGGCCCATGAGTTCATAAATATGTAGTAGGAAGTTGTGGTCAGAGTGGCCTGCACAGCCATCACCACTGCACAGACTCAGCCCATTGAGCAGCATGCCCTAGTCCAGTCTCAGTGAGTAAGTGGCCATCCTTGGGCCTGATGGCTGCAGCAGCCCAATGGACTCCAACAACCCTAAATTTTGCAGCTCCATCTGTGAACCAAGCCATACCATTGGCTGGAACATCTTTGAACGGGAGGCCCCACTTAGCCAAGGGAGGGGTAGGGGTAGCCCCCATAGGCTGTCCAGCTCTCTCTCTAGCAAAGCAGCTCTTTGTTAGTGGAGTCGGCTAACTCCCTGAGGCCCTGGTAGGCTCGGTCTTGTATATATCATTTCCTTGTAATGATGGAACTTTGCTGGGCCTGTCCTACACGATTAGTAGGGTTAGGGAGTAGCCATATGAGATGGGCAGCTCTAGTGCTCTGGTCTTAGAGTCATATACAGTATGTCAGTGGAACAGCATACCAGTTCCCTGTATGGGCTGTCACTGCCTCGGGGATGGTGATAATATCAGGTGCTTCAGGGGCCAAGGGTGGCACCTCAGCATTTAAACTGTGGTAATCTATTGTCAGCCTCCAGGCTCCTGACGCTTTTTTTTTCCTTGCCAGACTAGGCTGTTGAATTGCAAGGGGGTGTTTGTTAACACCCCTGTCTGCAGCAAGTCCTGAACCAACATAGTAACATCCTTTTCCCTGCCTGGGAGCTGGTACTGCTTTTGTTGAACAATCACAGGGGGGCTCCAGCAACTCCTGTGGCATGTGAGCGTAGACAGGCTCCACAGTTATGGCTCGAGTTTCTCATAAATAGGGGGTGTACTCCCTCTGGCAACCGTGGTGCTGTAAGCCACAAGCAGCCAAAATCTCAATACCTCTAGCACTTAGCGGTGGGAACCACAACCACTGGTGCCTGGAATGGCCCAATGGCCCCACCCACAAGCGCATGCACAGTTGCCTGCCGTGGGTCATTGTATCCATCCTAAAGCGTTCAATGCCGCCAGTTTGCCCTTGTCCCTGTGGGGACTCGGGGTTACTATCACTTGGGCATCTGTAGCTAGGAGCCCCATGAAGGTCTGGATTTCCTTTTCCCCTTTCTCCCGAACGGGAGCATAAGGCTGCAGATCGCAGATGGGGACCCGGAGACCTTGGCCCCACCACTAATCATTCTTTTTTTTTTTTTTTTAGAATAATAATTTCATTTTTTATTTTTTTAAAAGATACTTAGATTACATAAATGTTACACACAAAAATGTAGGGATTCCCATATGCCCCACACCCCACCCCTCCCACACCCTTCCACATAAACATCCTTCATTAGTGTGGCACATTCATTGCAGTTGATAAACGCATCCTGGGGCTTTTCCATTGAGCACGGACCATAGTTCACATTGTAGTCCACACTGTCTCCCACACAGTTCTGCATGTTACATGACGATATAAAATGGCCTATATTTGTCACTGCAATGTCATTCAGGACGAATCCCAAGTCCGGAAAAAGCCCCCGTATTACACCTGTTTTTCCCTCTCCCTGCCCCCAGAACTTTCAGTGGCCACTGCCTCCACATCAGTGTTGAAATTTCTTCCATTGCTAGAATCACAATAAGTCTATAGAATACCACTGAGTCTACTCTAGTCTATAGTTCATTCCCCAATCTTGAGGATTCTGGGATGGTGATGTCCACTCCACCTCTAATTGAGAGGAGACTTTGATCCCATACATACAGCCGATGGATGGGACTCTCTTGCTTGCAGTTGTTGGCTCTCTCATTTCCTTGGTATGGTGGTTGTCAATCCTTACCTCCTTGTTAGTTGTCCTGGGTGAATTCAATGAACTGGAGAGTAGGTGTTGTAATGCCACTGAGGTTCCAGGCCCAGCTGGCACATGTACAGCCCAAAGACTCAAGTCTCTTGGATGTACACCTACCAACTCCAGCACCAAGTATAGGTTTAAATAGAAGGGACAGATGAGCCATGTGTAGGGCAGCCATGGCATTTGGGACAGAGCGCACCTGGAGCAGGCTTCTAGGGAGTGTGTGACTGATCATTTTGTCATAATGTGTTGTATCAGTGGGTGGAGACCCACATAATGAGTAGGAAGGAGTTGGACTCCCATCCTGGGAAGGACTGATTTTTTCACAAACAGAGAGACGGGAATCTCTCAAGAGCATGGGCAGTTCCTAATAGGGGAGGACAAACCAGTGTGTCAAGACCTCAGAGTTGTTGCAAGTAACTATGAATCTTGTCATCCAAGGATTGAAGCCAGGGAATCACTGTGGGCCCCGAGGGGAGGGAGAGGGAAGAAGAGAATAGATTGAACAGGGGGTATTTAATGGGCAATGGAAGTGTTCTACATGGTCTTACAATGATGGGCACAGGCCATGTTAAATGTCATCAATATTTGTAAAAATATACGGTCTAAAATGTGAGCCATAATATAAACCATTGATCATGTTTAGTAGCTATGATTTGCTATTTGTATATCAGTTATAACAAAGGTACCATCCACATATGAAAAGGTATTAATACAGGAAGGGGGAAAGGGGAGGATGTTGGGTATATGAGAGTCCCCTGTGTTCTGTATGTGACTTTACTGTGACCTAAAACCTCTTTGAAAACAAAATGAAAAATAGTAAGACACTGGGGATTAAATAGAAGAAAGTGCCACTGTACAGACAGGACACCAGATATTACAGTGATGAAAGACAAAATGTCAAAAAAAATTTTTAAATATTTTTCATTATTTTTTAATATCCCAATCTTTTAATTTATAGTTTTTAAATTTTTTATGTACTTTATTTCTTATATTTAAACCAATCATTATTATTTCATTTTCCTATTAATTGTATTTGGCTATTTTAATGGCTTCATTTTTGAAGAAGCTTTGGATCACAGAAGGGTAACAACTGGGGCAGGGGAGGATCACTGGTGTGGGGTGTCAGAGATGGGGGATACATGGGAGGAGGTTCACTTGGGCGTACATAAAAGGTAAATAAAAATGTTCAAAAGTTCACAGGGCATTGTCACAGTAGGTGGAGACTCACACAGTAACTGAGAGAATATTGAATTCCCACCCTGGAAAGCTCTGCCACATTCTCTAATGGAGCAGCAACAGTCCCCAAAGTGCAGGGGCAATGACTGGCAAAGGAGGATGATCCATTGATGGCCCCTTGATATTGACGACTATGCTTATGAGCCTTTGCTCTTGAAATTGAAACTTAGCCTAATGTTGTGGGGTGGCTAAGAGTTGCCTCCTGAGAGCCTCCTTGTTGCTCAAATGTGGCCTCTCTCTAAGCCAAACTCAGCATATAAATGCAATAACTTCCCCCCAGTGTTGGACATGACTCCCAGGGATGCGCCTCTCTGCCATTGAGGGATTACTACCAAGCACCAACTAGCAATGCAACTGGAAAAAGACTTTGAATGAAAGGGGGAAAAGGTAAAGACAAATGAGTTTATATGGCTAAGAGACTTCAAAGTGAGTTGGGAGGTCATCTCAGAGGTGATGCTTATGCACATCTCAGCAGGTCATAGACTGCCAAAGTGGATACTACCCCAAATAGTGGGGCTCCTGAGGACTCTGGAGACACCCAGGTCCTATGGTCAGGGCAGATAGCTCTGGAGTTTGGTGCCTTGCCAGTGTCCCTACTTGAGAGTTTGTGCTCCTGAGAGCGACAGAGTTAGGCTCTAATCATTCTTTTTGAAGGGACTGATTGGGATATAGGCAGAGGAATCATCCTCCCTATCTGATACATCGTGTTCATAGTCAGAATCGTCTTCCTCACTGTAACACAGGAGGTCAAGCCCTGGGAGGTTGACTGTGTGCTTTGATATTCCAAAGAACCCACTTGGGAAGCCAGCAGGTGTAGTCTTGTCATTAATACTCACAGACCCAATGGTGGCTGGTTGGGAGGCGCTGCGCTGCCTCTCAGGGAACATGGGATTATAAGTCAGTATAACGGAGGGGGACAGGTTAATGCAGGAACAGCATTATATTTGAGCGGTTACTTTTTAAAGCTTTGCATGGGTGCTCAGTTTCGGGACCATGTTGACCAAGTTCTCAGTTCAGCATCCCAGGTCTGGGTTGCTGGCCAGTTCAACAAGTTCCTTCCTTCTAATTGGATAGACAAGGAGGAGGAGGGGAAATGGGTATTCCTGTTAAGCCTCCACTCCACCTCAATGCCCGTTCCACCTTCCATTCTACAGATTAATCTTCAGGGACATCATCTGAGCAATCAGGGCATTGGAACATTGCATCCAGATTCCACAACCAAAATACAAAGTGCAGCAACTATAAATCAAAATAGCTAAAATGCACCCTATAATTAAAGGGGCTTTTGCCACTTAGAGAGGTAAACCATAGTGAAAGAGGATTAGAGGAATAGTAGTTAATATTGTTTATTTCATTTTGTAAATCATTGAGGGCTATAGAAATATTATGAGAATAATCAGGTATATATACACAGCATTCACTTCTTAGCATGGCACAAATGTCACTTTGAGCGGCAGTGAGCACGTCTAGGGCCATAAAATTTTGTAGCACTATTTGCCGCATTCGGGTTGTTTCTTCATTTAATAATTGTATAGTCTGTGCTGAGTCATTTAGGTCTTTAGCAGTATGATTTGCCAAAGCCATTATGGCTTTTTCAGTCATTTGCTCATCTAAAATAACAACTGCAGCAGGAAGAAAAATAGACAAAGGAATTAACCGAGAATCCATGGGGGTCCACTTAACTCTATGTCTAGCTTTCACAGATAACCAATTATGGGTAGATAGGGGAAATGTTCAATTATACACCCTGGAATAAATGGCTTCCCCCATTGGCAACAGCCAGTCCAGTTATAAGGGAAGTAGGGTCACCTGTGGGTGCTGCATACCCGAAGAGAGCCCCAAGGAAGAATATATGCCCCTGTTTGGAAGAAATTATTTTGATATGCCCAAGTGTCATTGAGCAGACTCCATTGTGAATTGTTATGTCGTTGTTGTTAGGTAATATTAGTACATAAATGCTCTGACGTCCACCCCATGTTATGAGAGTGAGTGTTGTTCCCCTAAAAACGTTCAATGCCTGGGCCCGATGACCATACTTCAACCTCTATAGCAGATCATCCCATACTGAATAGGCAAGGAAAGGTTTAGTAAGGTTTTTTTGCTTAGTTACTTGTTGGTATATAAGGGTGGCAGTGGTGATATACGAACGTGATGTTTTATTCTTTAACCATTGTACCAAGTCCTGCCACTCTGTTGCATTGGTGGATTTGATTGTTCAGGCCAATCCGGCTGATACTGCGATGCAGACTTAGCAATGGCTGCGATTGTGGACAGCTGCTAGATGTCCTGCCCATTCCACAAAGGTGTTGGCAGCTACCACAATATAGGTCAAGAGAAAGGTGTTTAATAGGTACAAGAAAAGGTAAATCTTGTTTATCAGGTAACACACAAGCAGTTGTCCTATCTTTGGTTAAAATAGTAACTACAATAGGATCCTCTCCAGGATGATGGTACCATGGCTGCTCTCCGTTGATTCCTGTGGGCTTGGAATTAAGGACTTGTATAGGGGGTGTTCGTATCTGCCAAACCGAAATGATATAGGAGTCCTTTGGAATATTAGTGGTACTAGGCAAAGTATATACTACCTGCAGCAGCCAAGTGGTTTTGACAGGGGGTGCGGGGTTATAGTTAAATTAGCTCCTAAACCTGCACCCCAGGGACTAAGGAGTGCACACCAAGCCTCAGTTCTCACCTTCACGGCCATTGTAAAGTCCCTGTTCCAGGGGTTATGGTGTGGGGTGCTGGCAACAATAAATTATTAGATGGGCCAATTCCTGGCAGTAAATCATCTTCTGCAGTGATACACATCCTAATGGGAGCTTCCCAGGCATTCATCATAAAGGAAAAAGAAGAATCTGATGCTCGCCAGGGTCATTCATTGAGAATTCTTATACTATCTGGCAGTCTCCTTGTCTGTCCTTGCAAACCTGTATGTTCATGCTTTAAAGTATACTTTAAAATACCATAATAACATTCAAATAAGTCCAGCACCTTAGGGTAAAAGTGCCATATTATGCTATGTTTATCTGCCCAGGTTTCACCTATTGTCTCATAAAGTGGGTGCCTTGGTCACATTTGGTGGCTTCTGGGGTGCCATACATTGCAGCTAGCTGTTTTAATCCTCTTATGGTTGTGTGCTACAAAGCCTGTTTACTGGGGAATGCCTGTAGAACATCGGTGGCAGTGTCCACACATGTTAAAGCATACTTGGATTTCTCAGATGTTGGTGGTGGACTTATGTAGTCAATCTGCCACCAGGTGCAGGGCGTATCCACCCTTCTTAAATGCCCTTGACTCTGTGGCAGGGGGTGAGGATGTCGTTCAGCACAAACAGCACAACTGCCGTCGATAGGTCCACATATGCTGTGGGTAAACCCCAGGCTTTGACCGTAGCCCACAGGGTATTGGTTCTAGCATGCTTCATTTTCCAGTGTAGCCAGGTGGCCACATCCTCTGTTGGTGCTTCCTCCATCCATCCATCGTAGGTAACACTGTTACCTGCTTTCTGCTAGTGGTTACAGCTATCCGGATATCACCCACATGTCTACCCCCCACAAAGGGCAAGCATTGATCGTCCAACGATCCGCCTGCCATCGGGGCATCCACACAGCAAGGACTTTAAAGACAGCCCAACTGTCCGAACATACCATTAGGGGGTGGGGTTCAAGGGTTACAACAGTCCACATCGCTCATAATTCAGTCCATTGGCTGCTCTGCCCTGTACCTTCATCAATCCAGATGCTGTCTGTCACAGGGTGGAAAGCAATAGCTCTCTATTTTGCAGGGTTACCTTGGCTAGAGCCATCTGTACACCAGGAGTTCTCAGTTACAGGAGGTGCCCCCTCCATTACAGGTGATGTAACGACTGCATTGTCTGCTTCCTGGTATACAGGACCTTCAGAAGCAAATAGTGTAGGTCCTAGCATTTTTTGTAACTCCTCACTTAAAGGGCTGTAATTTGAAGTACTTCGCTGTTGTAAATAGGCAGGGCATTTTGATATAGTCTATAACTGTGCTATCGCACTTTTTGTTTTTTTTCTGTATGCTCTCGATCTATCCTTTCAATGGTACCTTGTGTGGACTTCTATGGTAGCCATAATGATGCTGTAGCAATTAGAGCCTTGTACACAGCACATATTTGTTTTTCCATCATTGAATACCGCTGTTCTGCTCCCACAATTGAGACCAAAATCCTAGTTGTACTTTTTTTCATTATGCTGTCGCTGCCAGAGGCCCCAACCAAAACCTTCAGGGGTGGCATGGACATCAAGTATGCAGGGGAGGATTTGGTTTTAAACAACTTTGAGCTGTTTTTACAGGGTGTTTTATTGCTTCGAAGGCTTTTTCTGGCAACTCTCCCCAATCCCAAATGGCTCCTTTCCTTATTAACCCATATAATGGTCTTGCTAGTTGAGCAAGGTGGGGTATAACTACATGCCAGTACCCTACTAAACCTAAAAGTTCTTGTAATTGTGACACTTTGGTAGGTATAGGAAGGGCTTGCATTTCCTGAAGGGAGGGGGCAGTATCGCGGGTCAGGTTTTAATTGCTTCCCCAACATCAATAAGGTTCAATTTGGTGGTTTGTCAATTTTCTCTGTGTCAACACTGGCTGCTATTAAATCAGTCCACATTTGCTTTTCAGTTACTTTTCATGGTCCCTCATTATCATCCCCCGTAGTGGCTCATGGTGGGAGCTTTTGCTTCTCTACTTGTCGGATTCCTTTCCTGGTGCAGGTATTTTCCACCTCCCCCAAGTCAGCAATTGCCTGAGCCACTATTTGGATTGGGTGTCCCACCATTGTTGACTAAATGGGGATTAAAGTACCATAATACGCAGATGGAGCAGTTTGTATAGCTTTGTCTCTCATCCTTGCCTTAAAAGGTTCTGAATCAGGCCCCTGGGAAGCATCATTGTATACAGTTGTTCTCATACCCTTTTCCTGAACTACATTTTGTATTTCGAATAAGGTGGACCATTTCATACTCGGTGCTGGCAAAACATCAGCATTGGGCCATGCATTTTGGCAGGCAGCCATGATCCAGCCGAGTAGGGATGCATTTTTCTGAGGCAGTGAGAGAGCGCTATGCATATGCTGACGGAGGGAAGGTTGGGTGGTGACAGAGGCCATCCTAACTTATCCCCCGCTAACAAAATCCCGTCAGGGCCAGTGTCCACAAGTGCAGTAGCCATGCTGTTAAGATCTCATGGTTTTTCTGCCGGTATGGAACAGCTAGTTCAATGAGCTCAGGGGCAGTGTACGCAGGGTCATAGTGTGCATATACTTTAGGGGAGGAGGTAAAAGCGCGGGATTATGACTGTCAGGACGCCCTTGCTGGGGTTTTTAACTTTTGAGTACCTAATGGCCGGATGCGTTCCTTCTCTCCAATCATTATCTCACTGTCATTGTCAATTGAGTCAGAGTCACAGTTAGGATCCCAACTCTGTGGGTCCCAGCCCTGTTCCATCACCTGGTGCACCTGCACTTTGGCGAGCTTCCCCCCCCCCCACCCCTTTGCCTTAGCAGTTCGACATGCTAAAGTCTGCATTTGCTCTTGTGCTTCTTCTAATTTTTCAGTTAATGAATCCTTTTGATCTACCTGCACTGAACGGAGGTCTCTTTCTAGTTTCAATTCCCCCTCTAATTGCCGCACCTTCGCTTCTGCGGCTAATTGTTTACCGGTATTCCGCGCAGCGCGGTAAGGAGCCGCCGAGCAACAGCGCAGCCAGAGCTCGTTGCTCTTCTTTCTTAATACACGTATCCTCAGTTTTCTTTTCCAGCTGAACTAGTCCCATGGGTGTATACGGGCAACCCCCACATCTCCAACGGGCCCCCAGTCATCTAGGAGTTGAGCCAGCTCACACCACATAGAGGAAGGAGGCCACCGCCATTTTCACCACACAATTCCCTGCGGCGGGCATGTTCTCCAAGGCACCGCCCTGTGAGGAGTGCCTGGAATAGCCTGCCGACTACGCCAGCTGTAATCCTGGAGGTCACCCTGGGAGGCTGACCGTGTGTTTTGATATTCCGAAGAACCCACTCGGAGGCCAGCAGGAGTAGTCATGCCTTTAATACTCACAGACCCGATGGCGGCTGTCGGCAGGCACCGCGCTGCTCTCAGGGAACATGAGGTTATAAATCAGTGCAACGGAGGAGGACAGGTTAGTGCAGGAACAGCATTATATTTGAGCGGTTAAGTTTTAAAGCTTTGCATGGGTGCTCAGTTTCGGGACCATGTTGACCAAGTTCTCAGTTCAGCATCCCAGGTCCGGGTTGCTGGCCAGTTCAACAAGTTCCTTCCTTCTAATCGGATAGACAAGGAGGAGGAGGGGGAATGAGTATTCCTCTTAAGCCCTCACTCACTGTCCTGGTCTGGGTGCAGGGAGGCATTATCACCTTGCTTCCCTTCTCCCCTAGTTGCGTCAGGGACTGGAAGGGCTGCGATGCGGGATTCTAAACCTTTCCAGTCCTGTGATAACCTCTTCCTCTTCGTTTATAGCTAGTACCAGGGCCTTAACCCTTAATTTGGAGGGAGCCCCCTTCCATTCTAGAGTTGGAGTTCTTCGGTAGGAGGAAGAATACGTTTAAAAGGGATTTATTTAATATTTTTATTCCTAGAACCTTAGTCTTTCTACCAGAAGGGTACTGTTATTCCAGTTTTTGCCTCAGAACCATAGATGTGTCTAATACCATAGCAAAAGATGAAGACGTTTATTTTATACAATTCCGAAATTAAGATCATTGCTATGGGTTTAGGTTGGCCAGAATTTTATTGACGGAAATAGGCTTAACAGTTATGGGGTTGGTGAGGCCATTTGGCTCTTCAGTAACTACTAGAATTTTGATCTTTGCAACTGGCTCAGAGGCATACATTTTCTTAAAACTCAACAGCTCTAAATTTCATGAAATTCCTGAAATGAAAATGTCTAAGTTTGAGAAAGAAAATAATCTTACAGAAATATTACAAAACATTAAGAATAATAATAGTTCTTTATATTTTTTTACATCTCTCAAATTTCCTACTATGAACACATAATGCTTTAAAAATCATAATGTTAAAATACCAAAATAACAGGAATATTTGCCAAAACAGGTAAACTCAATTAGTAATTTATGTGCATTTTAAAATAGGATTTTAGGTCATTTCCTAGGAGACTAATTACTGAAGATTAAGGTGTTCCCTTCTCTGTGCTTTTCTGTCCTACACTTGTGCATAACTCTATTAGGGCAATGCTTAAAAGAGAATGCATTTCTCTAGAGATATTTTATTTTTAATATTGCTTCTACTAGATGTCAGGGGTTTCTACCCATCTGGGATCACCTTAGCTCCCATCCATCATCCCAGGCTTAATGCTGGAGTCCTTTTTCTACTAGACAAAGATCTTATTAAAAATGGATATGGAGAATAAACTTACTGAGTAAAATGGCTTATATGTAGGGAAAAGAGCCCAAAATGCAAAGAAAAAAACTGGGGTGGTAAGGAGAGGATCAAAAACTATAACTGGGAATTAATTACAAGAGTTTGAGATAAAAACAGAGCTTTAAGATCTTTGCTGATTACCTGGATGATTTCCCACTATGGACACATTTTCTGGTCTATGGCTTCTTTTTTTTTTTCAATTTTTAAAAAGTATTTATTTATTTACTTTTATCCATTTTTACCCCTCCCCCCCATTTTTGCTATTTTTGTGTCCATTCGCTGGGCAATTCTGTGTCTGTTTCCTGCCCTCTCTTCTCATCTTTCTCCTCCTGTCTTCACCGAGATTTGATTCTGGAAACCACCGATGTGGGAGAGTGGTACTAACTGTGCCACCTTAGTTCCTGTTTTTTTTGGCACGTCTCATCTTTGTTCTCCCTTGTGTCACTCTCGTGTTATATCATCATCTTGCTACGTGGCCTGGCAGGGCCTGGCACGCCCGCACGCAGGGCCCGACGGCACACCTTCTATATTTTTATTTTACCCAGATGTCCCAGGGATCGAACCCAGGTCCCTCCATATGGGTGATGGACGCCCAACCATTTGAGCCACATCTGCCCCCCAGGTCTATGGCTTCTTAATCAGTCAAGCACAAGACACAAGAATTTCTAGGTAGCGCTTGTTTTGGTTAGGCTAATGTGTCAACTCGGCCAGGTCATTGTGCCCAAATGTTTGGTCAAGGAAGTACTGGGCTAATTGTAATACAAGGACATTTATGGACTTTAGTCATCAATGAGTTTACTGCATAGATGGCTGATTACATCTACAGTCAACCAAAGAGATTGTTCTCAGCAATGAGTGAGATTTTATGCAACCAGTTGAATCACTTAAAAGGGGAAGTGATCTCAGCATTCAGTGAGAATTTCCAGCTTGACTTCGGATCGTCAATGTCTCCTGGAAACTCATCAAGGACCTTCATTGGAGCCCCTGGTTTGCAGCCTTCCTGTGGAATTTGGACTTGTGCATTCCCATGGTCATGTGAGAGAATTTATAACATCTCGTATTATTTACAGAAATCTCATTGATTCTATTTCCCTAGAGAACCCTAATACACTGCTTCTATCCCAGTGCTGGATCCTGAAGATTGATCTGGAGTTCAAGATCTACTTTTGTCAACACTTTCAGAACATTGGAGGTAGGTCCTGCAAAGTTTGTTGGCATCCTGCATGGAATGATGGTCAAGTCATGCAATTGGAGGCGGGAAAAGGAGGTATGGGGAAGAAGTGGGACTATATCAGTCAGATGAGCAAGCTTAGGGGTTTTTATATATTTATGCAGTAAATGGATAGTCATTGTTAACATGTTAGCATTTGGGACGGAGGTTGAGGTTTTCTTTGCTGCAATGCCTCTTCTGAAAGGTAAGATACTCCTTTGGAAAAGGCTTGTTGCCTCCTTTGATTCACTTATTTTAGAGAAATGCAATTTGGTAACAACAACAAAAAAAGATTGATTTCATTGAGTGATTTGTAGTCATCCATACTGATTACCAAAGAAGTGTAAAAAGACAGCAGCCGACGCCCTTGACAACAAATGACATTCATGGAAGTTTTACTTCACGCTGGGGTTTGGTGTGGTTTTGAAGCAGGCGTTTCAGAACACGGTCAGCTTCAGCATACAACCCGAGCTTAATAAGTAGGCATCTCATCTAGATGAGACCCTAGATCTCGGCGCCTGCGAGGCTACGAAGTGCAGGCGCGGGAGCGGGGACTTCACGGAGGTGAGGGTAGAGAGCTGGCCGGGGTGGTTTTCCTCACGCCCGGCCCACCTCGAATCCACCCACTGGCGCCCTATCTTTAGCTGCTGCCCCTGAGGAAGGCGGTGGCGGGGATTTCGGCCTCGGATTTTCTGCAGCTTTGTCTCATTCCTTCCTTACAGCTTGGACTCCCGAGGTGCTTCACTCCTCCACCACTCACCTACACTTTATAGGACAGCCCCTCAGCAGATCCATCTGAAATCTGCTCCTACCCTGGCATTCTTCCTCTCTCAGGCTGTATTCTGAGCCATGTCTACACCTTCCCACTCCTTCTCCCCACTACAGTCCTATCTTTACAGACTTGATGGGAGTACAGGGGCAGAGGTGACTTAATCTAGAGGGTAGGGTGTAATCAGAATCCCAGCCTCTCCACTTAAGGTGTATTAGCGATTTTTATTCTAAACCACTTTCTGAAATGAGGACACACTTCTAGCAGTCTCAAATCAGTCCTCTCTCCGTTCCTAGTTCCACTACCATAAGTCATAAAGGCCTTCCTCATGTACACCTAGCCAACTACAATGGTCATGCAACTAACAATTTTAGGTAATATCTTCCCATGAAAATCATCCTAGCTGCTGCTGCCAGATTACATTTCTTAAAGATCAGATTAATCATTATTCCCCATTCTCAACTCCAATAAATAAACTTTATCTCACCATACTCCTCTATACATATTCCTTGCTAATTGTATCCTATCTTATAAACCCCCACATTTTCTAGTCTTCATAACTTTATTTATGCCACTTTCTCCACTAGTTTCCCCTTCCAAACCTCTGTTAAATCCTACTCCTCTTGCATGGCCAACTCAAATGACATCTCCTCAGGAAGCCACTCACGATTTCCCCAATGTTCTTGCTGTCTTCACAGCCCATTACAGTATCTGACACACTATCTTGTTTTACAATTGTACATCTGTTATCCTTTCTACTTATCCTTTCCTATCACACATTTTAAGTTCTTTTAGGGCAGGAACCATGACTTTCATCTCTGTAACTCCAAAAATGCTTTCCAAAATAAGAATAAAAAAGCAGGAGGACTTTTTAAAGCCTCTGATAATTTTCATTTTGATTGAAGCATTCAAAGGAAGGTTTCCTTTGAGAGTGCAATTTTGAGATTGACAGCTATAAATTGTAAATAGAGAGTAAGGGAAAGGGAACTGATTTCTCAGTCCCCTATTCTATGCCCAAAAATGTGATAGATACTTTTATATATATTCTCTCAATTATTCACAATAATTCTGTTAGGCAAGTATCATCCTCACCTACAGATGAGGAAACTGAGGCTCAATAAAATGACTTCCCTAATGTATCACAACTTTGAATAGCAAAACTGGCATTTTGAAATCCCTTCTATCAGCATTATTTACTGAAATGAGTAGGGGCATTAGTAGTACTACAAGATCCCTTTCCAGAATCAAAGGAGATGATGTTCACAAGTACCTTTTCCAAACCATAACATGTTAAACAAATGTAAGGTATGGGGAGGAGGCCATAAAAAGTAAAACAGATACCATCCATTTCTATCATTCAAGCACAATGATGCCTTGAATAAAGCATCCAGTGGACTATAGATCATTGACAGGCTTTTAATCTTAATGTAATTTTTAAAAAATGATGGGCATCAAGTTATTGTACTGGCAGGTGGTTCTGATGAACCCTTCACATCCATTTACATAATTCAATAATCATATATGGCACTATGATGTGTTTTACAACAAAAGACAAAAATAAGTCATGGTCCCCGCACAGAAAGCTTACAATCTGAAAGGCAATAAGATACAAAAGATGTAACTCTAGGGACTTAAAAGTTCTGTTTAAAATTATTTTTGCATGAAAAATTTTCAAGTCTTTGGTGATAATGACATGGTTTAGTTTTGGAATGGAATACTAAAGGGAATGTACTTATTTGAATATTGTGAGAGAAAAGATTGATTTGGTTTCTGGGATATAATGAACAATGATTCTTAACTGATGGCAAGAAGATGCTTTCTTGGGTATCAGAATATTTTGGGCTAGAGGCAAGATACTATGAAGTTTCAAAACAAGATAGTACTTATTACCATTAGTTTGATTTATTTTCCTTTAAGAATTCAGTTAATTTTTAGGTCTTTTAGGTTTCTAGAGGAAAGAATGCTTTAAAAAGAGATATGTGAGGTGCCAAGATGGAGACCACAGTGCAATGTGGTGCCAGAGAAAACTGGGAAAATGGGAAATAAAGGGGAAGAGCCAAAGGTAAAAATCACAAGACAAGGGAAGAATTAACAGGATGATAGAAGGTTAATTACGAGAGTTAGAAGAGGGGAAGTGTGGCAGTTTGAGATTATTTTATGAATCGGAAAAGGAGAAAGATTATGTTTGTAATCTAATCTATTCCTCTGGGTGTGATACTCTTTGATTGCATTGAATTCAGTTGAGGGGACTTTGATTAGATTACTTGATGAGATTGCTTTAGGGCTTTCAATTGGACATCAGTGAGGTGTGACTCAGGTTGAATCCCATGCTGGGTCTGATATAACAGACACTCAGTTAGACACAGAGGGAAGACCTCTGCCATTTTTGATCCTGCTATGTGACAGAAAGGAGAGGCTCAAGCAGCTGAGGCCCTGGGGAGAGATGAGCCATTTGCCTCCTAGCTTGCAGCTGAAATTGGGACAAAGTGGAGCAGCTGAGCCTAAGAGAAGAGACCCAGTAAGAGACAAACCCTATGCCTGTGATTGCTCTCAGCTGAGCTCTGGGAGATGGTACAACCAGGAGGGGAAGGCAGAGTTCACTGCCATCTTTCTTCAACATGTGGCAGCTGACTTGGATGAGAAAGTACCTCTTATGGTGCCTTGAGTTGGACTTTTCACTGCTTTAGAACTGTAAACTTTCACCTCAAATAAATACTCTTTATAAAAGCCAACACATTTCTGGTACTTTGCATCAGCAGCCCTTTGGCAAACTAATACATGAAGGCTTACTATGGAATTTGTCCTGGGGGAAATATTAAAAGATTTAAAGATGTAATCAAAGCTCCTGCTGAAGCAGAAAATAAATTTCAAATTTTTAATCAAAAGGGAAAATATACTGTAAAATATTTATTTAATAAAAATAATTTTTATAATCTATACAGAATTGAATACAAAGTACAACAAATTATTTTCACTTCTTTGCAAAACTGCATACAGTAACAACTTGCAAACTAGGTTTAGAATTCTACAATATGGCCACATACCAAAACATGAATTTATTCTTATCTTAAATGAATAAAGGCTCAGGTTGTATGTCACAAACTTCAAATTAAATTAGAGGAATTATTGCTTTGGTAATGTGAGCAATTTGATTGTATCATAGTCAATTTTATTTTTGAAAAAGAAGATTAAATAAAATCACTCAAACACCACTTTCTACTTGTTTCTGAGAAAACAATTCCCTGTTTAACAAACACAAAACAAAGGGAAAAAATGGGACAAAATATAAAGTTGAAAGCAGCTAGTTTTATGACATCACTTCCCTTGGTCTTCTTTAGGTAGTGTTCCTTTTCTGTCCCTTAATCTGAGAGGAAATTGAATGGAAAATGACCTATTATCACCATTTGTTTGCTTCTAGGACTCCTGCTGAAACCAAATGTCAATTTTGCAATCTTGACATCATTAATACTGTTTAGTTGAGCCATTCCAAAAAAGTTAACGCCCAGTTAAAAGCACCTACCTAGAGATTCTTTTCAAAATAGGGCAACAAAGTTAGCTTTTCAAAAATGTTAAAGAGTTTCCATGTCTCACATATACTAGCAGCTACTTGGTAGAATGATTTCAGAATTAAATGTATACAGAATATTTCTTCAAGTACCTTGGATATGGAATCACTAGCAATTCTTATTTTAAGCAAATATTCAAGATGATCCACCCTTAGAAACAAAGGCAGATTTAATGCACAAAATCCAGGAATCATGTCTATCCTAGTTCCTGTCCCACTGAAATAATTAAAAGGTTCGGTTTTTAAAAACTGCATTGGAAGAATTCAACTCCTAATGATATCCTTACTTTGGATAAGGAGGGAAAAACAATATGAAAGCTATAAATAGGGATGGAGTTATTAAAAAAGAAAACCCAAAACCTTTTTCATCTTATTTTGGAAATAAAAGAGAATGCAAAATGGGCTAGTTGTATCCTTAGCCGATAGACTAACTTTGCATCATAGAATTAATAGTCCTTCATACCAAAGAATTAAAGACAAGCACTGGATCTACCATTAGTTTTCTGATTAGGTTTCTTCATTTAGATTCTTAGTAGGCTTAAAAACTTGCCTTCTTTTCTAACTATATGAGCTTCTCTGGGAAGCATATGGATAATGCAAACATGTACTTCTAAAGAAAATCTACATAAATACACAACTGTCAAGATGAAAACTGAGAACATTCTTACAATGAATTTTTAAAAAATAACTTAAAATTAGAAATGACACATACTGCTTATAGGACAGAACAGAGAAAATATTGTCGATGATAGATAACAATTTTCATCTGTAAAAACACAAATGCACATGGGTAACACAGAAATAATTAAGTTTAACAGTGGCAGGCATTACTGGAACATATTTCCATCCTAACCTGTAACATCCTGTTGTAACTGTGAAGCCGTGGTACCACCAGGCCAAACTTCTGGCCAAGAGTATACTCAAGTATAAAAGCATCAAACATACTTGCTAATCAACTTTTCAACACCATGTGCTGCTTGGTTGCTCTTGATTACATGGTTTTCAAAATCAAGTTCACTTTTGAATCAGAAAAAAAGTCATCCTTAAATTAGCTCTCATAAATAATCCATGAAACACTTCTGGCTCCTTTGAACATTATGTTACTCCAGGAACACAAGGTATTAGTCAAGTGGCTGCTTTGAAGCCATGAAATGCACATTCATAAATATATGTCTACACCTTAAAAAAATTAAATACATCCAGGCACAGTTGCTGTGCAGAGTTCTTGCTATAAGAAGAAGCCCTTCAGCAGTGTATTATGAAGTGGTTACTTGAGAACTTGATTCTTGATCTTCCTTCTTTCTGTATTTCTTCATAATACTGAATGCACCATTAACCAGGAAAACCACAGCGATGAGTGCAAAATAACCAGCATAGATCAGGAACTAAAGGGGGAGGGGAAGCAGGAATTTATAGTTATCTATTAGATGAACTGTTTTGTTACTACATATATGTGAATATATTCCATACTTAAAAGGTATATTCACAGTTTATTATTAAAACTTCAAAAGTCATTACATGTTTACAATATGTGCAGGCACTGAGAGGCAGCATGGCATGGTGGTAGAGAAGTATGACTGCCTGAGTGGGAATTCTGGCATCATCCCTTACTAGTTGTGTGACCTTGATCAAGATACTTAATCTTGGGAAGCGGCTGTGGCTCAATCAGTGGGGCTCCCGTTTACCATATGGGAGGCCCTGGGTTCGGTTCCCGGGGCCTCCTGGTGAAGGCAAGCCTGCCAGCGCGGCGTGGTTAGCTGACCCAGCGAGCACAAGCAGCAAGGGGGGGATAAATGAATAAATAAATAAAATCTTTAAAAAAAAAAAAAAAAGATACTTAATCTTCTCTGAGTCTCAGTTTTTCATTTACAAAATGGAGTTCATAATAGTTCCTACCTTACAGGGTTGTTGGGGGGGATCAACGGGATCAAATGCTTATTAGCACAATGCTAATGTTGTGAATGCGGTTGTTTTTATTGTTGGTGTTACTGTTATTGTTATGAGTCATGGTCTCCACCCTCACACAGATAGGTGGGTATGACCAACAGGTTAAATTCTGAAGATCAGGAACTTCTATTTTTTTCCCAGAAGAGGGCAGTAGAAGTTCAACCATATTCCATCACAGGATTACTTTTAAAAGAATTTCCTTGAATTAAGCAAATTGAGCAGACTTATAGAGCTAGAGTCTGGAAGATAGGTTTACAGGAGACAGAAAGGGAATAGAGGGTTGTGAGCCAATGCCCACATGGGCAAAATCTGCGATAAGGTGGAAGGGTGTACTTGCGCAGTAGATGGGCGTGATGGTGGTGCAGTGATGCTATGGGTTCAGCAGTGCTGGTCTGTGAAGGAGGTAGGGTGGGGGGTTGGGTTGGTCTATCCATGGATCTGGGGGGAGGGTTCGGGGAAGGAGCAGGTAAACTCTGGGGATTTGCAGGTCTGTGGTTAAAACTACAATGTTGGGAATGTTCTTTTGGCAAATATGACAGGGGAGGATTACTGGTGTAGGGCATTGGATATGGGGAGGGGCATACAGGACAGGGTCCACCTGAGGCAGGCTTTTGTGGAATATGTAAGTGTTCATCTTTTCATAGTGTGTTATATCAGTGGGTGGAGACCCACACAATAAATGGGAAAACATTGAACTCCCATCCTGGGGAGTTGTGCTATGTTCTCAAATAGAGGGGCAAGAGTCTCTCAAGAACAAAGGCAGTGTCTAATAAAAGAAAGACCAATATGTCAAGCCATCAATATTATTTAAAGTAACTATGAATCTTATTCTTCACAAGTGAGACTTATGTCCCAAGATGGGAGGGGGGGGAAGGAATAGAATAGATGGAATATAGGGCATTTTAGGGGCACTGGAATTGTTCTGCATGATCTTGCAATGGTGGATACAGGCCATTTTAAATTTCATCAAAATTTATAAAAGTGTACAGTCCAAAATGTAAATCATAATATAAACCATTAACCATGGTTTGTGGCAATGTTTCAATATTTGTACATCAATTGTAACAAATGTACCATCAGCACGTAAAATGTTATTAATAGGGGAGAGGGGAAAAGGGGGAGGGCATTGGGTATATGGGAAATCCCCTATATTCTCTATGTGACTTTTCTGTAACCTAAAGATTCTTTGAAGATAAAATGAAAAAAAAAAAGATACTAGGGGAATATATGGAAGAAAATGTCACTGTACATACAAGATAAAAGATCTTACAATGATGAAAGACAATGTCTAAAATCATTTTTTATTATTTAAAATTTTTTTTCCGTATTTTATGTTATTTTTAAAACTATCATGATTTCATTTTCTTATTTTCTTATTATTTGGTTATTTTCTTGGCTTATTTGGAGAGGTTTTGGATGACAGAAGGGTCACAACTGTGGCAGGGGAGGATCATTGGTGTGGGGTGTTGGTGATGGGGGGATGCATAGGAGGGGGTTCATCTGGGGCATGCCTCTAAGGCATATGAATATGCTCAAATGTTCATGGGCATTGTCACGGCGGGTGGAGATCCACACAATAACCGAAAGAATATTGAATTCCCATCCTGGGGAGTTCTGCTACATTCTCTAATGGGACAGCAAGAATCTCCTGAGTACAGGGGCGGTGCCTGGTGAAGGAGGATGGACCACTATGCCAGGCACTGATGGCTGTACTTATGAACCTTTTCTTTTGAAAAATGACTTAGTCTAGTATTATATGTTGCCTAAGAGTTACCTCCTGAGGGCCTCCTTGTTGCTCAAATGTGGCCTCTCTCTAAGCCAAACTCAGCATATAAATGCACTACCTTCCCCCTGGTATGGGACATGACTCCTCAGGATAAGCCTCCCTGGCACCAAGGGATTATTACCAAATACCAACTGGAAATGTACCTGGATAAACACCTTGACCATAAGGGGAAAATGGTAAATACAAATGAGTTTTTATGGCTTAGAGATTTCAAATTGAGTCGGGTGGCTATTCCAGAGGTAACACTTATGCACGTCTCAGCAGGAGCTCATTGACTGCCTCAGTAAATAGTGCCTAGCAGGACTCCTGGGCTCTAGAAACATCCAAAGTCTATAAGCAGGGGAGACATCTCAGGAGTTTGGCACCCTGCCAGGGGGCCTTACCTTGGACTTTATGCTCCCCAGTGTGACAGAGTTGGACTGATTTGTGGTTTCCACACATGGCTCTTCTGCCCCTTCTATTTGAACCTACAGTTAGTGCTATACTTGACAGGTGTATGTCCAAGAAACTTACATCTTTGGTTCGTCCATGTGCCAGCTGAACCCTGAATCTCAGCAGATTTGCAACACCTACTCTCCAGTTCATTGGACTCACCCAGGACAACCAACAAGGTGATGATGACAGACAATGCCCATCCCAAGGAACAGCAAGTGTCTGCAACTGCAAGCAAGATAGTTCAACCCAATGCCCCAGGGATCTAAGCCTCCTTGGGCATTACCATCCCCAAATCCTCAGGACTGGGGAATGAACAACGGACTAAAGTAGACTTACTACTATTCTACTATAGACTTATTGTTAATCTAGCAATGGAAGAACTTGTATCATTGATATAAAGGCAGTGGCCACCAGAGGTTCTGAGGGGAGGAAGAGGGAAGAATAGGTGTAACATGAGGGCATTTTTGGGACACTGGAATTGTCCTGCATGATGTTGCAATGATGGATACAGGCCATTGTATATTTTGTCATAACTTACAAAATTGCGTGGGACAGAGTGTAAACTATAATGTAAACTATAATCTATGGTTAGTAGCAATGTGATGGTGTTCATGTGGGAAAGTGTGGGAGGGGGCGGGAGTGGGGCATATGGGATCCCCTATATTTTTTATGTAACATTTATGTAATCTAAAGTTTCTTTTCAATAAATAAGTAAATGCAAAAAAAAAAAAAGAATTTCCTTGGGCAAATTTTGTATGTGACTATATAGTTTATCAACATCTTCATCATCTTCTTAAAAATAAATTACTAAATACTTATAATCTAGTTCAAAGTTTAAAAGAAGAATGTGGCCCTAAGTCTTTGAGCCAGGTTCTTTCAAACTCAGATACACTTTTCTATAGGAAGACTATTAATCATGGCAATTAGGGTTTCAGTATAGCCCACAAAATCCTATTATTCCACATATTTAAAGTCACCATTTCTAGAAGGACATACTGTCAAATTTCAGCTTCGAATGTCAGCCATATGTTTCCCTCAACTGTAATAGTACTGGGACTTTTCCTTACTAAACAGGCAGCACGGCAGGTACTTAGTTTCTTTCCTACTTTCTAACCCCAAAGCAAGCACCTAAACCTTGAGACGTCCTCTCAGGGATTTTATTGCTGGTAATAATTTGGAAATATATATAAATAAATACACTCCCACTCCCCCACCCCCCTTTTTCCAGCAGCATGATGCAGTAGGAGAAGCATAAGCTTTATTGTTAGATAGACATTGGCTTAAATCCTAGTTCGACCACACTATTATTGACTGTGTGACCTTACACAAATCAGTTAACATCTCTCAAATTCATTTTCTTGATCTCTAATCCTGATAACTCTACAAAATTTTATATAACGCACCTAGCACACAGGAGGCACTTAACAGGCATTATCTATTATTATTTCTCTCTTACATCTCTTCAGTAAAAACAAAGTTGGTTACTGCTAACATGTTGGGTCTTTGTAGTCTAAGAAAACTGATATGTAAATATGAAATATTAGGTAGTATGTATGGAGGGAATAATGGGAAAAGAATCCACTGAGCTGGGGTAGGGGTGGGGTAGGCACTTCTTGACACAGTTGTCAAGAAGTTTTTGCCAAAGCATGGAGCAAGCCCTACCTACAAACTCACAATTCATGAAGGCATAAATAGCATACAATTCCTGAATGAATAAAAGTATTCAAATTGTCTTTAAGTGTTTCTGCAATAGGTCATATATTAAGAATCATAATGCTATTTGCTAATAACAAGTCGTTACCTTGGTATTTGGGTAAGAGGTGTCTTTAAATAAGAAAGGAAGAAGACTTAGAGAGTTGAGAAATGAAGCAAAGCATCTCAATCATGTCATAACATATTTCAGGCATAAAATTAAGCATAGAGGTGAATAATGGATGAGGAAGCAGAAGAGCTGGGCCTGAAAGGAACCAATTATTACCTCTCAGCAGCAAAAGCCCCACTGGGCTGGTTAGTTACATCTCTTAGGATGACTCTAGGACTTACCCAAAAGAGGATGGCTCCAACATACTCCAAGTAGAAAAGAACTAAGGATGGGGGAATGACAGAAGGAAGCAGGGGACACTTTTATTTTCTACTTTATCTCCATCTATATTATCCAAATTTGTTTTCACTAAGCATGCGCTACTTCTGTCACCCTGATCAGGTTGTATAACTTCCGTGCTAAAACAGAGATCTTACCTGAGTGGTAATTTCTAAGCCAAGGCCACTGGCGTCTACCACAATTAGAGTGAGCAGAGTCTGCAGTGCCAGAGCAATGAAGGTATTGACGCCAAATACTAGAGCATAGCGCTCCATACTGAGGTTTGCAGCAATCTGGAACCTTTAGGTAAAAAAATGAAAGAAGGAATAAACAAGGTTACTTCCTGGGTAATTAAGATTTTTACTTTAAATGTGAAAAGTAGCCCCTTCTTTCTACTGTCAATTCTCTTCCCAACCATCATTGTTGCCAAATGATGTATATCTCATGCAAACATCTGAAAACAGTAGGAACATACAAACAAGAAAGTAAATGAGGCTCATCTAAATACTTCCTCAGGAGAAAAACTGATAACATACATATAACACAATGCTTTCTCTCTTTTGCCTCTTTTAATTAGAAAATTTAACTTCACCGTCTGTAAAGAAAGCAAAAAGTTTATTCTGCTACAACTTTTCCTAATGCCATTTTGAATCAAAATACATACGTCGCTATAGTGATGAGTAACATGTAGATGATTCTGAAGACAACATAGGATGCATAGCACACCCAAATGTTACCCACAGTGTCCATGATATACACTGAGGCAGCAATCAGGAGAGAAAACAGAGACAAAGTCATTTCTCCCCAAGTTGACCAAGATATTTTTATATAACCAACTGCAAACACAGCAACAGCACCTACAAAACAAAAAGAAAAAAGTAATCTAGCTTTTTTGCCAAACAAATACTATTTCAATAAATAAAAACTCAGCTTAGATTATTAAATTTTAAAATACTTAAATTTAAAAATAGGGTAGCCCAAAATTATGGAGTGCTTGAGACTAAGGCAGGAAATTTTGAACCTGATGCAATAATATGGAACCACTGAGAGATGATTGAGACTAAATTAGGGCAGGTGGCTATGAGATAGAAAAGGAGATCATAGATCCAAGGATAAAGCTAAGGAGTAACTACAGGGCTGAAGAAGAGGCAAGAGCCAAAATGACCAATGTTTCTAGCTTGGCAAAATAGAATGGGTCACCTCTTCTTCAAATCAAGAAGCAATCTAAAATATGGCAAAAGGGCTTCTCTGCCCTGTGGAAAAATGAAGATGATGACAATGAGAGCAAAATGTACTGAGTGTTTTCTAAGTGCTGGACACAGTTATAAGAGTTGAAGAAATCAAGTAAAGCCTTTCAACCTTATGCGGTGTCAACAAATTAGAAAACAACAACAGAGTTTAATGGTCAAGGACACAGGCTTTAAATCCACCTTGCCTGAGTTTAAATCTTGACTTTACTACTTACCATCTATATGAACTTGGATAAACTATTAACCTACCCGTGGCCCCAGATTCTTCAACTATAAAATGGGGATAGTAATTGCACCTATCTCAGGGACTTTTTGAGGACTGAGTTAATATACATAAAGTCCTTAGAATAGCACCTAGCACATATTAAGCACTCAACAGATGTTAGCTATTATTGTTCAACATTGCTATTCAAAGTTTCACATCAAGGGGCAAAATAACCCAGTAAATACAGAGATGATGGAAAACTTAGATACGAAAAGAAAATTTTGAAAATTATTACATTAGGTTTCCCCAACAGTCATAAAGAATTCAAGTTTGTGAGTCATATTCCTCCACCATTTGAGCACTTCCAAAATTTCCTCCTAAATTATAAAACCAGAACTCAAAATAAGTAACTCATTCTTTGGAGATACTTCAACTTTGAGGTGGGAGATCAAATCTGATTATGGTTGGTTCAATTACCAGAGGAATTCCTCCCTCCTTACCACCATCTAATATCCTGCACTGCTTACCCAGTAAAGTTGAAACAGCTTCCACACCACCATTATAAATAGCAGCATGGCGAGATGGCATCACCTTCTCCCACAGGCCCTGTGTGTAGTTCACGACTTGAAAATACCCACAAGTCGAGAGGGCCCACCATACAGACCAGCAGAGCAGAGGGCGTGAAGAGTAGCACATCAAGAAATCATTCCATAGTACTTTCAGCACAAGGAGACGGTCTGGTTTGGATTCCTACACAGCAAAAGGGAAACAAAGTACAAACATCATGAAGACAATTGTACACTCAATTTTCTATTTAACAGACTTTTTGTTGTTGTTGTTGCTTGTAAAAACCAGCTGTTTATTTCTTTGACATTAAAAATATCTTATTAGCATTACATTTATTCCCTTTGGAGGAAAAATAAGTTCTTATATAGTTCTTATTTTAAATGCTCTATAAACATTAGCACAGCTGTGATAAGCAACCTAGCAAAAGATGTATTGTGTACAAAATGAAGGTAAAAAGATAGTTAGAAATTGCATACCTCCACCAAAGGAAGAGGACATTTCACATCTCCACAAACAGGGGCAAGCAACATTAAGAATAAGTAATGATAACCCTATTAAATCAGTTCAGTTATAGAGTCAGTCAATAAAAACCTCCCGTCTTTATAATTGACAGATTCACTGAACATTACAATTGTTAAGATAGGAATCTTAGGAAGAAATAAAGTAAAATGTTATCAGTAGTTCTCTTTGAATGGTGAGATTATTAGTAATTTTAATTTTCTTCCTTATACTTTTTATATTACCCAATATTTATACAATGGGAAAAGCAACTATTATAATAAAGTGGTAAATAAAGCTGCTGTGTTTATAAATGAGAAAACTAAGACTTTACTGAGCTATTCGCCACCCCAAAACTATGCCAATAAGTGAATATGAGATTCCAGATCCTCTGTGAGATAATCTCGACTCTGAATGTATCAGAGGTCTAAGCTGTCAAAGATCTCCATAATTCCTGAGCCCTACTCAGAACATACAAAATTTTACTTCCATGTAGCTTCTATGGCTAAAAAGCTCGACCACTTTTGTGGGCTAGAGGCCACAAATCTTGAAAGGCATGAGAACCTCTAGATGTAAAATGATTACTTCCCTCTTGCTGCTAGCACTTTTTTCTTTTAATTGAACCTTTTAGATGGTATGGTTGGGTGTCTATAATACCAAATTAAATGCCACTCTTTTCTCAGCTCAATTATGCCCAGTGGGAGATCTGTCTATAGTCAAATTAATAGCTGGGATGGAAATTTTCAAAAGACCAAGTTGGCTGCTTTTATTAAGTGCTTTTGAAGGACACAATCCTGATAGTAACTCCTTCTATAAACCCCAAACATATTTTTCACAATGTAAAGAAGACTGTTATTATTTTCACAAATGATATTCCATTATCTGAAACACAGTAAAAACTTATGGAATGAGCCTTAACAAATGAAGACAAATTAGTTTCAAGGAAAAGGAATCAGAAAATGTCTCATGGAAGAATTGGTATTTGAGATGAGACTTTGGAAGATGGATCAATAACAATAAAGTTCTCCCTAAAGGTGAAAGGTTTCTAGGATACTCTCCTGCTTTGGTCTGCTGTGTACTAATTTTGCCCCAAGAAGTCATTTCTTGCCTTGGACTTGCTCTTCTAGAGCCCTAGTTCAAAAGCCTGAAAGATGGGGCATTGGCAACCTGTTAAGGGTTAGCATAGAGATCTTCCTTTGGCTACTTTCTTCCAAGGAAGATGAAGGCTATCTGAGGTTCAAGGACATCAAGCTAAGAGTGAGTGGTACAATCATATATCAGCTAACCAGTCATTTCCCTCCATCTCAACTTGGATACACCCATTGGTAGGGTTCTGACTGGAGATACCAGAGGGAAAGACTTGTGACCAAATAGTGTGGGCAATAAGCAAAAAAAGAGCATGGCCAGAGGGCAGACTATGTCCTTCACACAAGTCTCTATGTGATTCTGGCTTTAGTGCTCAGGGCCAGCGGTGGGAAAGGCAGAATACCACTCCAACACAAACCTCCCACCAGTGATTTCCACCATTATGGTTTCATTTGTTTAGATTCTGAAGGCTATTCTGACACCAAAAGACACAGAAAGAGAGCACTACATAACACTGAGTTAAAAACAAAACAGAAAGTTTCAAAACTGCATGTGGATTATGATTTCATTTACTATAAAATAGCTATATCTATGTGTTTCTATAAAAAAAGAGACATTTGGAAAGAAGTTCACTAAAATATTAATAGTGGTAAATTTAGGGTAGGTAGCTTGGGTAGTGGCTTTCAGGTGATTTTTAATATAGTTTTATGTATTGTTTAATTCAAAAAATAAGTATAAATCATTTTTATAAAATCAGTATGGGTATTTTCTTTTTTCCTCTTAAGATGACATATTTATTAGCTAAATATAGTAAGAGTGACTATCAAATTAAATAAAAGCCATTTTCTCCATATAATGCCAGATAATCTCACTTAAGTGAGACCCAGGCAATGTTTCATAGTTCTGCCTACTTGCACCATCTCTAAGTAACCCCAAAATGGAGGTTCCTTCTTTGTGCTGTTTAGCACAGAAGGGGAAATACTTCAAGGAACAATACTACAGCCTTTTTCCAGAACTCAGTGCATGTTGAGGTTAACCAAGATGACAACTCACAGAAAGAATTACTGGCACTAGTAAAAACAAAACAGGCTAAAGAAAAATGCTTCTACTTGATGAATTTGAGTATGCTAATGACCCAGAAGTAAAAATAAAACAATGCTGGTATCAGATTGATTTCCTGACATTCCATATGAGAGCAAATCTTGTGAATGTAAATGAAATCAGAACAAGATGAAAGTTAATCATATCTAAATGTATATGCCTTTGCTGAGTTGAGTGAATAGTCGCTAGTACCTTTTCTGCATTCTTCATGTTAGGTCTACCAGTTTTACTGAACTAATTCAAAGAATTTAAATGTTTACTTCAGTTGGCTAACCAATAAATTTAGAAAACATGTTATATCTAAAACTTTCAAGGATGCTGTAGCAGTTTGATATTATTTTTGAATTCCAAAAAAAAGATATTGATTATGTTTGCAAACTGGTCTGTTCCTCTGGGTGTGATACCCTTTGATTGTATTAAATTAAAAGGTTTTACGTTTACTTGATTAAATCAAGATTAGGGCTTTGACTCGACCACATCAGTAGGGCATGACTCAGGGTTGAGTAACTGCCCCCTTAGTGGGCTATATAAATGGACACTCACTCAAGAAGATGCACAGAAGATACATGGAAGAAGAGAGAGAGAACTTTGTCAGTTTTGATCCTAGGGCCCCAGAGAGAGCTAAGCCATTTGCCTGAAAGTTTTCTGCTGAAGAGACCACAGTCCTGAGCAGCTAAGAAGGCCCAGAAAGAAACAAGCCCTCCAGCCTACAGGTGAGGTCAGGAAGAAGCTAGGCCCACAAAGCCTTAAGAGGAAGAAGGAAGGAGAGACCAGGCAGAGGTTGCCTGCCATCTTGCTTCAACACTTGGCAACAGACTTCGGTGAGGAAGGAACCTGGAGTTGGACTTTAGGGCCTTGTAACTGTAAGCTTCTACCCTAAATAAATACCCTTTATAGAAGCCAACAGATTACTGGTACTTTGCATCAGCACCCCTTTGGCTGACTAATACAGATGTTGAAAGGTTATAAGAAAAAAATATAGATTCCTGGGAAGATTGAAACTACTAAAAGAATTGACAACAATCCAGAAATTGCTATAAATTGATGCTTACATATTAAGAAACCTTTAATTTCATCATCTGGAAAACAGAAATAATGATGATACCTACCTGCATAGGATTTAGAATTAAATTTGAAAATATATGCATTTACTACAAAAGTACTCAATAAATGGTATTCTTATTGCATGGTTAAAAGAGCCATGATATATAGGAACTAAGGTGGCACAGGCCATAGGACACCTCTCTCCGACATCGGAGGTTCCCAGGATCGAACCCTGGTGAAGACAGGAGGATAAGGATGAGAAGAGAGGGCAAGAAATGGACACAGAGAATTGCCCACCGAAAGGACACAAAAAAACAGCAGAAATGGGGAGGGGTTAAAAATGGATTAAAAAGAAGTAAAAAAAAAAAAAAAAAAAAATCTTCTTAAAAGAGCCATGATATACATAAAATCAGGCCCAGTGTGACAAACTTAAGGATTTAAGATAGATCTAAGTAATAATGAATTCTGCCACATGGGAGTTAAAAATTAGTTAACCTATTATCAAGCCATTCAATAAAAAAGAATGGTGGCTCCAGTTTATAAAATCAGTGCTTCTGGATGTAGTCTGCTAGTTTTCTTCTCTGCTGTTCTTTAGGCTTCAAATGCTAAGCTCATAGGAACTAAACTTTCTAAAGAAACATGTGAAGTGTTATTTTCTATATCCTTAGTTAAATTACCCTTTTACATGACCAAAGAGTTATTTCCATTTCATCAAAACTCTCAGCTGTTTCATAGCTAGCTCTATCTTGCCCCAAAGCCATAGGCTTTCTCTGAAAAGAACTTGCAAATATTCTAAGGCAACTTGTGGACTGTGACTCTCACTTTGACTCCTCCAACTTCATTTTCCCTTTCTATAAAAATCATGATAAAACTACCCACACATCTAACAATTCTTCTTTACTATAATTACAATCATGATTTACAGTTTAATTATGAGCTTTGCCAAATTAAAATGGCACTGTGATCCTCAATATTTATATTCTGACTTTCCTTCAAGCTTGCCAAAGAAAACTATCAGCATTTTAGGGCCAGTTAGTACAGCTGCCTAGCAGCTATACTATGGTATCAGCAGCAGAACCAAGGATATCATGGACTGACTTAAATCACAATTTTGATCACATTGTAGCCAACATGACAGTTCTGACAATGCTGTCACCCTAGTGTAAGACTTTATGGAGCAAAATATAGAGAGAAATGGATCTTATAAATGGCTCTTAAATGATGCTTACATTAGAAGTATATTTGTGCAATTCTGCATAAGTCACTAATCTCTGATCCCAATATCCTTATCTCTAAAATGAGTGGGCTCATGAGAGCTAAAGTTCCATCTAACTTTAAGGTGCTCTGATTGTTCTATGACCTGAGTTAGAATCACTTCTAACTCTAAAATTATAATTCTTCATCATGTCAAATATTGACATTTCTCATATCTATAAAAAAACAATTTCAAGTTGGTCTTGAATGGAGTTTTTTAAACAGTAGGTCACCGCTCATTAATGGGTAATTAAACCAATTTACTAGATATTAACATGCATTCTAAAAAAATAAATAGAATAAAATGTATCAGAATAAAGTACTGTTTTAAAATTTTTGTTTCAACTATATATAAAATATATACCTACCTATGTACATACTGGTTGCTCTATAAAATGTGTTTCTTAATATGGGTCATGATTTAAAAAGTTTATAAATCACTGGTCTATAAGTCTTTAGAACTACAGCCAATGTTAATATTTAACATGCTTATATACATACATATATATATTTTTTATTTTAGTAAAGACATTTAACACATTTGAAATAGATAAAAAAGAGCCCTCATTTTTTTTCTATTATGTTATCTATCAAAAGATTATATTTTCTTCCATCTACCATCAACTCTTTGTGGACTCTTCAATATCACCTAACAAACTATGAAGGAATCAGCATTTCAATGTTCTCTTAATCCGGTCATTCTGACTGAAGTTGTCCACAGGTGCCCTGGTAATCAAGGTGAGTTTCATGATGAGGGTCACCCAGGCTCTAGGGATGACAACTTTGGGATGATAACCTAAATTTCAACTAGTAACCAGAAGTGAAGAAAGTGGGCAGGCAGGGGGACGGATGTGGCTCAAATGGTTGGGCGTCCGTCTCCCATATGGAGGGACCTGGGTTCGATACCCGGGACCTCCCGGTAAAAAAAAAAAAAAAAAAAAAAAAAAAGAAAGTGGGCAGGCAAAAGACAGTAATTTTCAACAAGGACATTAAATGCCATGTTGAAACACTTTGGGTTAACTCCAGGGGGAAAGTCAAAGACTCTATTCATGGTGGTTCTTGAATTCTGGATATTCATCTGGATATTCTTATCCAGCCTACAAAATTTATGGAGCTCAATTTTATGTTAGATTGGGCTTGCCTACAAAGCTGGAATGTTAATAGGCTTATTTCCAAACAGGTCCCAGGAAAGCAGAGACTAATTCAGTGTGGTTTGAATGAACCTTGCCCCTCACAGCTTATAACCCAATAGAAAGAGAAAAGATTTTATGAAAAAGGTGGGTGCTGGGGAGATAATTAACCTTCTTGGTTAGACAGAATGGACGGATGAGTTATTTTGATACCATACTTTTCTCTTCCAAGAGGCAACTTCATAGTCCTTTTAATATTTATTCCATCATTATCCTAAATTTTTCTCTTATAATTTCCTTCCTCTATATTATTCATTTCTACTCCACTTCTGCAAAGAGTCATTTCAAAATAGATGTGGATATCACTTTTAGTGTAGAAAAGGAAAATAACTCTCACCCTTAAATAGTTTGGGCTTCAATTTAGAAATGTTAAGTAGATATTAATCATTTATTGGAATCATTTTATCTATTCATTAAGTAAAAATTTTCTAAGTGCCTTCTTAAAAAATACACCAAGCACTGGGGGTAGAAAGATAAAGATGGCACAGCCTCTGTCATCCAAGATATCTCTGACACAGCAATATACTGTGTGCTATTCTGACTTTGGATGTCATTCACTCCAGGAGAACCTATGTTTGGCATCCCTAAAATAAATCAACCATTTCTTGAATCAATGAATAATGAATGAATGAATGAATGAATAAACCAACTTTGGATAAAACCTGAACCCAAATGGATACAAGGTCTAGCAAGAGGGGGCTTCCTGACTGCTTTCCCACTATTGGTCCAGCCTCTAGAATAGCAACCACACATTCATCCAAAATATTTAAGGCTGAACTTACCAGTTTCTCCATGGGAGGCTCCTCCATATTGAGAGGGATTTTTGATTCAATGTCCTCCCACCCAGGAAGGTGATTAGAAGCTGGAGTGCCAGTAACAATGCTACCATTTTGTACCTTGATGCCATTCACTACTTGGCTGGTGGAAGACACATGGTGAAAGAAAAGGCTCTTTTGTGGCATGGGCAGAAACCAGGCCACAGCAAATGCCACAGAAACACAGGTAAGAGAGATGACGTTCAGGCTGAACAGGGACCAGCCTCCCACTGAAACAAGGATTTGCCCTAGAATGGAGCCCACTGTGAAGCCCACCAAGGTGGCACTTCGGCAGTAACTTGTGACTTTCTGGTACATACTCAAGTCTACTACACTGTAGATATAAGAATAATAGGCAATTTCAGTGGCTGTGGCAATGCCATAGAAGAATTCCAAGAACTGAATGGCCAGCAGTCCCTGGGCATAGAGCAGCATGAACCATGTAACAATAAGGCTGAGTCCTTGTAGCAGAATAACAGGTTTATAACGGAGATAGTCTGTGGCAAGGAACACAGGAAACAGCAGCACCAGGTAAGAGTAAGTCCATACCGGATAAATTTCATTGAAGACCTGGTAGAAAGAGAGAAAAAAAAAGTCATTAGTGAAATCAAAGGACCTAGAAAATTCAAAATAATTTTATTCTTCTAAAACAATCTACCAATACCTTAAACAGCTCATCCTTATCCACAAAAGAAACCCAAACAACAGTTCTGATAATTGTTTAGAATATACATCCCCATCTGCATCATCTTTTTCCTAATAAAATCCTTCCCACATATCAAGACATAGTTCAAGGGCTTCCTCATTCAGAAAGACTTTGTTGAAGATGACAATATTTGCATTACAACATTCCCAGCTTCATAATTATTGTTTGGCATGTCTCAGTCTCCCCAAATACCTCAGGCCACTGGTTCTCAACTCTGGCTGCATATCTCCCAAGGACTTTAAAAAAATATATGGATGTAAGCTAATGCTTCTACCTTGGGATTTAAAGCCATTTCTAGCAAAAAAAATGGATAGGAGTTTTTTAAAAATTCTCCCCAGGATTTTTTTTTTTTTTTTAATTTAAAATTTTTATTTTTAAAGAAGGGTTAGATTACATAAATGTTATATAAAAAATATAAGGGATCCCCATATTCCCCACCCTCTTCCCCTCCCACACCTTCCAGGTATTAACCCAGGGATTTTTAACATAAGCCAGAGTTGAGAACCATTGCCTTACAGAATCTTTCAGGGTGGCCCCAAATTCATTTGCATAACACAATAGACAGCATACTGTTTAGAAGATACAGGCATACCTCATTTTGCTGCACTTCACAGATACTGCATTTTTACAAATTGAAGTTTTGTGGTAACCCTGTGTCGAGCAAGTCTATCAGCCCCATTTTTTCAAGAGTGTGCTCACTTTGTGTTTCTGTGTCACATTTTGGTAATTCTCTCAATATTTCAAACTTTTTCATTATTATTATATTTGTTATGGTGATCTGTGATGAGTGATCTCTGATGTTACTATAGTAATTGTTTTAGGGTTCCACGAACCACACTTAGATAAGAAGGCAAACTTAATCGATAAATATTGTGTGTGTTCTGATTGCTCCACCAACCAGCTGTTCCAGTCTTTCTCCCTCTCCTTGGGTCTCCCTATTCTCTGAGATATAACATATTAAAATTGGGCTAATTAATAAACCTACAATGGCCTGTGAATGTTCAAGCAAAAGGAAGAGTCACACATCTTACTTTAAATCAAAAGCTAGAAATGATTAAGTTTAGTGATGAAGTAAGTCAAAAGCCAAGATAGGCCAAAAGCTAGACCTCTTGCACCAGTTAACCAAGTTGTGAATGCAAACGAAAAGTTCTTGAAGGAAATTAAAAGTGCTACTCCAGTGAACACATGAATGATAAGAAAATCAAACAGCCTTATTGCTGATATGGAGAAAGTTTTAGTGGTCTGGATAGAAGATCAAACCAGCCACAACATTTCCCTTAAACCTAAGCCTATTCCAGAGCAAGGCTCTAACTCTTTTCAATTCTATGAAGGTTGAGAGAGGTGAGGAAGCTGCAGAAGAAAAGTCTGAAGCTAGCAGAGGTTGGTTCATGATGTTTAAGGAAAGAAGTCATCTCCGTAACATAAAAGTGCAAGATGAAGCAGCAAGTGCTGACGTAGAAGCTACAGCAAGTTATCCAGAAGATCTAGCTAAGATAATTAATTAATGATGGTGGCTACATTAAACAACAGATTTTCAATGTAGATGAAATAGGCTTCTATGAAAGAAGATGCCATCTAGGAGTTTCATTGCTAGAGGAAGTCAATACTTGGCTTCAAAGCTTCAAAGGACAGGCTGACTCTCTTGTTAGGAGCTAATACAGCTGGTGACTTTAAGTTGAAGCCAATGTCACCAAATATTCCAAAAATCCTAGGGACCTTAAGAATTACACTCAATCTACTCTGTCTGTGCTCTATGTATGGAACAACAAAGCCTGGATGGCAGCACATCTGTTTACAACATGGTTTATAGAACATGCTAAGCCCACTGTTGAGACCTATTGCTCAGAAAAAAAGACTCGTTTCAAGATATTAGTGCTCACTGACAATGCACTTGGTAACCCAAGAGCTCTGATGGAGATGTACAATGAGATTAAAGTTGTTTTCATGCCTGCTAACACAACATCGTTCTGCAGCCCATGGATCAAGGAGTAACTTAGACCTTTAAGGCTTATTACTTAAGAAATACATTTTGTAAGGCTATGGCTGCTATAGATAGTGATTTCTCTAATAGATCAGAACAAAATCAATTGAAAAGCTTCGGGAAATGATTCACTATTCTAGACATCATTAAGAACATTCATGATTCATAGAAAGGAGGTCAAAATATCATTATTCACCAGAGCTTGGAAAAAGGTGATTCTGACCCTCATGGATGACTTCGAGGGTTTCAAGACTTCAGTGGAGGAAGTAACTGCAGATGTGGTGGAAAGAGCAAGAGAGGCTGAATTAGAAGTGGAACCGAAGATGTGACTGAATTGCTGCAATCTCATGATAAAACTTGAATGGCTGAGGAGTTGCTTCTTATGGATGAGCAAAGAAAGTGGTTTCTTGAGATGGAATATTTATTCCTAGTGAAAACACTGTGTACATTGTTGAAATGACAACATAGGTTTTAGAATATTACAAAAACTTAGTTAATAAAGCAACAGTAGGGTTTGAGAAGACTGAATCCAATTTTGAAAGAAGCTCTACTGTGCATAAAGTGCTATCAAACCAGCATTACATGCTACAGAGAAATCTTTTGTGAAAGGAAGAATCAATTGATATGGCAGCTTCACTGTTATTTTATTTTAAGAAATTGCCAGTCATTCCAACTTTCAGCAACCACCACCCTGATTAGTCAGCAGCCATCAAAATCAATGCAACACCCTCCACCAGCAAAAAGATTATGACTCGCTGAAGACCAGCATTTTTAGTAATAAAGTATTTTTTTAACTTTATTTTGTACATTTAATAATTGAAAACATAAACAATTAAAAACTAAAAAGTAAACACAGATGAATAAATATATATATTTCTCAATTAAATGTAATGGATACATGTACATTTTTTAATTGTTGTTGTTGTTGTTGTTTGTTTGTTTTGTGTGTGTGAATCAAACAATATATTACACAATATATTTGGTTCATAGTAAAGCATTCATACAGTATTTGTCCTTTTGTGTCTGGCTTGCTTCACTCAACATAATGTCCTCCAGGTTCATCCATGTTGCCATATGCTTTATGACTTCATTTCTTTTTACAGCTGCATAATATTCCATCGTGTGAATAGACCACAGTTTGTTTATCCATTCATCTGTTGATGGACACCTGGGTTGTTTCCAACTTTTGGCAATGGTGAATAATGTGGCTATGAACATCGGTGTGCAGATGTCTGTTCGTGTCACTGCTCTCAGTTCTTCTGGGTATATACCCAGTAGTGGTATTGCAGGGTCACATGGCAAGTCTATATTCAACTTCAATAAAGTATTTTTTAATTAAGATATGTACAGGTTTTTTTTTTAAAGATTTATTTATCCCCCCCCCATTGTTTTTGTGCTCGCTGCCTTGCTCTCTGTGTCCATTTGCTGTGTGCGCTCTGTGTCTGCTTGTCTTCTCTCCTCGTCTTCTCTTTAGGAGGCACTGGGAATTGATCCTGGGACTGCTGATGTGGGAGAGAGGCACTCAATCGTTTGAGTCACCTCAGCTCCCTGGTTTGCTGTGTCTCTCAATGTCTCTCCTCTTTGTCTCTTTTTGTTGCACCAGCTCTCTGTGTGGGCCAGCATGCTCTGCGAACCAGCTTGCTTTCACCAGGAGGCCCTGGAAAACATACCTGGGACCTCCCATATGGTAGATGGGAGCCCAATCGCTTGAGCCACATCCGCTTCCCTGTACAATGTTTTTTAAGACATAATGCTATTAAACACTTAATAGACTACAGTATAGTGTAAACATAACTTTCACATGCACTGGGAAAAACAAAAAAATTCCTGTGACTCGCTTTATTGCAATATTACTTTATTGCAGTGGTCTGGAACCAAACCCACAATATCTCCCAGGCATGCATATACTAGATTCAATAAATGTTCTGGGAACTGAATTGTCATCAATTATCTCTTACTTCTAGCCACAGGTTAGGGAGCCATGATCCTACTATGTAAGTGTCTCTGATTTTAATTTTTGTTTCTTTTGGGACAGTGGAATATGTAAAGAGGGTAAATCTGTCCTACACTCTTGACAGAATAATAATCTCTGGATGAGAGAAGTGAAGATGAACGTCCTCACACTATTATCAGCATTATAATAGCAATCCTCTACTGATAAGCAATACTCTGTGCTATACACTTTACCTGAATTACCTCATTTAATTTACAACCAATGAAACTTGGCCTTAGATAAAGGTTGTTGCCCAAATTATAAGAGCTAGTAATTGGCAGAGGGAGGCTCTGAACCCAGATTTCTGAATCTACCACACTAAAATCCTTCATTTCTTCAATCAGAAAACTTGTATCGATCATCTACTATGTTCCATGGTTACTTCTAATGCCTGCAACCACTTTTTTTTTTTTTTCTTTTAAAGGAGGTACTGGACTCGAGGACCCCCTACATGGGAAGCAGGCACTCAACCACTTGAGCTACATTTGCTCCCCTGCAGCCACTTTTTGAATCTGCACTGATGTGCTTTTACAGGGCATTTATAAAGGGATAACAGCACAGTCTCCAGAGCTTAATCACTGTATCTCCAAAGGAGCTCCTTTCTCTTTCAAAGCCCCAAGGAAAAATCAGATTAAAAAATTCTTCCTTGATAAATTCTTTGAATTTTGAAAGGAAACTTCCTACAAGCAAAACATACAAATTATATACCCTTATTAATTGTCATATCTTAGTATCTCACCTCAGGTAAAATCTGTCAGGCTAGCAAAGGGAATTGATTTTATTCTAATAAGGTGACATTTTACAATTCTTTGGATTGAATTTGTTTGTCCTTTCTCTAACAAATATGTCAACAGAAAACAGATGTTCATGTTTAAGCTCTAATTCAGATTTAGACTTTATTTTAGAATTGAGTTTCAATTAATCAACCATTTAATAAGCATTTATTTGCATAACACTATTTCCAAGCTGTAAGGAACTTACCAAACAAACAAAAAGAATAAAATGAAGCCTCAGCTTTCTAGGAGTTTCTAACCTACTGAGGAACATATATACACACAGTATTATAAAGGAGATTTTAAAATACAGGATTGCTGCTTTGAGATGGACCTTGAAGGATGAGAAAGTTACGAAGCTAACAGAAAGATATCAACTGCATATATATGGGAAGTTTATTCCAAGCAGAAGTCACACCTTTGTACATACCAGTAGATGAAAGACTGTGCATATGTTGGGTTAATGTGGATGGAGCCTGGGTGTGTAGAAAAAAGGCAAGGGGAAGAAAGACGTGGTAGGAAAGCTGTCAAGGAGGTAAGAGCCAAACTCTTTAAGGCTCTGAATATCAGGCAGAATAAGTGGAATGTTTGAAAAAAAAAAAAAAAAAAAAAATCAAAGAAAGGCAGAGATGTAAGGATAAAAAAAGTTTTTGGAGATGAGCTCTATTTCATTCAGTTTGGTTCTCAACTACTGGAATACAGTCAATTTCTAGTCTGTTTAAAACTTACAAAATGCTACCTGTTTTAAAGGTAATGTTTTTCCTAAAATGTTAAGAAAAAAAATCCTTTGAGAGTGGACAGAGGAAATCCTATCCTTTTTTCCTCCCTTTGTCTTCAGACGAGGTTAACAACAGCTCAATTTGAGATGATCCACCTTGGCCCTTATGAAGTCCTCAAGGGGAAATATAAACCAGTAAAAATGTCATCAAATGTGGTTTGGCATTGGTGTTACCTAAAAAAAATCACATCCTATTTCTTTTATTTAAACTGTCCATTGCTGAAAGCAAGCACTCAGTTGGGAAAAAGAACAAGTTGCTCTATTTATTTCAGTTATTTTAAAAATCTAGGGTTCTTTACAGGGTGAGCAGAGCCACACTGTGTAAAACAGAATCAATCATGATTCCTCAGATTGCTCAGAGGTCCTCAGAGATAAACGATATCCCTAATCCCAGATCACTAGATTTCTCTTCATACCCCACCCTCTTCCTCATCTAATTTACAGTAACAGAAATGTGCTTATGCTTTTGTTACACAACCAGCAAATATTTACTGCGCCTGGCACCCCTACTTTATATCTATACCCCCAGAATATGTTTTACTCACCCTAGAAAGCTTTCTGATAAGACAGGGCATATGACAACACATCACTCAGCAACCCTCTGCCATGGGCACGTGACAAAGCAGATCAGCTTTCAAATACCAACACTGGGAGCATGTTTATCCTCCATGGGTTTCTCTGTCAGGCAAGGTGCACAAACTGTGCAGATCATATGGTAGTTCACATGAAACATTAATTGTCAGTAGCAGACAAGCTGTATCACTTCTTCCCATGGCTACACCTCGGATTCAGCGGTTGCTTTGGGTCTCCAGAATCATTCTCTCTCCTATTTAGTGCAGTAATTTCCTTTGTAAAATCATTCTGTTCGCAAGAGAAGGCCCTTTCCACTTTACTATTGTTTTGAATCAACAATAAAATTCAACAGATAATAACTCTTATAGACTCTTGTGGAGTGGTCCTTAAGACCGAGAAACAGATAATGTGAGGTTGGATAAAAGTCAGACTTGCTAGAGGTGAAGCAATGACGGAAATGCAAATGAAATCATCAATCCAGGATTCAATACTGACTCTCAATTCACTCTCAAGTGTCCTTGAAAATGGAGGCGTACTGTGTTCCAGCAACAACAAACCGGACTATGAGTAATTACATCCTGCCAGTCACAAATGATTCTGGTTTTACCACCTCTTGCTCTTACCTGTTATGCAAGGTTACTGAGTTGCTACTCAAAAGAGGTTAAGTACTAATGACAGAGGGGAAGAGTAAGGTTTAAATGGGAGGAATATCTCACAGTGACTGGGGCAGAAAGGGAAGGTGGGAAGAAAAGAAGGCACAGGAAAAAAGGAACAACTTACAAGTGCCCAGTCAGCTGAAAGCAAGGAAAGGAGTACCAGGCCCTAGCTTTCAACCTTTGTCGTGTTCAAGAAAGAGGTTGTTTTATTGGCTTTATTTTGGTTTTGTGGTAGCACCTTGGGTTTAATTCCTTTTTCAGTTTATATAATACCTTTCTTCCGCAAATGGCAAGTGTTAGGATTAACCATGTGCTTTTAGAGTTAAAGACATTTCTAAAGTACATTATGCACTTCTGAAGCACTTAAAATCTCATCTAGGGAAAAATCAATGAGCAAGTAACTCCTGATCATCAACTACTAATTAGATCGAGTTTATCATGGCTGGTAAAGAAGTTTTCAAAGATCTCATCATCTAGTTAAGGAGCAAAACTGACATTTGTGAGGCAACGATTACCAATACAAGAAAAAATATAATTAAGTGCCAGTTATGCGACACTAAGTATCTTCTTTTATCCCAGGAGGTGGGGCTTAAGGTGGAGTAAAGGACATCCTTGGGCACAATCTCGACCAATTAAAAATCAAGACAAATTAAGGTGCTGGCCTCCTGTTGACCCCGTACTGTCCTTATTTGCCTGAACACATCCATGGAGTCAAAGGTAAATAAAGCAGGGGATGGGGGAGGGATGCTGCAGGTAGAGGACGCTCCTTTCTGGAAAGCAGTCCTCAGTCTCTGGCTCCCTACTTTCGGTCAATGAATATTTACTAAACCTCTACCATGTCCAGTACAGCTTGCTGTTTTCGCTTAAAAAAAAAAATAAATAAATAAAAAAATAAAAATCAAAAGATTCCCCTGACAGCAGGAACTGCAGACCCGTCTGGGCAGAGTGAGGCTGAGCCTCTGGCCCGCGTCATCTGCACATCGCCCGAGGCACACGTGCACTGGGACCCGCGTTCCCAAGCCCTTCGCAAAACACGCGCCCTATAAATCAAACGGAAGTCGGGAACACATCACGCATCGGGAACACGCAGAACTCTTCACACAGAACGGCTCCACATGCTCGCGCGCCTTTCTCTTCCCTTCTTTCCCTGACCGCATCCCCTCCCCACACACTTTGACCCGCTCCCCCACGACGCAGCCCTTCCCCGCCGCCGGCCCACCGCCCCCGGTCGCCTACCTCCCGCTCGGTGAGGTTTTTGTAGGGCCCCAGCAGGTAGGGAGTGAGGAAGGGCTCGGACGGCCTGAGGCTGGCGAAGAAGCCGTAGGCGCAGAGCAGCGCAGTGGGCAAGAACCAGCATTCGCGAGGGACCCGAGCCGTGCGCAGGAGCATGGTGGCCGCCGCCGCCCGCCGGGACACAGGGCCCGGCACATCCATGCGGGGAGCGAGGGGAGGGGACCCGGCCCGGCCCCTTCCTTGTCCTCCTCCTTTTACTCCTCCTTCAACTCAGTGATGTTCAACGGCTGCCCCAGCGCGGGGACCTGTGACCGAAAGTGGTGCCTCCTCCCGGCTGGGCTCGGCCGCCCCAGGCGCAGCCGCCTCGGACTGCGGCATCCCAGGCTTTACCCTACCGCTGCCGCCTCACATGTAGCAGCCCCGCCGCGCTGCCGAAAGCAAGACACGCCCTAAAACTCAGCCTCCGCCACCGCCTCCAGGCTGGCAGCCAATCACAGCGGACGCCTGGATTTTAGCCGCTCTTCCACTGGTCGGTGGCTCTACGCCGCTCACAAGATGCAAACGAACCGCTGTGGAATGCCCAATCACTGATGTCCTCGGGCTCTGGAGCGGAGGACGCGCGGTACTTCAGTCAAACGGGGTGGGCGGGCCGGGCTGCGTGCGCTCGTCGGGCAGCGTGCCGCTGTTCCGCGCGCGCCGTCGGCTAGGTCACCCTCTGTGCTGCCGCTCTCCTGTGGAGAACGTTGCGTGTCGGCCCAGCCCCCCACCTACACAGTCAGGCTCCCTCCGATTTCCACTCCTTCCCGGGAGACTAAAGATTTAGCCCGTGGGCAGGGGATTGTTAAACCTTTCCTCCAGTAGCTTTCATGTCTTAAATTGTATTTATATACCGTACAAAGACTCTCAAAACCCAAGATCTAAACGCTCAGGGGCTTTTACCGAGAAACTGAACGGAAGGAAGTAGATAAAATATTGTGAGGTGAGAATGGACGAGCTGGTATTTCGTCACTTCTTGCAAGCAGGGTACAAAGAAATTAACAGCACAGTGTAGCCTATGGGTAAAAGGAAATTGGGAGATCTTGAGTCTTTAAAGCAAGTAAATATCATGAAACATAATCGATCTCTGCATTAAAAAGAGAGAGAAAAATCTTGGCATAGTTTTCAAGGACAAAGCATGACAAGAATCCCCAGTATTTTCTTTCATCTCCCTGTGTGCCTCTTTCTGCCTGATTCAGAGCCCGATTCTAGCCAGTCCTTCCACTGCAGACATAACTGCGCCATTTAAAGCAATTTTCCCTATGCAGTATTTGTAGAGTAACAACAGATCCTGCTAGAAGCTCAATGATGAGAATTTTAGGGCTCTCTATTTGCTTTCATGTATATTATGACCCATCTGGCTAAATTTTCCTCCTGAGCAGCAAATGCCACTTTTTGCAAGCAGTACGCCAGCAACAAAAGTGACTGTACCCGATGGAAAAAGGTATTCGTTATAATATCTTGAATATTATATTAAATAGATAATTACACCTATTCTTCCCTCTTCCTCCCCTCAGAACCTCTGGTGACCACTGCCTTTAAATCAATGATAAAAGTTCCTCCATTGCCAGAATAACAGTAAGTCTATAATAGGATAATAAGTCTATTTTAGTCCATTGTTCATTCCCCAGTCTTGAGGATTTTGAGATGGTGATTGTTTGTTTCTAAGTGAGAGAGGACCTAGGTCCCATGGGGCAGATGGATGGAACTATCTTGCTTGCAGTTGTAGGCACTCTCTGTTCCTTGGGATAGGCATTGTCCATCATCATCTCCTTATTAGTTGTCCTGGGTGAGTCCAGTGAACTGGAGATCAGGTGTTGCAACTCTGCTAAGATTCAGGACCACATGGGCCCTTTTAAAAGCAGAGCATTTTCTCCTGCTGCTAGCAGAGGAAGAAGTCAGAGATATTCAAAGGACAAGAATATTCTATGCCCCCTTGAAAGGAATGTGGGCAGTCTGTGGAAGCTGAGACCGTGCCCTGGCTGACAGCCAGCAAGGAAATGGGAACTGAATTCTGCCAGCAACTTAAATGGAGTTTAGAAGTGGATTCTTTCCCAGAGCCTCCAAATAAGAGCACAGCCCAGTCAACACCTTAGCTTTAGTCTTGTTAGACCGAAGCAGAGAACCCATCCAAGCTTGCCTAGACTTCTGAACCACAGAACTGTAAGCTAAGTCGTGGTAATTTTTTTAAACCATTAAGTTCGTGGTAATTTATAAAGCAGCAATAGGAAACTAACAGAGAGAGAAATACATTTTTTTTTTATTGAAGTAAAATTCATATAACATAAAATTAAACACTAGCCATTTTAAAGTGTACAACTTAGGGGCATTTAGTTTATTCACAGTGTTGTGCAGCCTCTATCTAGTTTTAAGACATTTTCACCATCCCAAAAGGAAACTCCATACCTATTAAGCAGTCACTATCTGCTCCCCTCTCCCCACCCCAGCCCCTGGCAACCACTAGGCTGCTTTCTGTCTCTATGGATTTGCCTATTCCGGATGTTTCATATAAATGAAATCATACAGTTTGTGACCTTTTGTGTCTGGCTTCTTTCACTTAGCATAATGTTTTCGAGGTTCATCCACATTGTAGCATGTATCAGTTGTTCATTCCTTATTATGGCTGAATATTCCACTGCATGTCTATACCACAGTTTTTAACCATTCATCAGATGGTGGACATTTGGGTTGTTTCTGCATTTTGACTATTGTGAATAGTGCTGTTATGAACATTTGTGTAAGAGTATTTGTTTGAGTACCGTTTTCAATTCTTTGGGGTATATACTTAGGAGGAAAATTGCTGGGTCATAAGGTAATTTTATGTTTAACTTTTCGAGGAACTGTCAAACTATTTTCCACAGCAGCTTCATAATTTTACATTCCCACAAACAATGTACGAGGGTTCCAATTTCTCCACATCCTTGCCAACATTTATTTTTCATTAAAAATTTTTTAAAAAATTAATTCCATACTAGTGGGTGTGAAGTGATATCTTGTGCTTCTGATTTGCATTTCCCTAATGACTAATGATGCTGGGTATCTTTTTGTGTGTTTGTTGGCCATTTGTAGAGCCTCTTTGGAGAAATGTCTATTTAAGTCCATTGCCCATTTTAAAAATTGGGTTGTTTGTCTTTATGTTGTTAAGAGTTCTTTATATATTGTGAATACTAGCCCCTTATCAGATATATGATTTGCAAATATTTCCTCCCATTCTGTAGGCATAAAGAGAATATCGAATACAGAGAAGATTAACATGACCCCTGTGCAAGGATGACACACAAACTTGTGAAGCGTTGCATATTTTTAATAATAATAATAATAGGGTGAGTTGGGGGTAAAATACACCAAATGTAAGATACTTTGGTTAGTAGTAATATAATGAGGATGCTCTTAAATCATTTATTAAAAATGTTTCATAACAATGCCAGGTATTGGTGGTAGGGTGAGGTATGAGAGCCCAGTATGATGTTATATATGTTTGTTTTGTAAATTCGCAACTATTACTATACCCTTATTTTTATGTATGTTTATGTATGTGTGATATACTTCAATAAATTAAAAAAAGAATATTGAAGAACATTTTTCTTTACTCATATATAAAATATGGGGGTGTGTGGAGGTGTGTTTTGTGAAAAGCAGGTTTATATTATATACTCTCTTCTGGATCTTCATTTTCTCAGTAATGATTCATGGAGAATATTCTCTATTTTTAGTATCTACCTAAATATCACGTTATGTAGGCATACTATAATTTATTCAACCATTCCTTATTTTTAGTAATTTACTTCGTTTCCAGTTTTTGGTCACTACCAACAATGCTGCAATAAACATCCTCATACAATATATGCTCGTATATTGTATATTTCATTTTTAGGGATTTATTCCCAAAAGTGGGATTGCTGAGTCAAAGAGTGTATGCATTTTACATTTTAATAGGTATTGTTCAGTTTTCCATAAAACCTATAATAATTTAGACTAGCAATATATGAGAGCATTCTGTTCTCACTGCATCCTGGCCAATAACAGGTATAACCAGACTTCTGAATTTTTCCTAGTCTGATTGGTATAAATCAGTGATTCTCAATCTGTGCTGATTTTGCCCTCCTGAAGACATTTGGCAAAGTCTGGAGACATTTTTGATTCACAACTAGACGTTGGCGGGATGGTGCTATTGGAAGAGGCAGGGATTCTGCTAAGCATCCTACAATACTCAAGGCAGCCCTCACAACAAAGACTTACTCAGTCTAGAATGTCAGTCATGCCAAGGTTGAGAAAGCCTTACGTAAAGTGGCACTTCATTGTATCTTCAGTTTGAAAATCTTTATCAATGAGCTTGAGCATATTTTCATAGGTTTGCTGGCTATTTGGATTCACTTTTCCGTAAATTATTTATATCCTCTGCCAATTTTTCTTTTGGCCATTTACACTCATCAGTTTATAAGAGCTCTTTATATTTTCAAATCCTTCATTTGTCCTTTTTATTGAAAACATTGTTTTTCAAATATACCTCTTATTGACTTTGTCTATGGTATCTTTTACCAAATAGTAAAATCTTATTGAAAAATATAAAACAAAATCTGAACATATGGTAAGGCATAATATGTCCTTGGATAGGAAAAAAAAAAACCACAACACAAAATCAGGAAATGTCACTTTCTCTAAAGTTAATTTGTAGTTTTAATGCAATTCCAATTGGAATCCAAACAATATCCAATTAAGAATGCAAAACTAAAAGTTTTATAAAATAATAAATTGTTAAGAATAGCCAATAAAATTTTGCAAAAGAAGACTAATGTGGGTGTACTTGCACAAAATATCAAAACATACTTTAAAGGAATCAAATCACTATGTGAATATCCTTGGAACAGACAAACATAAAAGGGAAACAGAATAGGGAATACAGAAATATGTCCCAATATATATGAAAATTTAATATATGAAAACTGTTTTGTTCAAGTAACTAAAATAGGATGGATAATTTAATAAATGGCACTGGCCAAACTGTCTATCCATATGAAAGAAATTAAATTTTAAACAATTTTATATCATATATAGAATTAATTCCAATAGATAAAATATTTAAAGGTAAGGTATAATAATCATCCTTCAAAAAACCTAGGAGGCTACATGTATATTCTAGGAGTCAAGGAAACCTTTTAACTAAGAATGGAAATCCCAGAATATAAAAGAAAATATAAAAAATATGAAGAGAGCAGTAAAAAGATCATATTTATTAACTTTTATCTTATTGAGGGGATTGCTAGTGTGAGAACAGAGACCTTGTCTTAATCTCTTTTGTTTTCCTTGCATAGTGCCTGGCAAATTGAAGGAGCTTAATGAATTGTGTTGAATGAATGGCTCTCAATAGTTCATTGTTTCTTATTCCCAAGAGACCCTTTACAAAACCTCCAGGACAGCTTCATGAGCTAGTAGATCTACAAAGCATGAGAGAGCCAAATATTTGTAACCTACAGGCAGGAAAGGAGCATTGATTCATACCAGTTGTGTGGCACATGAAATTTTAGATCAAAAGGAAGAATTAAGATCAGCTTTTTCCCAGCGCTTTACTTCCAGAGGAAGACCCTAAGTTATAGAGAAGTTAAGGGATATACGATATGATGAAATTAGAAACATGCTTGTAGGCCCAACTTGAACTTTATTCTATAGTAGAAATGATGAAATTCAGTGAAATATAATTAAAATCATAGATTGTCAATTTTGGAAAGAATATTGAAGCGAAGGCCAAGAAATGTATATCATTTTACCTGGATTACGTAGAGAGTAGCAAACTGAAAATACCTTTGTGCAGACTATCAGTCTGATACTATTTCTCCATGCCAAGTGGCCTCTTACATTCTCTCCTAATTAATATTTCTATACTTTTCAATATAATGAACAACAAAGCACTTCTTCTGGAAAGCAGAGTATTGACATGTCTTTCAAATGTATTTACTAGTTCCTGCCTTCCTTCTTATAAATATACATTTTCTTCAGTTTACAAATAAAAACACTGCTGGACAGGGAATCTCAGTCCTTCAAGGTCACATTATTTCCTCAAAACGAGTTTGAGAGCCTATTGCTTAAGGTATTTTGCTTGGTGCTGTAGGAAACAAAGACAAGGCACAGCCCCAGCCTCAGGGACCTCACATGATGAGTCAAAAGTGAATCAGTCACCCCAATCCCAGTTCAGGCTTTGCCCCTGTAATGCCCCTAAATTGATGACATATTTCACAAACAGAAGCAAATTGTGTCCTGGCAATAATCATTGACTAAATGACTGTGCTGTGCTGTTCAGTAAAAAGACCAACTCAGCTCCCAAGTGGCTCTCCTCCCTGTCTCTTAAATGCTTGACCCAGAAGTTGTATGTAGTCATCAAGGCATCGCCCCACAGCTGAGCTGTCCCGGAGTAGCCCATCCAGAGGGCTGCCTTCTCGTTAGCCTCCTCAGCCTGTGTGGGCTGGTACCATGCAGGCAGGGCATTGCCACACCAAGGTCCTCTGGGAATGTACTCTGGGGTGTGACCCGTATACCCTTGATGGCTACATTCCTCACGCCTGCCTCTGCCTGTCTCCTGCCATCCTTTGAGAAATTGGAATGCTGCCCTCAGCAATCTCAAAAAATTCTGTCCTGGGTGAAAAGTTAGAGGCCCCTAGGACAAACCTATTGTTAACTGTAATTCAGATATGACAGTTTTCTTGCCTCTATTCTCTCCCCAGTCTGGGCCAGTCTCCATACCATAATAACCTTCCTAAAACCTAATATTATCCTTGTCCTGACCTCTGATTGAGAACCTTGGTGCTTACAGAATTAAGTCTAAGCTCCTTGCTTCTGACTTTTACCATCCCCTTCAGCCTCATTTCCCAGCACTCACCCATACACTCCCTATGTTCACCTATAGGTTGCTCACCCATCTATCAGGATGCGGCTCAGATTTCTCCTTTCTCCCACCACTATCGCCCTAGTCCAAACCATCCTCATATCTGCTCTGGGTGACTATGCTTGCCCCCTAATTTATTTTTCTGATCCATTCTCGCCCCTACCTGCCACCCACATCTATTACCATAGCAGCCAGAGTGATCTTTCTAAAGCTTAAAAATCAGATCATGTCACTCTTCTGCTTAAATCCCTCCAGTGGCTTCCCATTGCATTCAAATTAAATTCTAAGTTTTAACCTTGGCCTTCAGCATATCTCTGATCTCATCTCCTATACTTCTCTGACTTCCCACTCTGGTCCAGTCACATGGCTTCCTCATTGTTCCTTGCACACACCAAACACACTCCCATCTGGGGAACTTTGCACTTGCTATTCCCTTTGTCTGGAACACTCTTTCCTTAGATACTTGTGTGATTCCCTCCCTGACTAGTTTCAGGTTTCTGCCTAATTGTCATCTTATGCCACTTAAAATGATACACAACCCAGTTGTAGCCAAGCTCTGTTTTACCCTGCTTTATTCTTGTTAGCATTCATTCCCACCTGGTGTATTACATATTTATTTTTCTTTGCATATTTCCTAGAATGAGCATTAGAATGAGAGCTCTGTAAAAGCAGTGACTTGGGTTTTTTTGCTGCTGTAGAACAGTGCCTTGCAATGGTAGGATTGCAACAGACATTTGTTGAGTGAATGAAATGTCTGTTCTTCTTTGCAGACTTCCCTGACACTGCTAGGACACTTGTTCTATTCTCTGTTCCCTCAGACTTCTATATATACCTTCTGTATATCCCATTTGCACTTCTGTTCCTATTGACATGGCTATGTTCTTCAACCTTGCAGCAGCTGGGCTTCCACCAAGATAGAAGAGGAGGAGAAGCGGGGAGCGGTGGAGAAGCACTCTATCCAGGTTTGAGAGGTAGGTGGAAAAGAGAAAGGCTTAATCAGGATACTGCAAATTTGCCAGTGTTATAGCATTGTGGATAGTTGTCTCAGCTCCATTGTTGGGGTCCTCTTTGAGAAGTAGAATTAATGTGGTCTTGGGATCAGGGTATGCTCTTTGGAACTTCTCAGTGGGGTTCCAGAGATAGCTGGCGGTGTATTAAAATCAGTCACCTGTGAGGTGGCAGCCTGGAAACCCTGTCTGTGACTCAGCAGAAGCAGCCATCTCATGTTTTGTGTCAGCCATACCTCCACACAGAACAGATTTCATATGAGGCCAGAACTGACTGGAATATTTAGGCAAGTGAGGTGGCCAAATCACTTACTTTCTGATATATTTTTCCTTTTTTAAAGAATGCCTCATAACTTTTTGGGAAATGTGTTGTCTTGTTTTATAAAAGCATGTAGCCTCTTATGACAACCTCTAAAAACAGCCTTCACAATCACATGTGAATGAGTCACAAGTTAGGAAATTCTGGAGGAACTGAAATAAGGGTGTGTCGATTTCTCTTATCAAATATTCATTTGCCGCAACTTAACTGACCCAAGTAATAGATCCCAATACATTATAAGATTCTCACAGCCAGAGATGAGCCTTATCTATTAAAATGTTCCTGATGTGTCACCATTCTGCTTCCCTCTCAGCCATGTACAAGTACATACAAATACCCTTCTCTCCTCTCATTTAGTTATATATTCTCCATGTGGTTTAGTGAGGTATTTGAAAATACTCTCCAATGAATAAATAAGGCTCTAAAACATTTTATGTAAATTCCTCCCAGACAGAGGAGATTAGTATGGAAATGTCCTTCCCAACTCTTAATCTTGAATGCTAATTCAGGACCTCCAGTTCAGGTTCTCATAAACTCAAACTCCCATTAAGGTATTCAGCTTTCACCTTCCCTTCACCCCTACTTCTGAGGCTGAGGATATTTGGCTGGAGTCCCTACTAACAGACGGAGGACCTTTTCAATTCTCCGTGAGGCATACAGGTTTTAGGGGAATGACCACTTGCTAGTTTGTCTGCCTGGTAAATAAGTACTGGCCATTGTCTACATGATTGTCGGGTTTTTTGAGAGTAGGAACTGAGCATGGTCTTTATCTTTGTATTCCCTGTTTTTACTCTGGTATTTTGAGCATAATAGTTGTCCAATAAATGTTGATAGACACATTCTGAGACCTTATGAATTATACTTCCAACTTTACTATGCTTTATAGCTCCTTTACAGGTATTAGAACATCACAGTTAGCTATAGTGGAAGCTCATAGTTAGCCTAGTTCCTCTATTTTGTTTTAAAGATCTTCAAGTGAAACCAACTTTAGGGTCTGTCATGAGCCACAGGGTGAAAGAGATTTTTCTCTGTATTTGACTATGAATATTCCTTAAGAAGAGCTCCCCATTCATGTTTTGCCTACAAAAGTAGCCATTTATACTATATTTCTAGCCTCACCTTCTCTCGCTTTCCACTAGCGATTCAGGGCAGAAGTGCTTCTTACTTTGAAATATAAGAGAGGGCCTGCAGACCAATGTTACTGTGGCTTGGTCTTCCTTCAGTGGCCTACCAAGAACTCAGAGCCTCCATTCCTTATTCTGGCAAGGGATGCTTTGATTGGCAGCACTTTGTGTCTCCAGCAGTGAGGATGGAACAGTACACAGGAAAAAGAAATACACGAAACTTGTGCATTGCTTATTGTTTCGATCTCTTACCTCTCTACTCCAGACTCTACCTAAAACCTCATCACCTAGTGTAGTGTATGAACAGCATAGTAGTGGAGCTCCTCAGACAGACCTGGGTTTAGGATGCAGCTCCCATTGAACTTTTCGGCAACTGTGGGCAAGTTACCATCCTCTTCTAAGGCTCCATTTTCTCATTTGTAAAATGGAGGTAACAGTATCTAATTCTTAGGGTCTTTGGGAGGATTAAATAAGGCCATGTTGAATGCTTTACACAGTGCCCTGCACATAATTGATCTCAAATATAAGATTTATGATTATATGAGTACTATAGTGGGTCAGTTTCCAAGAACTTAGGAGAAACCCTGGCACACATAGTAGGAACTCTTTAAATGTGTGAGCTGGTAGCAATGTAGACTATATTTTCAAATTTCCATTTTGTATGGTTTGTCAGAGGCTTGAGTGTTTTCGTAATCAGAGGGAAAAGGGACAAAAGAGATGCAGGTTAAATTTTTTTTTTTTTACACTTTTATTGAGGTAGAATTTACATCTGATGTCACCTGTTTTAAGCATATTGTTCAATAAAGTTTTGACATATATGCCATGTAACTTCTACCATGAGATTCAGGTTTGAAATAGGCCTCTAAGAATTTGGGAACTGCTTGGAAACTGGTTTGACTAAGAATGAGGGACCCTTTTTTCCTCTGGGTAGAAGCTAAGGATGATGGAAATGTAGATAAAAGGCATGGGGAATGGGATGGGGTGGGAGGTAACATTGAAAGCATTCCTAATGTTATCTATTTCTCCTTTGTTCCCTAATGTTATCTATTTCTCCTACCTGGTAGGACACAAGGCTATGTGCTGAGAGAAAGGTAAACAGCAATGGGACAGATTCTACCATAAAGTATGAAAGTTTAAAATCGCTTATGTGGGAAGTTCCTGACAAGAGATGTTCCTGAGATTGCTCAGCTAAGACTGCCTAAATATATGTGACAGCCTGGGGAGAATGCCGGGGGCTGGAATAATAAAAGGTTGGGGGTTCCTTGGGGTGGCGGTGGGGGTGTGGTGGGGATGAGGGACAGAAGGCCAGAGACAAGAGCCTTCTGGGAGCTTGTAAACAGTGGTTGATGAGCCATGGTTAAAGGCTGCTTGGAGAAGGAGGTGAAGCCATGAGGGGACCAAGAGGCAAGAGATGAGGGAGGGATTAGGAGGACTAGAGGGCTCAGTGAAATCTAGGAGTAGGTGGGGCAGAAGATTGAGAGTTCAAGTAGGTGAGGAGATTCTTGCCAGTTGGATTGAAACATCCCAAGATGGAACTGTTCTGAGGGATTTAGCAGGTTATGCTCACAGGAAGTGGCTGATGAAGTAGGATGAACTGTAAAGTACATACTTTACAATTGATAGAAAACACACAGAAAGGATCATTTAGACAAAGTTGGGCTTTAAGCCCTATGGGAGGATTTTTACCTAGAGTCTTTGGGGGACAGTTGTTATATTGTACACCATCCAATCTATCAGCAAATCCTGTTGCCTTTACCTTTAAAATATGTTCAGAATCTTACCACTTTTACCACTTTTATTGTGTCTACCCACTTACATGGATATTTGCAATAGTATCTAAATTGTTCTTCCTGCTGATACCCTTGATCTCCTATAGCCTATTCTCAACAAAGTAGCCACAAAGATTTTTTAAAAACATAAATCTTTCCACTACAAATGCAAGATAAAGAAGGTCCTCATGCTTTCTGTCTGTCTGGTTGTGGCAGCCAAGATTGAATGGTGGAATACAGGAAATTCTAAAAACATGGGGAAGGGGAAATAATCTTTGCAACTCAGAAATAAACTTAAAAACAGCAAACAAAAAAACACAGAAAACAAAACAAAAAGCATAAATCAGATCATGTCATTTCTCTACTCAAAACTCTACAGTAATTTCCTATCTCATTCAGGAAAAATCCAAAGGGTTTCTAGACTATACAATTCTACTCATTTGCAGCCTTCCTTACCCTGTCCACCCCACTTTACTCTCTTATCTCATCTTCTTTTAATCTTCTCCCTGCTTCTTCTGCTTCAACCTCACAGGTCTCCTTGCATGCTTTTACTGCAGGATGTTTGTAATTGCTGTTCTCTCTGCCTCCTAAGTTTTTCTCTCATATATCTTTGTTGTTTACTTTCTCATCTCCTTCTGGTCTTAAAGCTCAAAGTTCACTTTTTCATTAGGGCTTTCCCTGTTTAGTATTGCCCTCTTCCCCTCCACAAACACCTTACATTCTTTCCCTGATTTATTTTTTCCTTAGGACATATTAAGTTCCCATAAGTCTTCATATTGTTTATTATCTGTCTCTCTCTCTCAATTTGCACGTAAACTCCGTTGGGCAGGAATTTTGTCTATTTTGTTCTCTTCAGTACCTAGAACAGTGCCTGGCACTCAGGCAATCAATAATTGAATTGATTGAAGAGATATTTGCTAATGAGTATGAAGTGAAGTTTTAAGTGAATGCAGGCTTAGGTACATTGACAAAAGAGAAAGACATGATAAAAAAGACCATTTTCTCTGGGGAAAGGAAAGAAAGAAAGGAAAAACTAAAAAGCTGTGAGAGTGTTAACTAACATGTCCTTAATTATTCAAAGACTGAGACAGTTCAAAGGTCAGAGATAGACCATAAATGGGTAGGAGAAGGATTTCAGAAATCAACCAGAAGCCATACATTTCAAGTCCGTATTCTAGGAAAAAGGCTACAACCCTCCACCTCAATGCAAATTTAAAATGTAAAGTATTGCAGAACATTGTTAGGAAGTGTGCTTTCTAAAGTACAGCTTTAGGCTTAAGTAGACCAGTACTTTTAAATAGGGCTAAGCACAGGATGATAAGATGTGTTTTGGTAAAATAGGTAATGAAAATGATTACTTTGAAAGAAGTCTTCTTAATATGAAAAAGAAAAACTTTCATCTTGTGAATATTAAAAAAAGTGCATTGAGCAAAGTGTTAGGGAAACAGGAGTGTGTGTTTGGGGAGGAGGACAGGAGAACATGGTTAAATATAAACCTGGTTTTATTTGCAAAGCTTTTATCTTGATAAATGGCACTTTCTTAAAGCAAATACCTTGTTCAGGGTGCTCATAACATATTTACGTTTCAAAATCTAGGCTATAGTCCACATGATTTCAAATTCTGGGAGAAATTGTTTGGAGTCCAGTGTGCTGAATGCTAATATGACAACAGATAATAAAATATTAAGTAAAGAATTTAGCTATTAAGAAGAAAATAATATGTAATTACTCAAACCCAGCTTTAATAACTAAAAATTTGTAAATAAATTTGTTAGTTCCGTGAGGGTTGTACTGGCAGGTACTATTCTCTGCAGTACTTGAAACTTCCTTTTCTATAAGTGATTAACAATAAATAGTTGCTTAATTTAATTGAGAGTCACCAAAACATATCATTTTCAGGAAAGATGATTATTAGAAACAATCTCTACAAAATGAAATAAATTATAAAGGATGATCACGTTATATCTATACATATACTATATGAACGTTAATACCTTCCCCATATGTATTTTTCTGTGAGCTGGATTATGGCATTCAATCCAATCAAAATAGATTGGTGCTTGTATTAGTTAGCCAAAGGGGTGCTGATGCAAAGTACCAGAAATCTGTTGGCTTTTATAAAGGGTATTTATTTGGGGTAGAAGCTTACAGTCACAAGGCCATAAAGCGTAGGTTACTTCCCTCACCAAAGTCTGTTGCCACGTATTGACGCAAGGAGGTGGGCGATGTCTGCAAGGGTTCAAACTTCCTCCTTCCTCTTAAGGCTCCGTGGTCTCAGTTTCTTCCAGTCTCAGCTGTAGACTGGTATAAGGCTCTCTTTCTCCCTGGGGCTCATTCCTTTCTGGGCTCAGCTGCTCTGTTCTCTTCACAAGGTCAGTTGTAGACTATTAGGCTCATCTATCTTCCCAGGGCAGCAGGATCCTGTCTAATGAGCTGTCTTTCTTCATCTTTGTGCTCCTTCTCCATGCATTTATTTCTGTGTCAGTTCTGAATCAAAGCCTTAATCATAATTTAATCAAGTAAAAGTGAAACCTCTGAATTTAATACAATCTAATATGCTCAGGGGAACAGATCAGTTTACAAACACAATCCAGTATCTATTTTTGGGATTCTTAAACAATGCCAAACTGCTACAGTGCCCTTTTCCAAAATTGCAGGAAATAATAAATATAGTGATGGAAATAATTTTCTCAGTTTACATTTCCCCCTCCCATTTGGCATCAACTACCATTTGCTCATATTAGAATCTGGTGCAAGAACATAACAACTTTACAAACATTTAATTATTTCTTATACCTTACAGAGAGTACAATCTTGAGATCATTGCCACCAAATAGTTATCAAAATCATGGCTTAGAGAAACAATATTTTATGAGCAGTGTCTGAAAGAAAACTATTTTTAGGGACTGTAAAATCTACTTTTGGCTTAAGCCATACCAGTAGAGCCATTCACTTGGACCATATAGCACTAGCTTTTGAAGACTTGCTCTGCTGAACTGTGGTTTGGTGGAAAGCCATCAGCCTATCCTAAGGGTTGCACAGAAAACAGCTTTATAAAATCTCCTGCTAAAGGTTTTCTGCACATTATGTGGTAGCCTCTTCCTGTGACTCTTCAGGAGAAATTTATTTTAGTTACAGTATCAAGAACAATTGTGCTTTTTTTTTTAACATTGTTGGGAAGCACTGTATTGTATATCTGGCAGGTTTTTCAGGTTTTCTTTTTGTATTGGCTAATTAAAAGGAAAAAAAAAGTTCCTGCTAAAACCCAAGCCCACCCATAGCATATGCGTTTTCGTGGCAGCCATTTTCCTGGTTTCTGTTTTTGTCCCTATCTCTGATTTTGCTTTCTTTCTCTTTACTTCTAACACATTTTATCTAGTGGTATTTTATGTTTCTTTTAAGCTACCTTACATCTTATGGGGGAGCAAGATGGGAGAAAAATATATTCACTCATACATACATACATGAAATTATGTTGTGTTTAGTTGGTTTTATTTTCAGCTAAGAGAACTATGTTTTCCAATTACTTTGCCACATGAAAAAGCATGAGAACCTTTGATGTAAAATGTTAGCTTCTTGGAGGGCAGAGAGGGTCCTTCATAATATCTGAAAAATATCAAACCATCCCTTCACTGCCAGCCAACAATTTCTAAAGACTTATTTGGTGCATTGTGGAAAAGTACAGTCTGCACTTGCATACTGTAATCTAGCATGCTGACCATGTTTCCTAGTTTAGGCACAACTTTTTTACTTCTTCCTGGCAATCAATCAGTTTTTCTGGTAGAGTACATTTTTACTAAATTCTGTTATATTATCCACTTTGTGCAAATTAATGTTAATAGTCCCTACCCTGAGCAAAACATAATTAGGCCAGATAAATCCACTAAGGAAAAGTCATTGCAAGCTGCTCAATTCTGTTTTTAGCCTGGATAATTAAAACTTGCCTCTGCATGTTCTCAGAACTCTGTCTAGAAGCATTTGAACCAGATACAACACCTACTGGAAAAAGATGGAGCTACAGATAGAAAATAGAGTAACAATATGAGGCAATGAGCAGTATGGGGGAGCTGGTGTAGCTCAGTGATTGGAGCACCTGCTTTGCATATATGAGGTCCCAGGATCAATCCTTGATACCTCTTTTATAAAAAAAAGTAATGAGCAGTACAGAAAAAGTCATTAGAGTTAGAGCAGAAATTAATAAACAAAATTATTAATAACTGATAATACAACATATTAATGTATTGATATTGTTATTAAAATGATAACATTAATATTAATAACACATATAGGGTGCTTTCTATGTGCCCGATGTTATTCTATGTGCTTGGTATAGAAATATAGCTTTTGTAATTATTTCCTCCAGACTACTCAGAAAATAAGAGTTTATATTTTTATCTGTTACATCTGTAAAAAGACCATCACATTCTAGGCTTTCAGAAAGCCTTTTTAGTCCCTTTAGTTAAAAAGCAGTTGAGATAAATAGAATTGTTAATCCATTACCAAATTTCATGCCAATGAAAAGTCCAATGAAAAGTGGGTGTGGGTATGAAATTGTGTGAACATAACTCCTGAGACATTGAGAAAGTTGCTCCCAAATGTAAAACTTGAAAGTGCAGCTGAATTGGAGGTGATTCAAACCTGGGCCAGTGGTAAAACAAAGCAAACACACAAGTACTTTAAACTCTTGTCATTGTTCAAATAAACCCTGTGATAGTCTCATCTCCCTATCAGTCAATTTCACATGCAGGATACACTTTTACCCCTATTCTCCCCACTCCAGTGCATTGTGCAGTCAGAATCCTGTCCAATGTTGGTGTCCTTTATAACATTTCCAAAGATCACCTGCATTTAATCTGGCCACCACCATCTATCATCATTCATAGTTTGCAGTGTGTCTTGTATGTGTGTGTATCCCTTACCATCCTCATATCACCAGGTCCACCGAGGAAACTGTTGTTTTTATTTCTTCTGCCCTTGCAAACACACTAGGTTTATGGGCATGGTGCAGGGGATGGAGGGAGATGGATGGGTGAGTCTGCATTAGACTATGTACAGGTAGAGCAGGGAGAAAGGGTGTGCATGTTGGGGAAAGCTCATGGAGTCCTGAATGTGAACATAATACTCTAAAAGCACTTTCTAAAATCCCTAGTTTTCATTGACCATTATCCAAATCTGCTTTTTGAGATTCTGCATAGATCGCTTTAACACATGGCTGATATCCTCTTCAAGAACTCAATCACTCCAAAAGCTTTCCCAGGCTTTCTCACATAGGTAACTCCTTTGATTGACGTTTCACTGCTCAGCGTGAATCGGTCATGTTTATTAGGCTCATCATCTCTATTTGCTACTGATGTTTACTTGCCTATTCAACTAGATCAGCATTTGAAGGGCCAGAAGAGCTTTATTTCCTTTATACATTTTCCCCTACAATGCCTATTATAGTGCTTTCTTGTATAGGCAGAAACTCAATAAATATTTCTTAAATTAAAATGGTAGTACATCTAGGGAAGTTAATATTAAAGTTTATTTCCATTTGCCAAATGCAAACCATATACATATCTTTTGGTGGGGACAGTTCATACAATCCAGAGAAATAAAAATCTTAAAGCTCTGTAGAGTTTCTTCCAGCATACTACCTGGATTTGAAAAACCTTCATGTTATTTGGGTATTGACTATTTAAGCATCACTCAACACATTCATTTTATCTGCCTATGTCCCACTGCTTTCCCTATCTCTAGCCTACGAGAAAATAAGGACTTAGAATTAGGCATTCAGAACTTTCTATAAAATAACTTTGTATTAGAAAAAGAATGCAAGAAAAATGGTAACATGGAGGTCTCAGATATTTTTGTGTGTGTGTTAGGCACACCGCATTAGAACATGTGCCAGTTATAGAAACAAAATCCTACTCTCCCATGCACTGCTCCTTCTTGGTCTATTAAGAGAAGTAAAGGGTGGTTCTTATGGTTCTTATGAGGATAAGACACTCATGGTTCTTATGAGGATCCAAGCTGTTTGGTTAATGCTCATAATTTCTCTCCTTTCACAAACTGGTTTCTCTCCTGAGTTTGATAAAATGGTCTCTAAACTCAAAATAAGGTGATTATTCCCAAAGCGATTCTAAAAAGTGGCATGACACTTGTAATTTCTTTTAACAACTTGAAAAAGTCCTGGAGAAATAATTCCATGTTTCCTCTGACCCTTTCACTTTTGTGAGACATTCACAGCCATTCTTTTCAATTGTCAAGTAGAGTGACTAATACTGTTTAGAATTTTGTCAATTGGTTTCTCCTTCCAAGTTATGATTCCAGTGAAAGTCATTTAACTCCTTTCATAACAACCACTTATGATATAACAAACACTGGATTATGTTATGTCAGTGGTGTATATGCTATGTGGCAAAAGTTATAATTTCATCCAAATGACTTCAAAAAGAGGAATAAAAGTATGAAAACACTTTATTTTAAATTAGAAGGGGCTTTAATATTTTACATAGCATCAGATATAACTGAAACATCTCACTGATCCCCAAACAAATATTTTCCAAGTTAATTTATAGTTATTATTAATTAATTTTTATGTATACCTGACTAGGGGATGAATCATGAACATTATACTTTCCATTTTATGGTAGGGAAACCAGATGAAAAGAGAGGCTGAGAGTCTAGTATTTTTTATCTGTTACATCTGTAAAACATGATTATTTGATAGTCCACAGAAAATGTTGTTCTTAGTTCATAGATCTAGATGGCTCCAAAAAATTTGGCATCAACACTTGGTATGATGAGAGGGATTTATGCTAATTCAGATGTAAAACAAAAACTCCACACATCAATTGGTGGTTCTATTTCTCCCTTTTCAAAATAGCATATGGAATCAGATTTTCTGTGTCTGATGTATGAATAATGGATGCAATGGTTTTGATAATTTTCCATCTTAATGAATGCAGTGGAAATGTTTTAAAAAAAATCTGGTTTCTGATTTCAGCTCTGCCACTAAGAGCAATACCTTGGTCAAGTCTTTTTAACCTACTAGGGCTTATTTTTCTCATATGTAATATAAGGAAGCTGAACCTCATGCTCCATTCTCATCTATTCCCTTATCCTTTATTCCACATGATTTTCTGGGTAGATTCAAAATCAAGTGACAACCTGCCCATTTCTGCAGTAGAAAGATCCAGCACTGGCTACATAATTTGTGGGACCTGGTACAAAATGAAAATGTGGGACCCTTTGTTAAGAAATTAAGAATTTCAAGAGCATGACAGCAGAGTATTCATCCAAGCCTGGGACCCTTCTAAGATCACACACCCATGATGCTGGCCCTGGAGAGACCAAAGGAGTTTTTTCTCTATATTCATATATTTTCCCCTGCTCTTAACAGCATAAAAATCTTAGAAAAAATGTGACGGCACAGTGACATGGATCATGACCATGAAGAAACCATGGGAACACAAATATTAGAAAGCCAATTCTTTGTGGATGTTTGATGCTCCCATATGTATTCACAGGTGCCCCATACCCATAGATGCAATAGGTGACTCCGATAGCTACTTTCTAAAGATGCTCCCAATCAACTATGCCTCCGGGTTACCCACACCCTGTGTAGTCCATGCCTACATTAGCTCTGGCTGGTGGAGACTTATGATAACCAGGAGAATGCGGCAGAAGTGAGGCTGTGCCTCTGTGGGCCTGCCCTTTAAAAGGACTGGCAGTTTCTGCTTCCTACCTCGTGTAACACTTGCTTTTGGGAGTCTGGACCACCATATAAGAAGTCCGGCTACTCTGTTGAAGACAGCAAGCGGGCAGACCCTGTGGAGAGGCCATATGGAGAGGAAGAGATACCTGCTGACCCAGCATCCATCTGAGCCTCCTGATCACTCCAACCCCAGCCACTTTCTGACTATAACCACATGAGAGACCCCAAATGAAACCAGCAGTAAAGCTGCTCAGCTGAGTCCAGTGGGCTCACAGAACTATGAGAGTGAATAAAAGAGTTGTTTTAAGCCATTAAGTTTTGCAGTAGTTTTTAATGTAACTACATATACTGAAACAGAAATTGGTACCCGGAAGTAGGATGCTGCCATAAACAAACAAACAAACAAAACAAACAGAAAAACCCAACCAACTTAAAAACAGGTGATATTTATTGGTTTGGCAACCAGCTGTGGGAGAGAGCTGAAAGAGCCTTGAGAAGACTATTAATGAAGGCTGCAAGACAGGGAAGAAAGTGTTATCCGAGGCTGGGAAAGGCAAGCAGTTACAGAGGAGCAGAGAAGGTGGCAACACTGTTGCCTGTGTTATTGTGGCAAAGAGAAAATTCACTTAAGTCATAGATTTGGCTACTGAGATTTCTGGACAAAATGATGAAAGCACCAACTAGTTTCTTTTGCCTGTGTATGATAAGGTATAGATAGAAAGAAAGGAGCTACAAAGGAGTTGTTCAGTTTAAATAAAATCTAGAGGAAATAGCCCCAAGCAAGGACTTGCAAGGTTAAAAAATAAAACCGTTTTTCATCCCTTGTCCCTCATAGCAAAACATGCAAATTCAGGTTACTACTGTAAAATGTGGCCTTGGAGTTAAGATCCTAAGGGTCTGGATGTAGAATCGTTTGTTAGAAGTTTAGAAAGATCTTAATTTGGACTCTCGGCTGGACGAAAAGGCTTCTAAGAATATTAAGGGCAAACCTCGTGGGCCCTCTCTCTATATAACAGGGTTTCTAAGAATGCTCAAGGTGCTGTTTCACAGTACCTGACTCTCAGCCCAATGTAGAGAGCAGGCAGTCTTACAGGTATTTGTGGGAGTGGCTTCTTACAGGTAAGAATCCAACTAAAAGAGCTACTCAGTGGCAAACTTGGGCTGTTTCTTATGGGAAAGGAAGGACGACTCAAAAGGTGAAGCCAAGAGCTCAGACAGCCAAGCCAAGAACAGGATGGGGCTCAAATCAAGGAACTGCTGTTACATGCCTAGACAGATTTCAGAATTGCTACTGACGAATCCCTGCTATGTGCCTCTCACCTACCCCCCTTCCTTCTTTGAACAGGTAATTGTCTAGTTCCCCGTCCCTCTTTCTTCATTTGTTGGGTGTGTGGTGGTGGTGGTGGTGGTGTGGGGCAGATAACTTGTCTCTTGATGCTGGTCTTCAGCCATGCCCGACCTTATAGATGAGAAGGTCCTGGACTTTGAGCCTGATGCCACAGTGGGATGAGACTTTTGGGGGCCTTGAAAGGGTGAGTATATTTCATGCTGGGAAGAATATAATTTGTAGGTTGATAACAGATGATGAAAACTTATCTGTCACTCTCCCCTCCCCTCATGAAAAGGTAGAATTCTTTTCCCCTGCCCTTAAAAGTAGGTGGGCCCTGGGGTTGCTTTAATCAATAGTGAGGTAGAAGCTGTACTGAGTCTGTTTGAGGCCTTCAGATAGCCTGGTGGCTTCTTTCACACTTTCGGGTACCTTGTGCTGACTTGTAAGAAGCCTGGCTAACCTGCTGGTAAGACTACAATGGAGAGGACATACCAAGACAGGCCTTGAGCTACACAGAAAGAGAGAGTTCCAGCTGTCCCAGACTCCCATCTGAGCCTAGCCTCCAAGCCATCCCTGCCAAAGAGCCAGCTGTGTGGATGAGCCATCCTGGACATTCCAGCCCAGAGGACACCACAAATGACTGCAGCCCAGTCAGAACTGCATGGAGCAGAACTGCCTAGAGAAGCCCAAGCAATCCACAGACTAGGGAGAGAGAATAAAAGTTTTGTTGTTTTAAGCACTAAGTTTTAGGGTTGTTTGTTACACAAAAATAGACAGCTTAAATAGTGACCATCAGTCTCATGTGACTTTAAGGATGCCCAAAGGCCTCCCAGTCCCGCGAAATCTGTAGAACCATTGGGTGCCAAGTTCCCAGGGGAAGGGGTGCTGAAAGAAGAAGTTGCTGTGGGATGGGAGAGGAGGAAGTTGGGGCCACAGAGAAAAGCCCTGAAAGCAAACTTCAACTGCTTGCCAGTTTGCACAGAGGCCAGTGCTAGCAGGAACACCTGCCTTTGGGCCAAAAGTACCAATGCTCTGTTTTACAGGTATTGGCTTTCCCTTAGGTGAACCTGTTTTCAAACAGTGTACCAGGTAGTTTTCAGCTGGATTGAAGCCCAGGTTACACGTTCAGTCTCCCATGGTTATTTTGGTTCTGTTCCATGGCTTAGTGATCCCTTTGAACATCAGTATATGCAAACCAGGCCAGATTTACAAGTCCAACGTGACTACTGAAAATGTGCTTACTGGTACCTTTACTCATGGAGGGTCAGAAAAATCATCGTTATATAAGGCTATTTTAAGCAAACCATTTAAAAATGTTTGTTTCCTTTGCTCTTAAATCACAGTTCTTTTTTAAAAAAATGTAGGAATGAAAGCTATCCAGATCCATAAATGATTTTAAAGCGATATTTCTTTTATTAATGTATATAGAGCTATAATGAAACATGCTAAACACATGAATATTGCTTTACATATCATTTTCAAGCATTGTGAAAGAAACTATTTTCTTGTTGGTTCTTGATTATTTTCCCATGTGTATTCAAATTAATGCAGAATAATAGCTATCATCTCACTTGGCAAGGTGTTATACTATGTAAGTTTCTATATAAAATTTTATTTTCTAGTAGAAAAAAGAAATAGAAAATTAGCATTTAAAATAGCTATAAAATACAGTGCCAACTCTAAATGGCACGAGGTCTTAAAGAGTCCTTCCTGTCTTCTGAATATTCAGATCTAGTAAATATCACAGCCAAAGAGTTCCAGACGAAGTGCAATGCTTTGATTCCATGTTTTAGGAATGATGCGGATAAACCTGGAAATTATTGGTGGATTGAAAAAGTTCTTCACATGTCCTTTGGTATTACTATTTCCTTCAAAAATCTGAAAGCAAAATATGAGAAAATCTTTGGCATAATGACTACAAAAAAACTTACAGATAATTTATCCTCTTAGTTCAAACTGAGCACAGCAAGGAACATATATGGCACTCTCACAGAGATGGTCTCCAAAAAATTATTAAATCAAATGCCAGACAGGCTTCTTTAGAGATTTTACCTCACCGGTGATCTGAGTTGAATTAGGTTAAAATAAAGAAATCTGACGTGGCGCTATGAAACAGGTACAAAACTGTCTCTGCCCTGAAACACTTTGTAGCTGTGTGACTTTGACTGATTTACTTATATTCTCAATCCCCATTTCCTCATTGGCCAATGGGGATAATAAAATTCTACCTCACGGAAGTTGTTGAAAAGAAAAATGTCTGTAAACATGTCAGGTACCTAGTAAGTACCAGATAGTGGGTACCAATAAATGTTAGCTACTACTAACATTTAAAATAAGATGAGACCATGTGTTTTTATTTCCCTTAAGTATTAGTCTTATATCCTAAATTAAACTATGTTTTATGCTTTTTCTTTTTCTTTTTGCACCCCAGCAAGTTCCCTAAGATTTACGCACAGCAGAAACTAACTCAGGATTTGCTCATGACAACGATAATGATGCTTCTTACTCTGCTATGAGGACATCCTGTTATGGTGAAAACCAAACCAACCAACCAAACAAACAAAAAACGCCAGAGAGAAATAGGTTCTAATTCTTTGAGATAAGTGCTGGGCATATGGTGAGCTCTTAATAAATATTAGTTCTCTCTCCCTCCTACTCCCTTCAGTCCACTCCTCTTCCAATTCCCATTCTTGGAATATTAGGCACATCTCCTTAGCATAGCCTCTGGTAGGATTACTAAATCACATAACTAGTAAGTACAGTAATTTTGCAGTGGAATGAAGTAAGTTCATTTTGCAGGAAATCCAGTCTCACTATCAATAAGAATACCAATGGTTTTCTACTTAATAAAATATGACACAGAAAAGTTTATGACCTTGGATATTTGATCATTCACGAATAACAAGCATACTAAAGTCAAGCTAGTATGATATAATTCCACAGTGGAACGCTTTCTGGACCCCTTTATCATCATTCTCAGTTGGCATGAACTAAACTTCACATCATTCCCTAGTGTTTTATTCTCATTATCTCACATGTGGCTCTGTCAAAGCAGAAAGGTGATGTGCATATTCCTTGTCCCAAGACCAGGCATTCACGGAGCTAGGATTTAGAAGAATAAAAGAAGGGGTGCAGGGGGGCGGATGTGGCTCAAATGGTTGGGCGTCCGTCTGCCATATGGAGGGACCTGGGTTCGATCCCCGGGACCTCCCGGTAAAATAAAAAAAAATAATAATAATAATACTTAAAAAAAAAAAAAAAAAGAAGGGGTGCATGTCTGCATTTTTGTCAAACACAAAGAGCTATTGCAAGTACAAGATCCTATTATTCTAATCACATCACGGTTTCTGAATTGTTTTCCCTTTGCCAAGATGCCCTGTACCTTGTTCACCATGGAGAATTTCTGCCTGTAAGGTTTCCATTCCACTCCTTGGTCGCTGTAGTGGATGATGAAGCTCTTCACGTACATTTCAGAGGACAGAGACTTGCAGCCCTGTGTTACAATTGCAGTTATCTTCTTGATTTTGAGCAAATCAATCTGTAGCCACTGTTTGTTGTTGTTTGCCTACGAAAATGAAAAAAGCAAACAGATAAGACACTGCTTTTCTTTTCTTTCTTTCTTTTTTTTTTTTTTTAGGCCAAGAGGCTCAAAAATGCATAGAACTCAGATTGAATTTTTACTGTCTCATCCTTTAGGAATTCACTGTCTCCATGAAGCCTCTCCTGTCCCCTTCTGGTTTGTTGCCACAACATGTATATGCATTTCTTTTGGAATACTTATCACACATTGTACAGCAATCATTTGTTTACTTGTTCATATCCCTTACTTTTTGAGGGCAGGGGCTTATTTCTCCTTGTGGCATGGTACCCACACTGCCTGGCATACAGTTGGTGTTCAATAAATATTTGTTGAATGAATGAATTTTACTTGAGAAAATAGACTAAATTGCTAAATTATCTGTAAATATCATTCTCTTAAGCAAGTTTGTTTAAATACTATCAGAATATTACTGAAGGATCATCTGGGAAAGAATTGGATGACTGCCTCTCTCTCTAACTTTTTATTTTAGAAAATTTCAAACATGTACAAAAGCACAGAGAATGATATAAGAAACCGTATGTGCCCATGACAGCATCAAGAATTATCCGTACATATCCAATCTTTGTTTCATCTTTACTCCCATATTTTACCCCAAATTATAGACATAATATTTCATCTACATAGTTTTCTTAAGTCCCTTCCAAATTCAAATATCAAATGTACACAGATACTCTAGTGCACACTTTTAGCCATTGAATAGTCTTGCATGATATTTATTGGACCTATAGTGGTCTGGCCTGGTTAACAAATAAATTAAACCACTATAATAAAATCTTCTAAAAGCACTCTTCTGAATATAATACCATTCCAGATGTGATATCACCAATTCCATGAATAAGGAAGGCCCTGTACATAAACTTATTGCTCTGCCTCTTAAGACCAACTGCACATAGTGGATGCTATTGGCTATAGGAAAATCTATATGGAAAAAATACCGCCTTTTCTTTTCATTCCACTGCTAATGTCAAATAGGAAAATTAGTCCAATTGCTTCTTTTCTGATATTTTAATTAAATAATGTAGTTGAGAGAGCTGATAAAGTCATACTTAGGGCTTGACACACAGCACCGTAATTGTAATATCTCTGGCTTAACAAAATTCCTTAGACTTCATCTAATCACATGTTTGGTGATACACAGTTGCATAAAGAAAATCAGAATAATTAAATTTCAGAGTTACCTGAGATAAATTGTCACCTTTGGGAGATTTATCATTCCCCATAGTTTCATTCAATCCTATATGAAATGATAAATGTCGGTGTGTGTTTCCTCAATACGTGTATATGTGTACATATGTGAACACATATGCATATTTATATGGTATATGTATTTTTAAAACAAATTAATTGAATTAAAATGACTGTATTAGAGAATTTTTTTGTGAATTTTGTAACACAGAGTTATGTTTGTGTCTCTTCAAATAAGGGTTGTGCCAGTGATACAAAATAGGTACCCAGAGGACTTCTGTAGGCATAAAAAGAGGTAGAAACATTTTAGTCACAGAGAGATGAGCATCTGCATGTGTGCCTGCATATGTCTGGCTTAGATTTTTAGCCTTTCTAAGGAGAGCCTAATATAGGCATTTTATACTAATGGAAGGGTAAGTGAAACACATATTTCTAATCTAGAATTCCAGGTATTAAAATCGCAGTGTTAAAAATTAAAATTAGCATTTCATCTCTGGGACTTTTTTTCACAAAGATGGAAAGGTCTTTTATAGAAGAACAAAAGAGCTGTGAAATGGAGGAGGGGTTACACCATGAGCAGAGGTCTAAAAAGACATCTGGGAACAAATTGGATGACATCCTCTGTCTCTTTAATTTTTTATTTTATTTATATAATATAAATTATGTAAATATAATGCAATATAACATTATTTTAAATTATTTTAACACCTCAGTCTCCCCCTCTGCAAAATTGCCAAATGAGGTGTTTGTTCTGCCTCAAATGGTGGAAGGAGCACTGACCTGTTTGCCAGAAGAATGGAGTTCCAGTTCTGATTTTGCCACTAAGCTAAAATTACTTAATCTCCTGTGCATTTAGACAGAAAAGGAAAGTTCTGGACTAGATACTTTGTAAAGTGTCTTGCCGCCCTAACGTTCTGTGGTTCTTTGATGGACCAGAAATGAGTTTCAACACATAGACATCTGTTCCCAAGACTATCAGTGTGTGTGGTCCAATTTCTTCTATTTACTAGCACCATGATTCTCTTTTCCTTTCTGGTGGCCTGATTTAAGGTAGGATCTGGAATTCTATGGAGGGTCCAGGGAACTACAGTATACTTATTTTAAGGAGATAGGAAGATAGAAAATAGGGATATTGGATTAAGTTAGCTTGGGGGGAGCAGGTGGAGCTCAGTGGTGGAGAACCTGCTTCACAGGTATGAGGTCCCTGATTCAATACCCGGTACCTCAAAAAAATAAGCAAATAAATAAATAAATAAAAGTTAGCTTTAGGTTTTGTAAAGTTACCCTTACAGAGTGATGAGTGAAACAAAAGTGAGTCAACTATCAACAGTTACCCTAAAATTAAATCACCTGAATTATTCAATGGGCTAACATCAGGGACAATATAATTCTCTGGAAGGTAAACATAGACCACTGATTTATAACTGGTTGTAGCACCTTAACAGTTTTCTCAAGGGATGTCACAAAGCTCTCAAACAATGGGAACAAAATTTAAATCACACTTTTAAGAAGATGAAAAATATTGCTTGATTGCAAAAACAAGAGAGATGTTGCATTCCTAAATGCTTTGTTTCATGTAAGGTTGATTAAATCAGGAGTTGGCAAACTATGGCCAAAAGGCCCAATCTGGCCCTGTTTTCATAAAAAAGTTTTGTTGGAACACAGCTATGCATCATGTACATATTTGTTTTTTTTTATTTTTATTTTTTCATCATGTACATATTATTTATGGTTGGTTTCTTTCCTGCTACATAACTATTCCTGAGTAGTTATGACAGAGAATATGTGGTCTGCAAAGCCTAAAGTATTTAATATCTGAACTGTTACAGAACATTTTTGCCCACCCCTGGTCTAAATCATGACTAGATCTAGAACTACAGAAATGATAAAAATAAATAAATAAATAAATAAAATAAAAATGTTTGCTCTCTGAGCCAAAGTTTAGAGTTAAAGCTATGAAGTCAACATATATCCTAGATTTGGGGACTTAGAAGCCTCATCTGCAAAAACAGGAGAAAATATTCCTGCTTCCCTGACCCCCATGTTCCCTGTAGTGAGAGCCTTTGTTTCCTTCTGGAAGGCTGGGTGAACGCTTTTCATAAGAGCATTTCACCTTGGCTTGCCAGGCATTCACACGACCCTGGGCATTGAGACGGGCATTGGAGGCTTCCCAGTAATCTCCCCACCAAGATTTTTTAAATGAGGAAGCTGTGATTTGCTTGTCTTCTATTTTTCGACTTTCCATACCCAGCGGTGTGGAGCATCCTGTCAAGAGAAAAGCAATGTGATTAATTATGTACCACCAAGGTGTGAATTTGAATGTCATAGGCAGCAAGACCTTACACTTAGTAAGAGGCATTGCTAGTAAGCAAGCCTTGCTGACTGCACATCAACATCTTTGTAACACTTTTCTCTCTCTAGTAAATCATGAAGAACTTTTCCTGAAATGGTAACACCTTCCTGTTTCTGAGAAAAGAAGAGCCCTAAAAAAAAAAAAAAGCCAACTGTTAATGCTACTTATATAAATATAAAAAAAATGAAGAGACAAAAAAGTAATGCTTCTTGGGTGGAAAGTAGATGTTAGTACATAAAAAGATTTGAATGTCACATTTTAGGGTAGTTTCACTCTGTGAACTGAACAATCTACCATTTATACCATATACCATATGGAAAGGGAAAAAAAAGCAATGATTTATGAACTGTTTCAAGAAGTGCTGTTTCAAGAATTTGCCTATACAAATTTTAATTTTATGTGGGAAATGTTAACACCTTGCTATCTGGGCATTGGAAAAATGTCCATATCCATTTCCCTCATGAATGACAAGGGTATATTGTGCCATTATCTGCTGTGATAAGAAACTGATTCCAGAGATCAGCCACTTTCTCTTTTCTGAGTCATGACTTCTTCCTTCCACTCTGAGAGAAGGCAGTCTAGCTTCCCAACAGGTGTGCACGCCATAGCAAGTTTCAGGGGTTCCTATATATTGATCCCTCCCCTTTAGCCCTTGGGGTGGCCAAGTGGAGTCTAGGTCAACCAAACCCTGGATTGATTGCTTCATACTTTTACCCAGATTGCTATACAGATATTATTTTCTCCATGATTTGAAGTGAAAAATATTGGAAAGCACTGCTTTAAGAATCAGAGAAGGTAAATGGTTGATAAAATTCTCAAACATCCTTGTTATAAATAGCAGAATTTTATTATAGTTATTTATGGTTGCTCAGATTTGTTTGGTCATATTCTTGAAAAATATAAGCCTACACAGAAAATACTTGGGTATATAGGGTGTGAAACAGCATGTAGGGTACAATCATGGTTTTAGGAAGTTGGGAAGCAAATTTAGATTTCAAAATCACTCACTGAACACTTAATATATGACTGTAATGTTATATACTTTCATTACATTAAAGTCTGAGTGATCTGGAAGACTTTGGAAAATTCAAATCTAGTTTGAATCTTAGCTAGTTCTTATTGAAAATGGGTTGATGAAGGTAACTCCAAGCTAGAGCCCTTCCTTGGAGGGGCAGGGTGGTGTCCATACCATCAAGGTATTGTTCAGAGAGATGGTATCTGCCCCATGGCTGGTAGATCCAGTCTTAGTCTAGATCATAGTGAAAGTTTATCTGAGTGGAACCTCTGCTTTACAGCAGTTTTTATAGCAGCCTAAATCACTAAAGAGAACTAAAAATTCTGCCCATTCTCTCATTCCTCCCAAATCTTTTTTATTTTTTTTAATTTATTTTTATTGTGGGTAAAAATCAAAATTCTCACAATACATACAAACATTTGCAAAATGATATATAAATATATATGCATATATGTGTATTTGCTTACAAAAATGTTATTTATATATATATATATACACATATATTTTAAGAGGTGCTTAGATTACCCAAAATATTACACGATTCTCTGAGAGTCAGCAAGAAAATAATGCATCTTTGTTCCTTACCATTAACCTCACAACCTTGGAGCTCCATTCGAAGGGTAGGTCTGTTGTAAGATTTAGTTGGATAGACCCTAATATATCTAGCCATGATAGGTGGGTCAAACTGACTCTCTTTTATTGTTGAGGCATCTGAATTGCCTTCAAAATACTAGAAGAAAAGAGGAAAGCTTAGTTATATAACAATCTAATCCAATAGGTATTTATAATAAACATTTTAATCTAATTTAATATTGTAAAATTAAGTTTTTATGTAACTTGAACCAAATCAAGTTTGGTTCACCTAAGTGAATGAACCTAAGTGGTTCACCTAAGTGGATCACTTAAGTGGAAAAAGAATGGCCCTTTTGGATTGACTCCATCTAGTTCCCCAGGCAGAAAAGCCTCACAGAAAAAAAAGGGGAGAGGGGGGACTGATATGCTGAAAGGTAGGATGGATCCCAGAAATGAAAAATATAATAAAAATTGGACATTAAGTGATGGAGAGAAGTTAAACAAATCATAGGAGCTGGGGAGAAAATTTTGCACAAAAACTAACAGAACAGATCAGGATTCCCAGAGAAAGGAAGCTTACTCCTGGAGGTGAAACAATTGCACATAAAAGGACACTCTTTAAAGTTGTACTGAATATCCAGGTCAAGAATCAGGTGTAGAAGACCTGAGAAAACCTGAACAGTTAAACATGGGCTACTTTAAAGGTCCAGTATAAGTTGGACCAAACATCAAAGAAGAGCCTTAACACATCAAAATAATCAGATGCCCAGACCATAAGCAAAAAGTTACAAGCTGTACTAAGAAACAGAAAGATCTGACTCAGTCAGAGGAACAAATTAAAACTTCAGTGGAAACACAGACTTTGGAACAACTAATCAAAGAGGTTCAAACAAATCTCCTAAATCAGTTCAAGGAGATGAAGGCAAATATAAATAGAAATAAACTAATGGTGGATATAGATCTATATAGGATACTAAGAAGACAATGTGTGAGCAAAAATAAGAATGAAAAAATATAAACAGAAACATAACAGAAATTATGGGGACAAAAATTACAATAATGGAGATTTTAAAAATGGAGATGAAAAAAGTAAGACACTAGGGAATAAATGGAAGAAAATGTCACTGTACATACAGGACAACAGATATAGTGATGAAAGGCAAAATGTCAAAAAATTAAAAATTTTTTTCTTTCATTATGTTTTAATACACCAATCTTTTAATTTTATTTTTAGTTTGTTTAAATTTTTATATATTTTATTTTTTATACTTAAACCTATCATTATTATTTCATTTTCCTATTAATTGTATTTGGCTATTTTATTGTCTTCATTTTTGAAGAAGCTTGGGATCACAGAAGGATAACAACTGGGGCAGGGGAGGATCATTGGTGTGGGGTGTCAGTGATGGGGGATACATGGGAAGAAGTTCATCTGGGCATACATATGAAGTATATAAATATGTTCAAATGTTCACAGGACATTGTCACAGTGGGTGGATATTCACACAATAACTGAGAAAATATTGAATTCCCATCCTGGAGAGCGCTGCCACATTCTCTAATGGAGCAGCAATAGTCCTCCAAGTGCATGGGCAATGACTGGCGAAGGAGGGTGATCCACTGATGGACCCTTGATATTGATGACTATGCTGTGAGTCTTTGCTCTTGAAATTGAAATTTAGCTTAGTGTTGTGGGGTGCCCAAGAGTTGACTCCTGAAAGCCTCCTGGTTGCTCAAATGTGGCTTCTCTCTAAGCCAAACTCAGCATATAAATGCATTATATTCCCCCTAGCATGGAACATGACTCCCAGGAATAAGCCTCCCTGGCACTGAGGGATTACTACCAAGCCCCAACTAGCAATGCAACTGGAAAAAGACCTTGAATAAAAGGGGGAAAAGATAAAGACAAATGAGTTTATATGGCTAAGAGACTTCAAAGTGAGTCAGAAGGTCATCCTAGAGGTAATGCTTATGTACATCTCAGCAGCATCTCATAGACTGCCAAAGTGGATACTACCCCAAATAGTGGGGCTCCTGAGGGATCTGGAGACACCCAGGTGCTACGGTCAGGGAAGACAGCTCCAGAGTTTGGTGCCTTGCCAGTGGGCCCTACTTTGGAGTTTGCGCTCCTGAGAGTGACAGAGTTTGACTCAGTTATGGCTTCCCTACACATGGCTCATTTAAACTATATTTGGTGTTAGAATTTGTAGGTTACAGCCAAGAGACTGGAATCTTTGGGATCTCCATGTGTCACCTGGGCCCTGAGCCTCAGCAGAGTTGCAACACCTACTATCCAGTTCATTGGATTCACCCAGGACAACTAACAAGGAGGTGAGGTTTGACAACCGCCATACCAAGGAAATGAGAGAGCCTACAATTGCAAGCAAGATAGTCCCATCCAATAACTGTATGGTATCAAACTCCCCTCTCAATTAGAGGTGGAGTGGACATTACCACCCCAGAATCCTCAGGATTGGGGAATGAAATATAGATGAGAGTGGACTTACTGGTATTCTACTATATACTTATTGTGATTCTAGCAATGGAGAAATTACAACATTGATATGGAGACAGTGGCCACTGGAGGCTCTGGGAGCAGGGAGAGGGAAAAACAGGTATAATATGGAGGCTTTTTCAGGACTTGGGAATCATCCTGAATGATATTGAAACAACAGATAGAGGCCATTTTATATCTTCTCATAACCTGCAGAATTGTGTGGGAAAGAGTGTAAACTACAATGTGAACTATGGTCCATGCTCAGCAGCAATGTTTCAAGATGTGTTTATCAATTGCAATGAATGTGTCACACTAATGAAGGATGTTGTTTATGTGGGAGGGTGTGAGAGGTATGAGGAGTAGGGCATATGGGAACCCCCATATTTTTTTGTAACATTTTTGTAAATCTAAGTATCTTTTAAAAAAAAAATTAAAAAACAAAACAAAAAAATACATTAGAGGGGAGTGGATGTAGCTCAAGTGGCTGAGTGCTTGCTTCCCATATATGAGGTCCCAGGTTTGATCCCTGGTAATTCCTAAAAATAAAACAAAGAAACAAAAAATATACTAGAGGCATACAACAGCAGATGTGAACAGACAGAAGAAAGAATTGGTGAACTAGAAGACAGGACAATTGAAATCATACAGTTAGAAGAACAGGTAGAGAAAAGAATAGAAAATATTAAGCAGTGTCTAAGGGATTTGAGTGACAGCATGAGGTATACCAACATACACATCATGGGAGTCCCAAAAGGAAAAGAAAAAGGAAAAGGGGCAAAAAGAATATTTGAGGAAATAATGGCTGAAAATTTCCCAAATCTTATGAAAGACATAAATATACATGTCCCGGAAACACAACATCCTCCAAACAGAATAAAGCCTAATAGAACTAATCCAAGGCACATACTAATCAGAACGTCAAATGCCAAAAAGAGAGAGAGAATTCTGAAAGCAGCAAGAGAAAAGCAATCCTTCATATACAAGGGATCCTCAATCACAACTACTACTGATTTCTCATCAGAAACAGAAGAAGGGAGTGGTATGATATATTTAAGGTACTGAAAGAGAAAAACTGCCAGCCAAAAATTCTTTATCTGGCAAAGTTGTCCTCCAAAAATGAGGAAGAGTTTAAAACATTAACTGATAAACAGAAACTGAGAGAGTTCATCACCAAAAGACCTGCCCTACAAAAAAATACTAAAGAGAAGCCTTCAGTTTCAAAGGAAAAAAAATGGAGAAAGTGGCTTGGAGAAGTGTGAAGAAGTGAAGATCATCAGTAAGGGTAACAAAATGGTTAAATGTAAAACATAATAGTACTGTATCCTCAAAATACAACTCTACTCTTTAATTCCTAAAATAGTTAGATTAAAGTTGAATAAGAAATAGTCCTATTTCCTGATAATGGACACACAAAATATAAGGAGGTAATATGGGAGAAAAGCAACATAAAGAGGGATATGGAATCAGAAAATGTGTATGCTTTTGAAATTAAGTTAGTATGTTTTCAAATTAGTAGGTTATAGATTTAGGTAGTGTAATACAAACCCTAGGGTAACCATAAAAAGTATTCTAAAACATACAGAAGTGGAAATGAGAAAAGGATCAGTCAGATACATCACAAATGATCAACTATCCAGAAAAGGGGGCAGCAAAAAGGAAAAGAGAGACAAAAAAGATATGACATATAAAAACCAAAGGACAAAGTGGCTGAAATAAGTATTGCCTTCACAGTAATAGTACTGACTGTTCATGGATTAAACTCCCCAAACTAAAGACACAAATTGGAAGACTGGATGAAAAAACATAATCCAACTGTCTGTTGCTTACAAGAAGTGCACCTTAGACCCAAAGATACAATTAGGTTAAAAGTGAAAGAATGGAAAAAGTTAATTCATGCAAATAGTAACCAAAAGAGAGCTGAGGTTGCCAAACTAATATTAGATGAAATAGAGTTGAAGTCAAAACCTGTTACAAGTTCACTAACATGAACTATTTATAATCAGCAAACTCATGGAGTTAAAATCTAGAATGTAGGTTACCAGGAGCTAGAATGAGGGTAGAGAATGGGAAGCTGATGCTTAATTTGTGCAGAATTTTTAATAAGGTTGATTGTAAATGTTTGGAAATGGATCGAGGTGATGGTAGCACATTATTGTGAGTGTAATTAACAGCACTGAATTATAGATGTGATTGTGATTGAAAGGGGGAAGTTTAGGGTTATTTATGTCACTAGAAGGAAATCTAGAGGATAAAAAAATGGGACTGTATAACATAGAGTGAATCCTGTTTTGGGCAATGACTGTGGCTAATAGTACAAATACAAGAATATTCTTCCATGAACTAGAGCAAATATACATCACTATTACAAGGAGTTAATAATTGGGGGGGGGGTATATGGGGAAATGCACTTAATGTAAATTATATAAATTAACCATAATATTATAATACTACTTCATCAGTTGTAACAAAGGTACCATACAAATGCTAACTGTCAATACTAGGAAGAGGGTGGTATAAGGAGTATGTTTTTTGTTTTGTTTTGTTTTGTTTTTCAGCAATGAAAATCTTATAAAATTGATTGTGGTAATGACTGCACAACTCTGATTATACTAAGATTGTACACTTTGGATGGGTACAGTTGATTGTACACTTTGGATGGGTTGTTTTGTAAAAGGCTGTTACAAGAGACAAAGAGAGACACTATATATTAATAAAAGAGTCAATCCACCAAGAAGAAATAACACTCATAAATATTTATGCACCTAACTATAGTGCTTCAAAATACATGAAGCAAAGACTGGCAAAAATGAAGGTAGTATAATAATTGGCGACTTCAATACACCACTTTAGTCAATAGATAGAACATCTAGACAGAAGGTCAATAAAGAAACGGAGAACTTAAATAGTATGATAAAGGAACTAGACCTAACAGACATGTACAGAGCATCACAGCCCAAAACAGCAGGATACATATTCTTCTCATGTGCACATGGATCATTCTCCAGAATAGACCACATGTTGGGCCACAAAACAGGTCTCAATAAATTTAGAAAGATTGAAATTATACAAAGCACTTTCTCTGACCACAATGGAATGAAGTTGGAAATCAATAAAAGGCAGAGAACTGGGAAATCTACAAATATATGGAAGTTAAATAACACACTCATACACAATCAATGGGTCAAAGAAGAAATCACAAAGGAGATCAGTATATATCTTGAGATGAACAAAAACAAGAGTACAACATGTCAAAACTGATGGGGATTAAACACATGTCAGTGTTATGGTTCTTATAAAAAATATTTGAATAGCACCTTTTGGGGAACTATATTCATCCTTCAAGGTGTCTTGATATTTAGAAACTACATAAGCCATTTGGAATCAAGATTAGTGGTCAAATTCGATTTGGGCCAACAAACTAAGACTAGTATTCTTAGTGGCATATATACATTAGCTCTCTACTGGTTCCAAATTGCTTTCAACAATGATAGCACTCCTGGAACAAGTCTTCCAAGATCCTTTAAGGACAAGTTTTAATTTGGATACTTAAGACACATTGCTTTGATTTTGTTGTACAATCTTATTACTTTATAGTCACATGGTCTACATATTAAAAAACCAAATTTTATTCAGAATTATAAATATAACTATTTCAAAGTAGTTAATCTAAACAAAATCCAGTCATATATTTGCATGTTCTTTGTAAGCTTCATCCATGCTGGTTATTGCACTGAATGATATATTATTATGGCATGTTAACAATATACTAGTAGCAGCACTTTGTCTCGTTTACAGGAACACCTCTGAGGTGCTACTTAAGTCCAAATGAATGTATTATTCATTTGTAAAGATAAGGTACAGGAATGAACCTTAGTTTACAGATATTTTTCTATGAATGGTGTGTTATTGGAGGATATGAAAGATGCTAGTTTGAGAGCCGTGGAAATGTATTGATTTTATATGTTAGGATGTAAAATTTATTTTCTAGAATTGGAACGAAGTAAGTTCTGTATTTACAGAATGTTTAAAAAATGAATGATTGTAATGAAGTTCCTGTGAGCCTCATTAGGGTTTTGTACTAATGGGAATCTTTTGGTTTCATTCTTCAGCATTTGTGGACAGTCCTCTTTGTACAAACAGCTTTACCAATTTTTCTAGGCTTTTCATGAGTTCTTCTTATATATAACTACTATGGCTTATTTATTGTTTTCTTTAATATTTGTGAAAGTCTTACTCTTTCATTATGTAGTTTTGTTTCTGCATAACTACTGTACTTTTCCATATGGAATAAAGACTATTATTAGAAATTGTTTTGCATTAAACGGAACAACAGATTTGTAGAAAATATCCAGATAACAGCTGTCTGCCTTGCTTTAATTTTGGGTGATCTTGTTACCCTGAAGAAAATAGCAAAAAGCATATTTTTTTAGTAATGCTGCCAAATATGTATTTAATTTCATTTTATAATATTTTGAGAACAAGGTTGACAGCTTCTAAAAATCCCCAAATCTTCAAAGGCAAAATTAGTCTTTTACCCTGAAATAGGTTTTTCATGAAGAGAAGCAACCTATACCTTTGATTCTCAGCTGTTTCAAGAAATCTTTGTGTCTGTTTTTCCTGGCAACAGGATATCTTTAATACTGCAACTCTCAAACACTTTGGCAAAACACTGAACATTGCATTATTATGACAGGTTGCTCACACTTATTTTTCAGTTAAAACAGTGTGTTTGTCTTAATGTCCACATATTTCAGTTTCTTGGCAGTATGAATCCGTGAACATTAAACTGGGTATATCATGATAAAATTCCGATTTAGAATCTTAAGTATAAGTAGTCCCTAATATTACTTCAGGTTATTGTCTGGTCACTGCTATTACTAGCAAAGCTAAGTGAAGTATATTTAATCTTTCTTTACAGCTCTATTTTTATATTAAAGGTTGAAAAAAACAAAACTGGGTCGGTGGGTCTTATTGCTAATGAATAATCTTGTCATTGGGTGACTTTTCCTCTAAAGCAGCCACTGTGACTATTAGAATTTATTATGCATTAAAAAAAATTATGACTTTGATATACTCTTAGTCAAGATAAAATATTTGATCCAACAATGGGCTCTACAAATTAAAAAGAAATTTAAACAATTTAAAAATATTAGGATTATGTTAACCTATTTTCTGAAAAACACCTAAAATATTGATTTTCAATCTTTTTTGTCCTTATAAGTAAGAATGTGTGTTCTGAAAAAAAAAATTTTGTTTAGAATCATAGATTGCGAATGCTAGCTATTATGCAAAGAAGTAAAGTTCAGAAATACATTAAGTTGAGAGAAGTATTACATAGCACCAATTATAAAGAAAAGATATTTGGAGATTTCTGTGGTAGCTAGGTTTTCCACCTTTCTGTGAACACACAGCACATCAGCCATAAGTTTATAAAATATAGAAAAAGGCTGACTAAATACTATACTCATATAGTGTTTAGTAAAATATAAATATTAAATTAAAAAAAAAAAAACTGATGGGGAGCAGAGGTGGCTCAAGTGATTAGGAGCCTCCCTCTCACATGGGAGGCCTGGATTTGGTTGCTGGTACCTCCTAAAAAAGAAGACGAGTAAACAACGAGGCGGGGTGGGGGGTGGGGGGGAAATAAATCTTAAAAAAAAAAAAACCACAAAAAACTGATAGGATGCAGTGAAGGCAGTGCTCAGAGGGAAATTTAAAGCCCAAAATGCTTACATTAAAAAAGAAGGAAGAGCTAAAATAAAAAACTGCACACTTGAAGGAACTAGTTAAAAAAAAAGAAACAGCAACCTAAACCTAAAGGAAGCAGGAGGAAATAACAAAGATTAGTGCAGAAATAAATGAAATAGAGAATAAAAAATAAAAGCATTAACAAAGTCAAAAGTTGGTTCTTTGAAAAGATCAATAAAACTTTTATTGATCTTTTAAACTTTTAGTTAGGCTGACAAAGAAAAAGAGAAAGAGAGGATACAAATAAAAACAGAAATGAGAGGGGGATGTTACCACTGCCCCACAGAAATAAGGATCATAAAAGGATACTATGAACAACTGTATGCCAACAAATTAGCAACCTAGATGAAATGGATAAATTCCTAGAAACACACAAACAACCTACATTGACTTCAAGAAGAAATAGAAGACCTCAACATAACAATCATAAGTAAAGAGACTGAAACAACCTCCAACAAAGAAAATTCCAGGACCAGGTGGCTTTATGGGTGAATTCTACTAAACATTCCAAGAAGGATTAATACCAATGCCCAAACTCTTTCAAAATATTGAAGAGGAGGGAGCACTACATAACTCATTCTATGAGGTCAACTTTGCCCTAATATCAAAGCTAGATAAAGATATTAAAAGAAAAAAATTTTCTTCTTTCTTTTGTGAATATAGATACAAAAATCTTCAACAACACTAGCAAATAGAATCCAGAAGCACATTAAAAGAATTATATACCATGATCAAGTGGGATTTATCCCAGTTATGCAAGGGTGGTTCAACATAAGACAATCAATTTATGTAATACACTACATTAACAAAATGAAGGGAAAAACCCACATGTTCATCTCAATTGATGTAGAAAAGGCATTTTACAAAATTCAGCATCCTTTCTGGATAAAGACACTTCAAAAGATAGGAATAGAAGGAAAACTTCCTCAATGTGATAAAGAGCATATATGAAAACTCACTGCTAACATCATACTCAATGGTGAAAGACCGAAAGCTTTCCCTCTATGATCTGGGACAGCACAAGATGCCCACTGTCACCATTGTTATTCAACATTGTAATGAAGTTCCAGCCAGCGCAGTTAGGCAAGAAAAAGAAACAAAAGGCATCCAACTTGGAAAGGAAGAAGTAAAACTTTGACTATTTGCAGATGACATGATCATATATAAAGTCTTGAAAAATCCACAACAAAGCTACTAGAGCTAATAAATGAATTCAGCAAAGTGCTTGGGTACAAGAACAATACAGAAAAATCAGTAGTGTTTCTATACACTAGTAATGAGCAATCTGAGGTGGAAATCAAGAAAAATTCCATTTACAATAGCAATTAAAAGAGTCAAATATCTAGGAATAAATTTAACCAAGGATATAAAGGACTTATACATGGACAACTAAGAAAAACTTTTAAAAAAGAAATTAAAGAACATTTGAACAAATGGAAGGACATTCCATGATCATAGATTAGAAAACTAAATATTGTTAAGGTGTCAATTCTATCCAAAACAATTGACAAATTCAATGCAACCCCAATCAAAATTCCAACAGCCTTCTTTGAAGTGGGAAAGCCAATCATCAAATTTATTTGGAAGGGTAAGGGGCCCATAATAGCCAAAATCACCTTGAAAAAGAATGAAGTTAGAGGACTCACAGTTCCTGACTTTAAATTTATTACAAAGCTTTAGTATTAAAAACAGCAAGGTACTGGCTCAAGGATAGATATATAGACCAATGGAATCAAATTAAGAGTTCAGAAATAGACCTTCCTATCTATGGCCAACTGATTTTTTACAAGATTGCCAAGTCAACTCAATTGGGAAAGACTAGTCTCTTCAGACTGGATACTGATATACAAAAGAATGAAGGGGACCTCTATCTCATACCATATATAAATATTAACTCAAAATGGATCAAAGACCTAAATATAAGAACCAGGATTATAAAAATCCTAGAAGAAAAAAATTAGGGAAACAGTTTCAGAATCTTGTATTAGGCAGTGGTTTCTTAAACTATACCTAAGCACAAGGAATAAAGAAAAAAATAGATAAATGGAACCTCATCAAAATTTAAAACTTATGTACATCACTTCATCATGAAAGTGAAAGACAACCTACTCAACAGGAAAACATATTTGGAATCCACTTATCTGAAAAGGGTTAATTTCCAGAATATATAAAGTTATCCTAAAACTCAACAATAAAAAGACAAACATCCCAATTTAAAAATGTGTGAAAGACTTAAATTTTTCCAGAGAGGATATATAAATGGCCAAAAAGCTCACGAAAAGATGCTCAACATTTCACATCAACTAGAATGGCTAATATTAAAAACAAAACAGAAAATTATAAATGTTGGAGAAATAGGAACACTCATTCATTTCTGTTGGTAAAACAGTGCAGCTGCTGTGGAAAAGAGTTTGATGGTTCCTCAGAAAGTTAAACATAGAATTACCATATGATCCTGCAATCCCACTTCTAGGTATACACCCAGAAGAATTGATAGCATGGGCTCAAACAGATATTTGCATACCGTTGTTTATAGCAGCATTATTCACAATAGCCAAAAGATGGAAGTAGCCCAAGTGTCCATTAACCATGAATGAATAAACAAAATGTGGAACATACATATAATGGAATATTATTCAACCAAAAGGAATGGAAAAGATGACAACATGGATGAACCTTGAAGACATCATGTTGAGTGAAATAAGCCAGATAAAAAAAGAACAAATATTGTATGATCTCACTGATACAAAATAATTAGAATAAGAAATTTCATAATATCAGAATCTGGGGTATAAGTTACCAGGGCTGGGTTGAGGGTAGAGAATGGGGAATTTATGCTTGAGTTGTACAGTTTTTATTTGGGATGATAGAGAAGTTTTGGTAATGGATGGTGCTGATGGTAGCACAACATTGTGAATGTAATAATAGCACTGAATTATATATGTGAATGTGGTTAAAAGGAGAAAATTTAGGTTGTATATATGTTACTGGAATAAAAGTTAGAAAAAAACATAGGACTGTACAACACAGTGAACCCTATTGTAAATGATGGACTATACTTAATGGCAAAATTATAAAAATGATCTTTCATAAAACAAATATACCACACTAATGCAAGGTGTTAATAATAGGATGGTGTCATCCAATGAGTCAGGACAGGGGGGTGTCATGTGCCCCAGGGAGATGGGGAGGAAGGAATAGAAAAGATCAAATGGAGTATTTAGTGGTCAGGGAAATGTTCTTCATTACCTTATAGTAATGGACACAGGACATGGTAAATATCATCAAGAATTATTAAACTGTAATCTAAATTGTAAACTATACTGTAAACCATTGACAATGTTTGGTAGCTATGTTTCACTATCTGTATAACAGTTTAACATTGCTACCATCCACATAAAAAAGTTTCAATATGGGGTGAGGAAAGGGGGAGGAGATTGGGTATATGAGAGTCTCTAGTATTCTGTGTGTGAGTTTGCTGTGACCTAAAACTTCTTTGAAAATTAAATGAAAATTTGGGAGACACTGGGGAGTGAGAGGGGGAAGGTGCCACAGTACAGATAACGCAGTGATAAAAGAAAAAATAATATTTTTTTTTGTTTTTTCTCTTTTTTGAATGTCCCAATCCTTTAATTATATTTTATTTTTATTTTTTTTTTTGAGTTTCCATGCATTTTATCTCTTACATTTCAGCTTATCATTATTATTTCATTTTCCTATTAATTATATTTGGTTATTATATGGGCTTCACCTTCAAGGAAGGTTTAGATCACAGAAGGGTTACAATGGGAGCTGCAGAGGATCATTGGTGGGGGGGTGTCTGGGATGTGGGATTCATGGGAGGAAGTTCATCTGAATATATATGAAAGATATATAAAATTGTCCAAATGATCAAGGGGTGGGGTATGGTCACAGTGGGTGGACAATCACTCAATAAATAAGGGAATACTGAATTCCCAGCCTGGAGAGCTCTGCCACATTCTCCAAGGGAGCAGCAACAGTCCCCCGAGTGCAGGGGCACTGTCTGGCAAAGGAGGATGGTCCACTAATGGGTTCTTGTTATTGATGACTAGCCTTACGAGTCTTTGCTCTTGTAATTGAAACTTAGCCTATTGTTATGGGGTGCCTAAGAGTTGCCATCTGAGAGCCTCCTTGTTGCTCAAATGTGGCCTCTCTCTAAGCCAAACTCAGCATATGAATGCATTACTTTCCTCCCAGTGTGGGACATGACAATGAGGGATTAACACCAAGTGCCATCTGGCAATACCACTGGAAAGAGACCTTGAATAAAAGGGGGAAAAGGTAAAGACAAATGAGTTCATGTGGCTAAGAGACTTCAAAGAGAGTCAGGAGGCCATCCCAGAGGTCACGCTTATGCACACCTCAGTAGGACCTCATAGAACACCAAAGTGGATATCACCCCACACAGAGGGGCCCCTGAGGGCTCTGGAGACACCCAGGTCCTATATAAGGGGGGATAGCTCCAGAGATTGATGCCTTATCAGTTGGCTCTCCACTGGAATTTGTGCTCCTGAGAGTGACAGAGTTGGACTCAAATAAGTCCTCCCTGCACATAGTCCACCAGTCTCTTCTATTCAAACCTATATGCGATGCTGGAGTTTGTAGGTGTACTTCCAGAGACTGGAGCCTTTGGCCTGCCCATGTGCCAGCTGTGCCTGGAATCTCGGTGGAGCTGCAACTTCTACTCTACAGCTCAATGGATTCACCCAAGTCACCTGGTGAGGAGATGATGATGGGCAGTGGCCATCCCAGGGAATGGAAAGAGTCTGCAGTTGTAGGAAGGATAATCCCATACATCATATCCATGGGATATAGGGCCCCTCTCACTTGGAGATGGAGTGGACATCACCATCCCAACTCCTCAGGATTGGGGGAAGAGCTATTGACTAGAGTGGACTCACTCGTATTCTGTTGTAGACATGTTGTGATTCAAGCAATGGAAGAAATTATAACAGTGAGGTGGAGCCAGTGGTCACTGGACACTTTTGGGGCAGGGAAGGGAAAAGTAGTTGTAATACAGGAGCTTTTTCGGGACTTGGGAATTGTCCTGAGTGGCATTATGATGACAGATATAGGCCATTTTACATCAGCATATAGTGTGCAGAACTGTGTGGGAGAGAGTGTGGTCTACAATGTGAACTATGGTCCATGCTTGGTGGCAAGGCCCCAGGATGTGTATATCCATTGCAGGTGATGTGCCACACTAATGAAAGATGTTTGTGTGGGATGTTGTGGGAGGTATGGGAAGTGGGGAACATGGGAATCCTTGTAATTTTTGTGTAACATTTATGTAATCTAAGCATCTTTTAAAATATAAAAAAATAAATTAATTAATTAATTTAAAAAAATAATAAGATGGTATATAGGAGCTCTGCATTTCATGCATTTTATGCATGACTTTTCTGTAAGCCTATAACTTCTCTAATAAAAAATGGAATAAGCTGAGAGAGCCCTAAACAGGAAAAACCCAAAGAACTCCTTTTGAAGACACATAATACTTAAACTTCTGAAAATGAAGGCAAAGAAAACAATTTTTGAAAGCAGCCAGAGAAACATGATACTTTTACATATAGGGAAAAATCAATTCAAATGACAGTGAATTTCTCATAGGGGCCAGAACAAAGTGGCACAATATTTTTCAAGTGCAGAAAATAAAGAACAGTCATCAAAGGATCTAATATGCAGTGAAATATCCTTCATGAATAAAGGAGAAATCAAGATATCACCAGATGAAGGAAAACTAAGAGAATTTGTTACCAGCAGAACTACTCTGGCTAAAGGACATGCTCTAAACAGAAAGGAAATGTTAAAAAAGAAAGGAACATCAGAACATCAGGAAGGAAGAAAGAACTCAGTAAGTAAAAGTATGGGTAAATAGAGTAGGCTTTCCTTCTCCTCTTGAGTTTTCTAAATTTTGTTTGATGGTTGAAGCAAATATGATAGCACCTTCTGATGTGGTTCTCAAGGTTTGTAAAGGAAATATTTAAGCCAATTATAAACGGGGCAGTGTAAATTATGCAAAGGGAGGTAAGCTTTCTGTATTTCACTTGAACTGGTAAAATGGCAACACCAGTAGACTGTTACAAGTAATGTATATATAGTGAAATACCTAGAGCAACCACTAAAAAAATCTATATAAAGAGATATTCTCAAAAACACTGGATAAATCAAATCAGAATTCTAAAAAACGTTCAAGTAACCCATAGGAAGGCAGGAAAAAGAAAAGAGAGTAAGTAAAAGCAGAGAGAACAAACAGAAAACAAAAATAAAATGGCAGACTTAAGCTCTAAATGATTACTAATGACATTAAATATAAATGGTCTAAATACATCAATTAAAAGACAGAGACTGGTAGAATGGATTAAAAAACATAACCTAAATACATTGTGTCTACATGAAATACACTTCAGATATAATGATATTGGCAGGCTGACAGTAAAAGTATGAACAAAGATACATCAGGCAAACATCAATCAAAAGAAAGCAGGAATGACTATATTAATATCATATAAAGTAGAAATAAGAGCCACAGTGGGCATCAGCTGTAGCATCTGCTCATGTGCACGCGCCTGTGTGTAAGGGCCAGGGATGGGTGGGGGGTGAAGAAGGGGCTAGCCTTCGAGTAACAGTAAAGCAAGATGGCAGCTGCCATGGTCTCAGGAGTAAAAGTCCTTTGCAATTTCTGACTCTTGGAAGAACTCAAAGAAGGCCAGAAAGGAGCAGGAGATGGCACAGTTACCTGGGGTCTAGAAGATGACGAATATATGGACAGGGATGATAATTGGGCCTCTAAGAGCAATTTATGAAAACTGAATATACAGCCTTAAAATAGAATGTGAACCTAAATACCCAGAAACACCTGCCTTTGTAAGATTTGTAACAAATATTAATATGGATGGAGTTAATGGTTCTAATGGAGTGGTAGACCCAAGAGCTTTATCAGTGCTAGCAAAATGGCAGAACTCATTTAGCATCAAAGTTTTCCTGCAAGAGCTTCAGCACCTAATGATGTCTAAAGAAAGTATGAAACTCCCTTAGCCTCCTGGAGGACAGTATTACAGCAGTTAATCAAAAAGAGAAACCACAGGCCCTCACCCCACCCCATTCAATTTAAGCAGTCTTCATTTTCCTCAGCAGTAAATTTTCTAGATATGTCTTATAGACCTAAAAGTACTGGAAAGGAAGCCCCCATTCAAAGGTATTTTATCTGAAGATACTGTAAATGATACTGGTTTTTTTTTGTCCATTTGAAATATATAATTTACACTATAACAATAAATAAATAAATAAATAAATACATGTAAGGAAAATTACCATACACAGAGAAGGGCATGCTATAATGACATAAGGGTCAATCCACCAAGATGACTTAGAAATTCTAAATGTGAATGCACAAAAAACCAGAGTTGCAAAATAAATGAAGTAAAAACTAATAACACTGAAAGGAAAAAAATAGAAAAAATCCACAATTATTGTTATAGACAACTATTGCTAGAACACCTAGAAAATCAGCAAGGATAGAGAACCCAACAACATGTCAATCAACAGGATCTAACTGACATTTACAGAACACTACACCCAACAACAGCAGATTACATATTCTTTTCATGTGTGCATGGAACATATACAAAGGTAAAACATATCCTGGGCCATTAAACAAAATTCAAAAAATCTAAAAGAATTGAAATCATACAGAATGTGTTCTCTGATTGTAAAGAAATCAGTCTAGAAATCAATAACAGAAAGATAACTGGAAAATCCCCAAACACCTGGAAACTAAACAACATTCTTGTAAATAATCCAGAGGTCAAAGAGGAACTTTCAAGAGAAATAAGAAAATAAATTGAACTGAATGACCATGAAAACACAACATGTCAAAATTTGTGGGACTACAGCTAAAGTAGTGCCAAGGGGGAGATTTATAGTAATATATGCATATATTAGTAAAGAGAAAATATATAAACTAAAATCAATAACCTTAGCTCCCACCTCAAGGACCTAGAAAGAGAACAAAATAAACCCAAAGCCAGCAGCTAGTATTACCTCGATATCAAAACCAGACAAAAAAATAGTACAAAAAATAAAACTACACACCATGAATATGGATGCGAAAGTCTTTATGCCCCTACTTACTCTAACCGCAATAAGGATTGGCGAGTACCATTCCTAAGATTTTAATGATCTGTTCTAAGGTATATTGCAAATAATTTATTAGAAATAGTTAAAGTATAGAAAAATAGTGCAATAGTAAATATTTTATGTATAAAATAAATTTGAACAGACTCAAAGCTATTGGTAATAATGACAGACAGAGTTCCTTGCATTCAGATAGCTTTCTTTGGGGAGGAGGTTAGGAAGAAAAGGGAGACATTAGAGTTCATATAACTGGGTCATCAGGAATAACCCTGGACAAGTCCATGGAGGATCCAACAGGGGAAAATAATTTCTCAGGCATAGCAGCCAAAAAAGTCTGAGAGTCAAACTGCCATGGGGCATTATGGTATTAACCCTCCCATTTTCTTCGGGTACGGTGAAATAAAGAACAAAATAAAACGTGAAAATTAGCAAAATAAAAACCCTTGGTGGCCAGTTTTTAACACAGCTCCTTGAGGCACAAGACCAATTATTCTACTCTGCTATATGCCTTCTGCCAATCTGAGAAAGTCTGGGTATTTTGTTTGATGATAATGATTGTTCAAGCTTTGTCAGATTGTGAAGTTTCCAAAGTCAGATCCCTTTAATTTGCAGTATACAGACCCATCATGCCATCACTTTCCTCCATAAGACCCATAGAAAGCCATTCACATTTCTAACAACCACAAAGACATAGACATAGTAACCCTGAAATGAGTTTTAAGATTCAGATGGAATTATGCACACAGACCATCAGGTTCCCGGTACTATTTCCTTTGAAAATCTGCCAGTTTATCTGGTCGGAGCTATAAGCCACGTAGAACTCAGTGGTATAGTGGGACACCAGGTACTGCTTGGCGCCTTGGGTCTGGATCCCTGTGAATATGACTTCCCTTTGCATGTCCACCTGCAACACAGCAAAGCCATAAACCAGAACTGTCCTTGTTGGTGAGTCACACACTGCCTTAATTCATTGTACAGTCTTTCTAGAACCAAAGAGCCAGCATCTAGGATCTTATCAGACTAAAATGGCCAGATGCAACCCATAATTGGGCACAGAGTACCTGAACTTGAATCCCAGCTCTACTAATTAGCTGTATGTGACTATGGAAAGTTAGTTAACCCCTCTGTGTCTCAGTTTTTTTCATCTTTAAGACAGAATAATACTAGAGTACTAAAACTCAGGTTGATTTTGAAGAGTTTGAGGAGGTAAAGTGCTTAGAATAGTGCCTATCACCTAGCACTTGCTATTTTTCTCTAAGAACTTTGTAACAACAACAAGAACTTATTAAAATCACTGTTAATATTATTAAACAGGAGTAGATATTATCAGGTTAGTAAGACACACCTGGATCCAGGGTTTAAAGACAGAATCGATGGAAACTTTTTCTACGCTCCAAGCATTATATGATCCACTATTGTTTAATCTTGCTAATCTGGGCTCCCAATGACCTAAATTCAAAGGAAGAAAAAAAAAGTTTAATCTGAATTGTTAAAAAACAAACAAACAAACAAGTCCAGACAATTAGCAATTTCTCAAATGAGTTTAGTCCTAGTGGAAAATCAGATTCCTGAAGGACGTTGTGTTGCAAATATGAGACAAGGTAGTTGACAGGGGCCTTGCTACTACGCCAGTCCCTGATGGTGAAATCTTGGCTTCAGGTCTGTATTTGGTCAGCTGTCAACCACCTCCCACCCCCTTTCCTGCACATAGGTCATATTTGTCTTTTCTCAATTATGCTGATGTGGCTGTTCCTGAGTGTGCCTGCCTACTTGGAAGACATAAGAGGGAGCTATAAGAGCCTCATTATCCCTTGCAATTGACTTCTTGGAAAGGGTTTTGATGCAGAGTGAAGAACTTAGGAGGAGTTCCTGACACATAGTGGATGATCAACAAAGTTTCTTTAACAGATGTACATGCAAAAGGTCTTATTAAAGGGAACTATACTACCCATTGGATAAGTCCCTGTGAATCTGGCTGAAATATTATATGTTATCAAGCCCAGAAAAGATAAATGGGGAGAGCTTTGGAAATGGGCACGTGGTCATAAGAGTAAGTCATCCACTTTCTTGCCAAATCTCTGCAGAGCGCTTGGGCTGTCTTTGTAGAGATGCCAAGAGTTGCTAGTTCTTGGTCTTCTCTGGAAGAGACACTTTGGGAGCAATATACCCTATATATAATGGCAGAGAGAAAGGGGTGCCAACAGGTTTTTATCTTCTGCCATAGTGCTCCTCCCTCTGCCAGGTGAGCACCCTAAATGGAGCTGCTTCACTATGCTGTGGTGGAGAGAAGCCTGGAGAAAGAAACTGATCTGTAGCTTCAGCAGGCAGGGATGCCATGCATTGTTTTGCAGGCTGCACACTGGACAACTGTAGGGTGTGCCATTCACAGGCTATGAGGTCAGTACTTACCTAGATACTGAGAAGCCTTGATCTGTAAATCAGATATCATGCCAGTGCTTAGTCCCATTGGCATCTTATATTCTATGAAAAACAGAAAAATGAATATTTATTTTGGAAAATCTACATAACAAAGTCAAAACTCCATGGCTAGAGATTGTACCTCTGATATGTCAGTAATTAGAAATTTTCACCTACCTTGTGTGGGACTGTCTTAAATATGCCTGATCTTGTGTGGGACTGTCTTAAATATGCCTGATCTTGTACTAGCAAGATTGATACTTTACTGGAAATGGAAAGCAACTGAGATCCTGAAATCCAATTGATTTTTCAACTGATTTCTATCTGCTTGTATTCTAAAACAAGCCATTTTTAAAATAACATTAAGGGCTATCCCTCACGAGGCTCTACTCTCAAAAGTTGACCTGAAAGTTACAAGGTTGTTTACATTTCAATCAAGGTAGAGGATATCAGTCACTGGGCTACCTGATTGTTGGCACAATGCTTGGTACTCAACAGATGCTGGCTTGATGGCTGGATCTCTGGATGGATGGGAACTATGTCTCCTGAATATTGAAATGCCAACTTCAATTCCTATTACTTTTTCCTCTTCTGCTCTAAGACCCTGGAGAATTTCTTATATGTACTTTCCCACGGATCACAAATCATAAAAAAATGATGCTTGGTGTTTTTTGTTTTTTTTTTAACATTGGTTCCCCAAATGGAAGGAATGCATTTGGGTTGAACCATTTGGTTTAAGTTTGATAGACAACTGATGTATTTGCAATGCAATCATACCATGGGCCAGAATAAAAGCAGTTATGGCTACAGATGATATCTTTGCCATGTCAGAGTTCTCAGAGTTGAATATCTCTAATCATAAAGTTGGTAATACCAGTAACAGATAAAATTCCAATAAAAATATCATGTGGCTCTTGGGTAATACCTCTGTCTATGATGAGGAATGGCGTTTGCATCCCTGCTCTCTGGGTTTCTCCAACCTCCGTGTCTAGTAGCCACCAGCCAGGTTTTGATGCCTTCATTTCTAGAGTTTTAAATGAACCTAAAACAGAGATTGAGGAACAAAATTACACAGCCAAACATTAATAAGTAAATATTGGTTGACAGCTATCAAAGAATCTAGAAATTTCTGCATCACAAGGGATTAGAAGAGAACTTAAAAGGTGTCCATTTTAACCTTTAGGCAGGACTAGAGATGGAATAGCTTAAGAACAAAACAGGGGGTTGGATGTGGCTCAACTGGTTGGGCGTCCGTCTCCCATATGGAGGGACCCGGGTTCGATCCCCGGGACCTCCCGGTAAAAAAAAAAAAAAAAAAAAAAAGAACAAAACAAAACAGCAACCACCCACCATACACAGATTACTAAAAATAACTCACTCTAGGACTTTTAAAAGTCACTACCAACTATCATTAGAAAACTTCACTTATTTAAATATATGATACAAGTTAGCCCATACATAATAGAGCTTCATAGTCCTAAATTATCAAAGTGACCTGCCATTGACACTTGAAAATACTGTATGTGATTCCTTTTTCTCTCTTCACTTGGTTTTCTTTTTTATATAAGGAAATAAACATAAAACATCTTTCCTTTATGTTTTCAAATTTCTATGAAGTTTACATATTTGGGAAAATTTTCAGAAAATCACTGTAAGAAAGAGTATCCATTCTGGTATTTAATATTATCCACTGTGAGCTAACCCTTCTTAAATCCTGCTGACTGTAATTCGTGAACATTTCCCAGATTGTGAATGAAAATTAATAGCTGATGGGCATCTTCCTCAAACATTCTGAAAAGAGTCTCTAGCTTTCCACTTTCGAATGCAGATATTTAGGTCTGAATATTGAGATAAGGCAGCCAATCTCAGCTTCTCAGTCCATTTTGTGGGTTCAATGCTCGTGGAAAGGTTGACTGATTTGCTAATACTTGGAAAGATAAGGTGTGAGTTTGATCTAATCCTCTCTGTCCCCGATCTTAATAGAGTGGATCTTTCTAGATTTATTTAAGTTACTATATGTTAAAGAAAACAAAAACTCCATTCTCTCCTACCCTTAACCAATCAGGCTCATTTATACTTCTGTTCCTACATTGATAGCAGATGCACACAACTTTCCCAACTAAAGTCCTGCCAAGGAACTGGCCTTCACTAGCAACTCAGACAACATTTGTAGAAAGTAGGCTGCTAAAAATGCAAACTGTAGAGCTACAATCCAAGACCTACTGTATCAAAATCTCTACTTTGGTACCTGCAATTTAACCAGCTTTCTAAGTTTTTATTATGCTCAATAAAGTTTGAGAACCAGTGGCATCTAACACTCATATTCCTACCCCCATACTGACACACATACACACGCAGATATACAGATAACAACTCATTGGAGCACAATGAGTTTTGATTGTATTTTGGTGGTTGTAATTTGATGTAACATTATTAATATTTTGTTCATGAAAATTTATAAACACCTATGTTATTCCTTAGCTTTTACAGTTGTTCAACTTCTTTTTTCTTTAAACAGACTCAGGAATCAGTTTAAGCTTATGATTTCTGGAGAGAGTTACCAACCCTCAATAATCAAGGTGACAGAGCTAGGAATAGAATTCAAGAATCCTAAAACTCTTGCATATTTCTAATATCCTTTTCCAACTGACAAAGTTTTACCTGCTTGAGCCCTGTGAGATTCATTTTGTAATGTTGTCCAGACCTGACCTACATGACACGTGGCATTTTGGGAGAACCTGGATTAGATACACCATCTCCTTAAAACCAAGACTTAGCCGGTGCGGTTCTGAAAATAATGGATACATTAGCTGAATTTTTTAAAAATCTGTTAACAGTTTTGGGATATTGCTTTGTCCAAGATCTATACCAGAATCCTGTGTTCTAACCTCTTAGGAATTAAATACACAGGGAGGGAATGTGGGGGAGAAGAGTTACAGATGCTAAGACTGCCTTTTCTTGTGCTTTCTACTATGGGGCCTCTTTTCCCTTGCCCAGATCTTTACCCGGCAGAAGGGGCCAGGCCCCTAACTGGTGCTGTTGAGTGCCATTCTCCAGCAAGGTCTGGCCATGAAAATGAACCACGTGAATGTCCCGGGAGCCACCCATGTTCAGCAGGTGCAACCTCACCCACTCTTGCTCATACATCATCAGTCCTGGCAAGCTGTAGATCATCCCATTAATGGCTGAAAGGACAGAGAGTTGCAGTCAATTAAAAATCTGTATGTGCTGGGAGGGAGCCTGCTAAGAAAATACAGGAGTATCCCACTTGCCGCCCATCTTCCTACTACTCCACATTCTCAGACTTAACCAGCCATAATAAGGGTCTTCTAGACGCCATAATATCAGTGAGAGTCTGAAACAGGACCAGAAGCTCCTTCTTACTTCACCTACATCACTTCCCAGCAATGCAGAAGTGTGGGTGAGCTCCGTTTCCAAGCAATTTATCACTCTTTCCCCCAGATTTCACACTTCTGCTCTGAGCTTTACCCATTTATCCTTCCCATCTACAATATGTCAGTTTTCTCTTGTTACAAAAACAAAACAAAAACAAAAACACTAAGATGGTGGATAAACAAACTGGTAGTTAGATGAAAGAGAACAAACAAGGGCCTATGCAGCATGCCCCCTAAAGGCCTCCTAAATTCAGAGACAGTTCCAGGCTAAATCAGGAAATCAGAGTTTACTTGTGCCCACCAATCATAGCAATTTGTGTTTATTCTCTCATTGGCCCCTTTCCCATCTTAGATGTCTATGGTTTACAGGCTTTTTCTACTGACCCCTTAGTGAAATGTGTTTTTTTTTTTTAAAGCACCTAGTAAACTTGATCATCTTTAATAAAAATGTTTAATTATACAGCTTAGTGCTACTGAGCATTTAACTGGGTACATAATTTTTTTTTTTTTAAGTGAAAGTCACTGCTGTGGAATTTCAGGAACAAGGCAAGTGACTTTTTGGAGAGAGAGAGGTAGGAGGATCATTTTGATACTCTTAAAATTACATCAGGTAAAATAAAAAAGACGAAAAAAATATATATATATAATAGAAAAAAAAATTACATCAGGTAGGGATACCTACTCATAACACCACCCTCATCTCCTCATTTTAGTTTCTGTTTGACATAGATTTCATAAAAATGAAAGACATCTCAAGTGATTATTAGGTCAGCATTGCTGAACAATCGCCTCAGGATATGGAAAGGAAGACTCTCAATATGGGAAGTACCCACTAAACATTTGATAAATTGAGATGAATGATATAATTCACTCATTTACTCATTAATTTAACACACCTTTACTGAACACATACTGCAAAGGCCAGACACTGAGCTGGGTACTCAGGTGGTTTGCTTCCAAATACTCTGATAAATACTATACCAAGGGAATTACCAAATTGCATAGACTTAGACTACAGTACATTTAAAACTATACCAAATACATTATACTCTTTCTTTGAGGAATCAGGATTCAGGGCCTTGAGGGCACTTAGCGAGTAAAGGGCACAGCCAAGAGACAAGCTTGTCTGATTCTGCAGCCTGTGCTTTTCTACTAAGTTGAGAGAGGTTTTCTGAAGGGTATGTTTCCCACTCCTGAGACCAAGCACACTGGGCCGAGAAGCCTAGAGATGGTGGGGAAGGAGAGAAGAAAGCTCTGCATGTAGTTTTTTGTTAGGCTGTCTCTCAATTGTTTCTGCTCTAGACTACTTAATAGAATCTTTTTAACCTCCATCCTAAAATTCAAAAATTTATGAATTTTGGGGTCAGATCATAAATTATATGGAATGCATTCCTCTACCCCCAAAGTATTTTTACAGTGAGATCAGATTATAATATACACTAATTGACATTTAATGAGGGAAATGAGTTTTTTAAAAGGGTAGTTTGAGTGTATGAATGGAGTAGGGAAAGGAGAAGAGACCTCCTTAGCGCTGATGGTTGGCTGGAGGTGGAGGTGGCACTGAATTGGAAGTTGTATATAATAATAAAACAGTCTTTTTGTTTTATTTTGTTTTAAAGCAATAGCAACCATCTCCTTCCCTGTTATACTGAGTGGCTGACACTTTACCAGAAGTGCAGCTCTTCCCAGATCAGAAATCTGAGAGCAATCACCTCCATTCCCCAAACTCTGAAAACAGTGCTTAATACTCCTTGTTTTTTTTTCCTAATTCCTGACTCATTCTCTTTGCTGTCCTACAAATCCTAAAATTCTGCATTTCTTTACAACCATTGGTAATTCAGTTGCCAATTTACAGGCCAAATTTCTGAATGGACACCCAAATGCTCTTTTGCCATTATCCTTCCATGACCCGGCTACCCAGTTTCCTATCTCGTTTTGTTCTCATATGTTTGGCTGCTACCTAGGAGCTGCTGAGAGCTAGAACTGTAAAGTCATTCTTAAAATAGAAAAGACACTTGTGGGGTCATTTCTTCTTTATGAACAGCAGAGTGCAGCACTTGCTCCTTGAAAGATCAAGAACTAGGTTTAGGGAGCAGATGTGGTTCGAGCGGTTGAGCCCCTGCCTCCCACATGGGAGGTCCCGGGTTCTGTTCCCGGTGCCTCCTGAAAGAACAAAACCAAACAACAAGCAAAACAAATGAGAAAACCAATTCAGGGAAGATGATGTGGCTCAGTGGTTGATTGCTGGCTTCCCATATATGAGGTCCGGGTTCAATCCCTAGCCCCTGGTACCTCAAAACAAACAAACAAACAAACAAAAAAAGTGTATTAACTTTAAAAATGCAGAATAATGATAATTCCTTTTTAATAGATGCTAACAACTTAAGCTGGTGGATTTTTGCTTTGTTTTGTTTCAAACCTTCTTTACTATCCTTCACCTGCAGCGTCACCTGCCAGTTGCAGCAGTCCTCTGAGGGCTTTAAGGAGCTGGTTTTACTTGTAGCTCCTAGTTCCTCAGAAGCATCTCATGCCTAATCTTGGGAAGACTTAAGGGCTGGAATCACTGTGACCTATTCTACTTTAATTCAGTGATTAGATCAAAGTCAGAGGAAAAAATACCATGAAACTCATGGGAGTTTTTTACTTCTGAGGATGCACGTGTCCAAGACCCTTTGGGCTTCTTTTTATAGTACCAGCTCTTCTTTTCATCAAAAATCATAAAAAGTAAGACAAATTCTCTCATGTCCACGGGCATGTTGCTCTCCTTGTGAAGTGTTCCTTTCCGGCAGATAAGAAGGGGACCTATCAAGCCCGAATGGATATCTTTTTCCTGGAAGACAGTAAAAGCAAATTTCTCAGGCTTTTCTTTGCTCTTTTGACAATCACTGATCATATAGAAAAGGAACGCTTCTTAAGGGCTCTGAATTAGAGACCATAAATGAATAGCTTAATGAACCTGGATATTTATCATCTAATTTTGTCACGTTCATATTCCCTTCCTGATTTTCTTTATCCCAACTTGGTAGTAGTGATGATGATCATGGTGATAGTGATGATGATATTGATAGTAATATGGTGGCTTCTATGTATTGAGCATCTACTACTATATTAAATGCTTTGCCTATAGTATTGCATTTAGTCCTGACAACAATCCTACAGGAAAAATATAAATTCATTCATTGAACAAATATTTACCAAATGCCTATGTGCTATGTATTGTTTTCTCTTCTGTTTTTAACTGAGGAGATTGAGGCTGAGAAAAGGAATTTTCCTAGGGTGGCATAGTAAGTGCCAGGACTGGAATTTAAATTTAAGTCTCTTTTCTTTCCACTAGGCCTGGAATGAGTGAATCTCGACTTTGCAGTTCTTTCATAAAGAAAGCAAACATAAAAGCTAATACTTGTTCAAAGAAATTGCAAATAAATATCTTCTTCAGTAAAAGTAGTCACTCTAACTTGGCGTCAATGATTTAAGTAATTCTCTGTCCTCTCCAATGAATAAACGTTTTTCTCTTTCTGTCATTTGAAGAGCTACACATGGTGAGTCTGTAGAGTGTTGACCATAATTCCTACATATTCCTCACGAAAAGCAAGACCTCAGACATTTAACAAGAAATGGCCCTGACCCTGCCACTTAGTGGACTTAGGTTGTAAGGTCAGGGAATGGCAGAAACTTTTAATAGAGGTACCTACCGGGTTCACAGCTGAGTAGTAGGCCCAAGCCCGACATGCTGAGCCAGGAGTTTCTGGCGCTGCTCTCTCAGTGGCATGCCATACATATGTATAACTGCTGTTTGGCTGAACAGCATTATCTTCCTTAAACCATTCAGGAGAGTCATCTTCATAAGCCTTTCCCTCTGATGATTTTTCATAGGAAAGTCCATGGGTATGAAGTGAATATGGTCTGGTTGCCAAATTTTTAAAACGAACCTAGATAAAGTAATGATCCACAAATGCACTTATGCTTAACAAAAATATAAATAAAACATGTCATCATGGGAAGTGGATGTGGCTCAAGTGCTTGGGCTCCCGTCTACCATACAGGAGGCCCTGGGTTGGGTTCCCAGGTCCTCCTGGTGAAGGCAAGCTGGCCCGTGCCCACTGAAAGCTGATGGCCCGTGCCCGCAGAGAGCTGACAGCCTGTGCCCGTGGAAAGCTGGTGTAGCAAGATGACACAACAAAGGGAGACAAGCAGACACAGAGAAAATGTGCAGTGAATGGACACAGAAAGCAGACAGCGAGCACAAGTGGCAAGGGGGCAGGGAATAAATAAATAAGTAAGTAAATAAATAAATAAATATTTTTAAAAAAGTCATCATCATAGGCCGAAGTGGATAGTCATTAAACCAGAGCTAATATATATTGAGTACTAACAATTGCAAAGTACTTATAATATATTATTTCATTTAATTTTTCCAACCGTCCTATGAGATAGTTTACCGAGGACAGTAGTTTACCAAGAAATACCAAAACATGTTTGTTCTTAAGCTCAAGGCTAAAATATTGATATTATTTACAAAAGAAATGATAGTGATAGGTGTTGGAGATTAAAACATGAATGAGGCGTGGCCCTTGCTCTCCATATGCATTCCAATACTGGAGAAGAGACACATGCACATGTGTATCCAAGATCCAAATACGGACACAACAGTTGCAATAAACAAAGTATGAATGGGGTTATATGAGAATGCCTGGGAGGATCCATGTGTTTGAATGTTAAGGAGAGGTTGGGGGGAAATTAGAATTTCCCCGGGGAAATGGAATTTGAGTTGGCCTATGAAGAATGAAGAGGGGCTCAGCAGAGGAAGAAAGAGTAGCAAGGCATTTCAGGCTCCTGGAAGAGTAGGAACATGCCTGTGAGGAGGAGAGTAAAGGAAGAATTTGGAGATGGCAAAGATCTGTACCTGGATTGTGGAATGCACAGGGACAGGATGGGACCTGGTGAGAAATGAGACTGGAAAAGGAGGTTGTGACCAGATGTGGAGGACTGTGAATACCACATGGGGGGTCTCTGCGAGCTTCCAGCCATAGTCAGACCCAGGAAGGAAATGCCTCGTAGCCTTTCTCCTCTACAGTTTCTAATGGTTAAAAACCCCCTAATCAGAAGAGAGAAGACTATTGCTTCCCAAATATTCATGGTGCATTTAGTATAATTAAATGCGTTTATATTAATTACAGCCATACTTGCCTATTTGCATTTTTTAAAAGAGCAAATATTCACAGAAAATTCTGGTGAATGCTTCAATAGGTATAATAAATTATGTTTTTGGTCTAGAATAGCTTACTTTAGATTTGGGGCCCTTTCCTATCTTTTTGTAAGTGAGAGGTTTAGAAAAGATGGAGGATCTAAACTTTGCCGTGAAAGCTGGTTGCAGACCTGGAAAAGGATACAGGATTTTAAAGGAAATGACCAGGATTGGGAACACACTTAGGAAACTTAATTTGGGGGTGGTGGTATTATTTTCACCCAAAGACATGGAGACACCTTTATTTCCCTAATTTTCAAATTTTCTTTAACATCATTTTTTTTTTTTTAGAAAACACCAGGAGATATTTCTAAATTACTACTAATACTATGATTACTACCACCACCACTACCCAAAGTGAAACCCAAACGAATTGCTCCTGAATAGATTAATTTTCTGTGTTAGTTTTAAGTAGATTAGCTTTAGATAGCTATTACAGTGTAATTTCCTCCAGATGACATAATTTGCAGAGTTACTTTGTTATTGTGAGGTCATTATTTTTGCCTTGAAGATTGCCAAGTTGCTTGGAAAGGAGTCTTTGAAAAGAAATCTAATTATTGGTTAATTTTGAAAAATAAATAAATCAGCTATAGCTCTCTTGCTACCTTCACCTTTGCAACCCTCCCATGTTTGTGGAAATGCCTCTAATCTTTTATTTTATTTTTTTTTAAGATTTGTTTTATTTATTTATTTCTCCCTTTTTCTGCTCCCTGTATCTGTATGTTGTGTGCTTTCTGTGTCTGCTCTTCTTCATTTTAGGAGGCACCAGGAACCAAACCTGGGACCTCCCATATGGGAGGAAGGTGCCCAATCACTTGAGCCACATCCACTCCCTGCTTGTTGTGTCTCTCATTGTGTCACCTTGCTGTGTCATTCATCTTGCCACGTCAGCTCACCGTTGCTGTCTTGCTCGTCTTCTTTAGGAGGCATTGGGAACCAAACTCAGGACCTCCCGTGTGGTAGGCGGGTGCCCAACTGCTTGAGCCACATCTGCTTCCCTCTGATAATCTTAACAATGATCAAAAGATGACTTACTTGGATCACATCACCCACTTCAGCTCTGATAACAGGACCAACAATCCCCAAATGCTCTTCATATTCTCCCTGAGGATCACGTTTGGTAAACGTGCTATCAAGGTACTTTCGGAAAACGACTTTCTTGTATATGGTGCCCTCTGGAGCATCATCTGTGCCTTCATTATCCATTTCACTGAAAGAATAAGGGTATTATTTGTTTAAAAGAGGAAACTAAAGACTGTTCAAAGTACTTAGGAAATTGTCTTTGTTTCTGAAAATAGTGCCTAGCACAGAGAAAGTCTTCAGTAAGTACTTGATGAGCAAATGAATGAATAAAAACACAAGCCATTGAATATCTTTCAGCTCCCAACTTAAATACCATTTCTTAGGTAAGTCCTCCTATGATATTTTAGATGAGGTCAAGTCTCCCTATATCATTCCTTGCATTTTTATAGTATTACTAGTAACAGTAATATTATAGTGCTAAATTCCTATAGTATTTATATAGTATATATAGGAAATTACATATAGTTTACTTGTGAGATTATCTATTAATGTCTGCCTCCACAACTAAGTGCCAACTCACGAGGTCATAATTTTATTTCCCAGTGCCTAGCACATTATCTGGCACAAAGTAGGCATTTGTAAATGCATAAATGACTGAACAAATATATATTGATATGTATATATTTATATATGTAGGGCAAATTTTAATATTAAAGGCAGACAAAGCCATGCAAGGGAGCAGTTTCAGGGCTTGGGGCTGTCAGGCTGTTGAGAAGGTGATTGGTTGAATTTGAAGGCACCTCTGTGTAGGTCACTGGAAGGATGGGTGTTTTGTACTCTGAAAGTAGCCATTTTCCTTGCATTTGTTTTTGATAAAGCACATTATGCCCCATGGAGCTCACCAGCTCAATCTGGGACCAAAACACATCAAACTATCCAGTGACCTCAGAGTTCCCAAACCTGTGGAAATAGCCTGAAATCCCATCCACCAATCTTTAGCCCATAGCATTTGCCATGTACTGTGAACTATCAACAAAGAATCTCATTCTTCCTTCCTTTGGTCTTTCTACCTTAATAACTCCATCCTTCTAGACTCTGGGCATAGCACACGTTCTCACAGAATAGACAGGGATGGGCGAAACATCTTTGACTGCCATAAAAATGGGTTGCAGGTCTTGGGTGGGATACGAGATTTTGAAAAAACTGGTTTCATTCCTTTCCACTCAGGACAGGCTCTAAATCCTTCCTGCTCAGGACCTTGCTTAGAAATCCCCATATAAACTAGTCATTTTCATATAGAAATAAATGCTGCAGTTACATAAAAAGTCATGGTAGAAAACGGACGTCATGGTGGAAAGCAAAAGAAGTGCTAATGTGGAAATATCAGACATCAGATTACTGAAATGATTTGCACGTCACACCATGCGTTGTGTTTGCTTACTCTATTACACTTTGGTTTTTAATTTCTTAGTGAAAGAGTTAGCTTTTGTAAGGGCTGTGAGCTATGTTTAGATAGTTAAGCATGGTCACCATTCCATGTCCCTGAGAATCTGTGGTTGATTAAGCCTTGCTCCTTGTCACTATCTCTGTCCTTTCTCTATGTCTTCATCCAAGAATAAAGAGCCCAGCCCAATGTGGCTCTTCACCCCTAAGCAAAATTGAATTAAAAGTGATCTTTTAAAAATGTATATGGATCCCTTAGAAATTCTCTGTTGTCAGTCAGGTCACTTACAAAATTCTATCAATTCTTTCAAGTGTTATGGATAAGCTAGTGACTGGAACCCTAAAATGTTAGAGCTAGGGAGGATCTTGGGGTCATTTGGTTTCACTCCTCCATTTAAAAGATGAAAATAACAAGGTGCAGGAAAGAAACTGATATATATCAGTGAGTTAGGAATGGCTTCAAGCTTTTGAAGTATTTCTTATTGTGCTTTGGATAAACACCAAAATCCTTCACATCACATACAAAGCCTAGTGGGGTCTAGTCATTGCCAAACTAGCCAAATCCTTTCTTCATACCCATCCTCTTCCACCAAGCTTCAGCCACATAGGTCTTTAACCTTAGGGTTTCATCCTACCATGGATCATGCTGTTCTTTCTGTTTGGAATGTTCTCCCACTCTATCTCCTGCCTAGTTCACTCCTACTCATCTTCCGATCTCAGCTCAAATGTCACTTCCTCAGGGTCAGATATCCCAATTATCATATCATCATAGATCTACCTTTCCTCAGTGGCCTTTATCATGGTTAAATTTTAACACTTATTTATGCGAGCATTTGATTCATATCTACCTACCCCATTCTCTTCTAGAGTCTCAGCACTTAGCATAATACCTTGGAGAGAGTAAATAGTCATTAAAGAATTGCTGAATGAATGATTCTATAAGCCAAATTATAATTCAAGCTTAAATCAAAATAAATAATTTTCTAATGACTGCCTCAGTTAAGGGTATAAACTTGCATTTTATTTCTAAACTAGTTTATGTCCAATGCTTCTGCCACTAAACATCACCAAGATGCTATATACTTTACACTGATCACTAAAACAAGTTAAATTTTATTTTGGTAAACAAGGAGCTTTCTACCTCACAAATTTGGGTTTGAAAACAACTCCAATTGAAGTTTACTGATAAACAGACAGCCATGGACAGCTTGGCTCTGCATTGGAGCAAGAAGAGGGAGTAAGAACATGTGTGGTGCAGGAAGAGGATAGAGGAGGAGACTTATTTAGCTACAGGATGTCATAGTCATCTAACAGCAACTATTCTTATATTGTCCAAGTGTCCTCTAAAGGAGAGAAGCTAATCTTGGAATTGACAAAGGAAATAGTATAGGCAAAAATTGTAACAGGGGGACCAAACATGATACTTAGCCAAATTTGCCCAGAATTAGGTCCCTGGACTGTTGTAATTACTTTTTTCAGAAGTGGTAGCAAAATGAAAATATAAAAGGATAAAACTGGACAAACCTTTTTGAAAATTTCGAATAATCCCAGAATATTTCTTCAGCAGCAATGTAATAATGTTTTCTGTTTCCATTGTTGCTTCGGAGGTACCATGCTGCAATGTGGTCAGGATCTCTGGAGGATTTGATGTTTGTCCTAATATCAGTTTGGTAGGGATTATCATAGACCACATAATCAATTTCAACAGATTCTTCTTCTTTGCTTTGGACCTCCTCTCTTGGTATAATCTCAATGTAATCTCCATTATCTCCAGTGAGACCTACTACAACCAGTGGATTAAATTGCCTTGGTATAAAAGTGTCATTAAGTGTAGGAGATAGTGGAGGAGATGGCATCTGACCAAGGTCTGGAGAAGGAAAAGTCCAACCAAGTTCTGGAAGAGGCAGTGACTGACTCATTTCAGGAGGATAGGATGTCTGTTTGAGGATTGGAGGTGGCAGTGTCTGCCTGAGATCATGAGGAAAGGCTGTCTGGTTGAGGTCTGGAGAGAGAGTCATCTGCCTATGGTCTGGGGAAATGTTTGTCTGACTGAATTCTGAAGAGAGGTTCATCTGACTTTGGTCTGGGGAAAGGGTCATCTGGCTGAGTTCTAGGGAGAGAGCCACCTGGCTGGGTTCTGGGGAGAGAGTCGTCTGGCTGAGGTTTGGGGAGAGGGTCATCTGACTGAGTTCTGGAGTAAGGGTTGTTTGGCTGAGTTCTGGGGTGAGGGTTGTCTGGCTGAGTTCTGGGATGAGAGTTGTCTGGCTGAGGTCTAGGGAGAGGGCCATCTGGCTGAGGTCTGGGGAGATGGTTGACTGCCTGACTTCAAGTTCCAAGGAAGGGATTGTTTGACTAATGTCAATAGGGAAGGACTGGTGACTTAGGTCATAGGTGAGCATCTGGTTGTGCTCTGGAGGAGATGATCTGTGACTGGGGTCTGTGGTAGAGTACATTTGACCAGGGTCTTGAATAGGGAATGTTTGATAATGTTCCTTGGGGGACATTGTCTGATAAAGATGTGGAGGGATGCTTGTCTGACTAATGTCATTTTGGTTTGGGTTATGGTCAATAAGTGAGTCTATCTGACCAACATTCACAGAGGGGAATGTCTGGTTGAGGTTTGTGGGAAGAGATGTTTCATTGGACTTATGGAGTAACAAGGAATGATCAAGTTTCCCGTCTGAAAATGTTGGGGAGGACTCTCCTCTTAGAGGGTGGAAGCCCCCAGGAGACATTGGAACATGGTGTGTAAGCTTCTGTTCCTTTTTCTTTTTTCGTGTCTTAATGAGAAAGGTTTTCCTCAATCCACTGTTTTCTCCAAACTGCCTTCCTTGTGGAGATTTTTGTTTAACTCCAGAAAACTTTGGATGGCCACTCTGCTCTCCATGCTTGTTTGTAAGGGGGTTAATTTCTTCCCAAGTCCTTGAGGCATTCTGGGAATTGTTCAACAGTTTATCATCAGTGATGTCTTTATTAGTTTCTTGGATAATTTCATAGCTACCTTTCTCAGAAACCAAATGCCATTTCCCATTCAAAATCTTAAATGGATTCTTCTGCCTTAAGAGTAACAGATCACTAGGAAGGTCCTCCCAGGGTCTCATTCTGGAAGAAGAAATGTTGTCTTGGCTTAAATGTCTTCCAGTTTTATGTGCTGGTATTTCCATCTGGGGGAACTTATGCTTTGCTGGTTGGTGTCTTCCTGCCTTAGATCCCTTATGGTTATCGTGTTCTTTACTTTTGAATCCTTTTGCACCAAGACGAAGTAAACTTATCCTTGTGACACCAGACTGTAGAGGCTTCTCTACTGGGTCTTTAGAATATTCTGTTGTAGAAGGGTTGAGAGCTGAGTTCTTGTCTAAGCCAGTAAATTGTCCCAGGAGGGGACCACCTATTGTGGCTCCTGGGTGAGGAAGAGTTTTCTGAGGTTCTAAGAGGTCATTATCAATGAGCCTACTAATGTTAACTGGGGAAGAAGGATTTGAACCAACAGTTCCATCTGCACTTGGGCGAATGGATTCGGAGTTGTTCTCCAAAGCAAGAGCAGTGAGATTGAACTCATTTTCCTCCTGATTCATTGATGAATTTCTAAATGACCTAATTCCTAATAATGAAGCCAGTGACTCTTGGTAATCATTATCTGTATCAGTCATTTCACTTTTGTCTTCTGAAGAATCATGCATTTTCCTAGTATCCATGGTTGAAGATGTTGCAGGTTCATATATAATCTGATATGAATCTTCATCATCATAATCCCGGATACATTTAACATCCCTGAATCTCAGCCTTAGGTTTTGGCTTCTTGGACTGGAACGTATGGTAGTCAACATCCAAGTACCTATAGAAGAGAGAGAGAAGAGAAAGCCAAAAGTTTAGAAAGAGATATAAAAACTCTAGGGAATATTGTGGCAGGTAATTTGTATTGAAATCTAGGCAGGGATACTCAAGTGTGCTCTGTGGGCCACTGCTGGTCTATGAACAGTTGGTTACTGCTTCCCAATGATATAAGGTCAGAAACTGAAGTGGAATTTTTAGGAAACTTTAGCAATTTAACATTGCCATGGCATCCAAGCATGTGATCTAAATACTCATCTTGTTTAACAGAATATGGAACAAAAGTATTCATCTGTGGAGATTAGGGAGGAAAATAATAGGTGTTTCAGCACTTTTAGTCACTAAGTAAGGGATGAATCAAGAACAGAATCAACTTTGAATATCATAAACATCTTGATAGCTGCACACTAGGTGTTTGAGAATTAGAGTTAGGAGGGGTGACGAGGTCTACCTCTACAAATGAGAGACTTTTCAATATTTCTAAATATTGTGCTTTTGTGGTGCTTAGCTTTTCCATCATTAACTCCTTTTGGTAAAAAGTAGTTCAGGTGGGCCCAAGGTAATTTTGAATCTCTTTGAAATGGTATGGATTTGCTGGCAAGTGTCTAATAGTTACCCCTTATTGAGTGTTTACTGAGTGCTAGGCACTTTGCACAGATTACAATTAAGGGTCAAAGCAGCTCTTTAAGATGTTATTCTCTGTTTTTCAGATGAAGAAACTGGGGCTCAGTGAGGTTAGGTAACTTGTCCAATATCCACAGATATTCAGTGTCAAAGCAGGATTCAAACCCAGGTCTGATGAACTTTAAAGCCCACATGTTTTCCAGGACACTGTGCTATCTCTAAGGTCCAGCCTCTGAGCCACTACTTCTGATGATTGTTTGCTCTGGGGTGAGATGATCATCTTAAAAAATTGAAAAGGACATTTTGACTAAAGAAATGCTCTTTTCTATAGTTGAGAGTAATATTGTAATATTTTTACACCAATGGCAAAGAAGATTTTATATCAATTCTAAGGGACAAAAATAGGGGGATGTAAAGAGGCATGGGATTTTCTTTTCGGAGTAATGAAAACATTCTAAAATTGACTGAGGTGATGACAGCACAACTCTTTGATGAAAACGAGAGTCACTGAGTGTACACTTTGAATGGATTATAAAAAGTATGGGACTATATAACATGGGAGTGGCAGTTTGATATTATTTATGAATTCCCAAAAAAGAGAAAAATTATGTTTGTAAACTGGTCTGTTCCTCTGGGTGTGATACCCTTTGGTTGTATTAAATTAAGAGGTTTTTAAGTTTACTTGATAAAAGATGAGGGCTTTGATTCGACCACGTCAGTAGGGTGTGACTCAGTTGAGTCCCCGCCCCCTTGGTGGGCTGATATAAATGGACACTCACACGGGAAGAGAGAGAGCTCCATAGACACGGAAGAGGAGAGAACTTTGATCCTGTGGCCCAGGGGAGAGATGAGCCATTCACCTGATAGTTTGCAGCTGAAGAGAACAGAGCAGCTGAGCAGCTGATAAGGCCTGGAAAGAAACGAGCCCTATGCCAGACTGATATAGGAAGCCCTGAGAGATGAGCCCTATGCCAGCCTACAGCTGAGACTGGAAGAAGCTTGGCCTACAGAGTCTTAAGAGGAAGAAGGCCTGAGAGACCAGATTGCCTGCCATCTTGCTTCAAAACATGGCAACAGACTTTAGTGAGAAAGCAGCCTTGAGTTGGACTCTTTAGGGCCTTGTAACTATAAGCTTTTATAAAAGCCAACAGATTTCTGGTACTTTGCCTCAACACCCCTTTGGCTGACTAATGCAATGGAAATCCAGTGGTGGAAGTTAGAATGTGGTTAACAGAACAAATACAAGAATGTTCTCTCATGAACTATAACAAATATATTATACTAATACAGGGCATTAATAATAGGTGGGTTGGGGGAAAATACACCAAATGTAAGATATGGATTATAGTTAGTAGTAATATTTTGATGATGCTCTTTCATAGTTTGTAACAAATGTTTCATAATAATGCAAGGTGTTGGTGGTAGGGTCAAGTATGGGGGCCCTGTGTGATGATATGCATGTTTGTTTTGTAAGTTCACAGCTTTTACTATACACTTATTGTTACATATGCTCATGTTTGATACAAATTTATTTTAAAAAAAAGAAAGGCTGTTTTGTGGTCAAAATGTTTATGCTTATTCCTTAAAGTTATGCCCTATATTCTGCCATTGTAAGTCTTTTCTTCCTACCTAGCCCTTAAAGGATAGAGGGAGCCTCAACTAAAAGACAAATTCATTAACTTCCCAAACAGAAATCATGAGAAGCACTGAAAGGAAATCCTGCAAGTGATCAGAAAGATAAGCCTAGGAACAGCAGTAGTCTGGTGAGCTGCAGCAAACCTTCATAGACCAGAGGTTCAAAAGCCAGCGTCCTCTCTAAATGTCTAAGCTCTTACTCACCGACATTGTCCATTGTGACGGTCACAGATTCTCCACGCATAGGGAAGAGGGTCAAGGTGTCCTCGTGCCTCTTTCCATAGATGAATGAGTGCCCAGTAAAATGAATGATCAACATGTCATCTTGGGTTCCCACACTGCAGAAATGCCACTGGACGGTGTCATCAAAGCAGAATCCTAGTGTGGGTATGCTCTCAGGCACATAGCCATTGATAGCTGAAGGAGTAAAATATATTAAAATGCCAGACCTACGCCAACAGAAGGGTATGCATCTGATTATGCCTAAGATAAATATCCCAGTTTTCATTTGGTTGCCCAGATAAACATTACTGTGTCAAAGCAGTGATTTTCTGAGATAAGCTTTACCAGCTCTAACATGTGACTAGAAGATCAAATTCAGATTTCCCAAAGGAGAACTTGTTCTTCTAAGTTAGCCAAGGGAGAGATGTTGGGATAAAGATAAAGCCTTTCATTCACATTAATTTATTCATTCATTCATCAAATGTTTATTAAATATTTTGTGATCTATGTCCTGCCTTTAAAGATATTCTGAAAATCATCTTAGAATGTTACCCAGGATCATTCTACCTGGAGAAAAATCACAAGTAAGAAATTCATCTTCTTGACACATTAGCCACAGGGTAGGAAGTAATGTCCCTAAAAGAGAAGCATACTTAGTGCATTGGTAATTTTTATTGCCACCTCTTATCATGTGTATAAGCTATAGTTTTTATTGAAGTATTGAGTTCATAAGTTTTGGTAATTTTAAAAGGGGCACTGCTTCAGGCAGTATCTTTAGTTTCTTACTTACTAAACATGGTAACAAAATCAAAGGTGTGATTTCCATGAGGGGCAGGGTCTTTGTCCTAGTCCTAGAGCAATGCCTGGCACATAGTGTGAATTTAGAAAATATTTGTTGAATGACTGAAATAATGGGTTATTCGTTTGCTCCGCATTCTGGATGTTTTTCTACATGGTCTATATCTGCACTGTCCAATATGGTAGCCCCTGGTCACAGGTGGCTATTGTGCACTTGAAATGTGGGTAGTCTGAATTGAGATGTGCCATAAGTGTAGAATACCCACCAGATTTCAAAAAATTAGTATGAAATAAAAAATGTACTTCTCAATTTTTATATTGATTACATGTTGAAATGATCATATTTAGGATATATGGGTTTAAATAAAATATAGTGTTAAAATTAATTTCACCTATTTCTCTTTATTAATGTGGCTACTAGAAAATTTTAAATTACATAGATTGTGGCTTGTATTACATTTCGATTGGACAGCACTTGTACAGAGCTAAGATAGATTCACTGCCAAAATGAAATTATGCAAAAAAGATCTAAGAATAACCCCCTATTTGGAATTATTTGTCACGGCACCTGCCAGGTCTGACAATCCCCAGTTGTTTGATATCTGAAGCTATATGCACAGACCACGGAGAACACATTCTTGTTCATAGGATCATCCATCAGAGAAGGCAATCGTGGTAATTTTCCACTTAGAAGAACAATGGAGGGGCCCCTGGCTATTGTGGAGGTGTTTGTTTCTGGCTGGCTCTCTGAAATTGTTGTCAGACTTCCCATGGCAGTGGCTTTGAGCACTGCATTTTTAAAATGCCCAAACTCTGGCTCAAGGAATTGCTTCTGTTCTTAGTTTCTAACTGCTTACCTCAAACCTTGTGCATTGACTTTCTGAGACTCTTGGTTCCCCACACTCATTTTGCCTTATTTCAATTTGACAATCTAGCTTTAGATTGTTTCTGCCCTGGCCATAAAGCAGATTCACCCTGCACCAAATCTAGAACACCCAGATACCACTGACCAAAGCCTTCCCCCTTGCCCCACCCTGGTTCTCACTGTCCATAGTAAGTGCACTTGCATAGACACACATATACACACATGTGGAGCAGGAAACCAAGCAGGGACTTCCAAGGATAATAAGCCTTTGACCTCTTGCTGTATACAAAAAGGTTGCTATAAAGTCACCCAGGGATTTTGCCACCAAATCCCTGAATTGAATGTAAGAATAAGAGGTGCTTCCTCCATGTCTCTGCCTCTATGCACAGTTGTACTTCAGCCACAGGAGTGAAAATTGGATAGAGAAAAAACAGTGCTCCGACTTACTGCTCATGATGTTTGACTCATAAAACTTGGGGTCATCACGTTTAACCTTATCAGGACTTTCGCAAAACTTATTGATGTTGTCCTCTATGTACCAGCTCTTGTTCTCATCAAACACAGCAAACACAGCCTGCTGCTCGATGTCTGCTGCCCTCTGGAGGATGAAAGTGCTGTGTTCAGTGATTAACCTTCCAGCTGATTATCCACAACACTGACTTCTGAGAACCCAGAGAGGCACAGCTCTTAGGGCCGCTGAAGCTCACAAATTCAGGCATTTATAAGAGCCCGTCATGTACAGAGCACACGTTCAAGCCAAAGGCAATATGCAAGAGCAAACAGAGCAGATCAAAGACTAAAATACACTAACAGAAAAGTCCCATTTCACCATAGTATCTGAACATCTGTTTATCTCTGTGAATGAGCACATTTCAATCAGAGTGATTGATGGGATGTGCTCTGAGTAGTTGCAAAGGATAAAACAGAAGGCTGCAATAGGAAAGACTCGCTACTTGTTGCCTCTCCTAGTGCAATAAATCAAGGTCTTCCAAGTGCCCATTTCTGATTTTTTTTCTAGGTGTATATTTATTTTCTATGCCTTGTGATGAGACCTTGATTATAACTTAGCCTAACAGGTGTGGGAATTTTGGGTTAATAATATGAGACTATTATTCTTCAATGAAGATCAACGCATATCTTTATTCACATTCTTCTGAATAATTCAGTCTCATCAGAGATGGACAATTTTCTGGCTCCAACTTCACAAGGAATTATTTCTCCAAGTGTCTTGCTTTCAGGGAATCTCTCCTGATTGCAATTCTCTAAAAGTAACAAGGATTGATAAGTAGCTTTACAGTTTAGCCAGGTGGCATTTCACTTGAGCCCCCAAACAACTCTGTAAAATTTTTAGGAGCCAATATTATTACCCATTTGATAAAAGGAAGAAATTAATAGAGGCTAAGTGACTTACTGAAGATCACATAGCCAAGATCAACAGATTTGGAATTTAAAACCAAAACAAACTACAGTATCACACTGTAGAAGTGGTTTTTGCAGTGAGAGTCCAGATGAAGATAGACAAGACAGAAAGTAAACAAAGGAATAAATGCTATCACTTTCGAGCTGAAGAGGACCTCTTAATATTTACTGCTCTCTAGAAGGAAAAACCCCATTATTCATCAAGGGGAACCTCATCTGATCCAGCCAGAAGAAATCCCCAGAATTTCTGTAAAGTTACTTCAAGGACAAAATACCTGTATGCCTCGCTTGTCCAATGACCTGCTCTTACAAATTAAAAGTATCCCTATCAGTCCAGAGGCAATGTCCCTTGTGATGTCCACATTACTGTAGTATGGTCTTGTTAAGCACTGGGCATCGTTTTCTGTGGGTTCATCGGACTCTAGGATGTTCCACTTGTATGTATAGGTTTCTCCTGGTTGGACTGCTCTGATCATGGTGTTACTGCCTATAAAAAATGTTTTCAAAATTGTTTTCATTTGGAAAATCATTTCATGATTATAAATTAATATTTGAGCTGTCATAAGCACCAAGTAATATTGGGAAAGGAATATTCTTTTTATATTAAACTCCACTCCATAGAACCCTGGATAGAATATAGCCATTAGATATTGCTCCACTAGAGGGTGCTATGATACCGATAAAGGATATCATTTTTTTGTAATCATGAAGGTAAACAAAATCCCTGAAGTAAGGATTTGGCTGTGACTACATGTACACTATGTGACTATACTAGTCACACCACTGTGCAAGGAGGACAGTAGAAAAATATGGTAGCCGCTCAGAGATGAATAGTTTCGTCCAGTAAAAGTGAAAGATCCCAACCTGAGGTAGAGGAAGAGTTGACTTCATCTTCATAAGGAGAGAAGGTCACTCCATGAGGGTAAATGCTATGAGCGTGGCTGGCCTTATTTTTAAACACGATCTACAAAGTTAAATCAAATTCATTATTTCAGGTTTTAGGTTAGCCATGAAAATTAATATAGGATGCTAGCTTTGCATATTTACCTGCTGGATGGAATGTGTGTGTGTGTTCATGTGAGAAAACTGGTTCTGTTTACCTGAGAAGTAACCTCTTTCCATTACCTGGCAGGGCATTTGAGAGCGTTTCACTCACACATTAAGGAGGAAAATGAAAAGAGTTGTCTGATCTTAGAAGACAGGTCAGGAGAAGCGACATCTATCCCTCACAATCTATCACCTTCTACTCCAGTCCCCATCTGTTCCCCCTGGCCCCCTTTCCTTTCAGGTTGAACCACACCTTCCCTTAACTCTTTTCCTTCTCATCTCTAGACAATATTCCTTTCTGCCTACCAGATCTCTTACAACCATTGAAGCCATCTTGGCGAGGGCAGACAAATAGCCAGGTCCTGAATTTCCCATGAAGTATGTTTATACTTGCTAAGAGCAACTAAAAGAAATCAAAGGGGGGAGGGAAAGAGAAACAGAGAAAGCCTATTTTATAAATGATCAGAAAAGGCTTTGTCTGCAGGTATCTTCTCAGGCCACCCCCATGAAGAGGTGAAGGGGGAGGATGCAGGGTGCATTGTACATATCAGAGTCCTAATGAGGCACCTTGATTTTCTAAAGATAACCTTACTTTTATCTTCTGCTTGGCTGATTGTCAAAGCATTTGAATCACCTTTAATCTGTAGATTAATCTGCTTTCTAGGATTTTGTCAAAGATTTCAACCTTGATTGCTGCTCAATTCTTACCAAAAGTTTGGTGATGTGATATATTTATGTATATTTGTGTGAAGAACACTTCCGTGCTCTTAATACATATCTAAATTTACCTTTGGATCAAGACCAGTTGTCAGAGCTGCAAAGATAGACCACATCATTTTGTCCCCGTGGACTGGTTTTACTAAATTGAGTTTATGTTAATGAGAAACAGTATGTTTTAAAAACTATGCAACTTTTATTAATGGTACCGGTTAGGGACTTTGCCAAGGATGCCGTCCACTATATTACACAGCATCCTCTTTTTAAGGATCCATGAGGGAAATTTCTCTTAGGTGTCAGTATCAGGGAAAATTGTGTTTCTTTTACGGATACTGTGAATCTTGCCCTGACATATTTCTCTGTTTAATTTGACTACTAGAAAGCTTAGAACAGGAGGGACTTTCGGGAAGATGGCAGAATAGAAAGACACAGGACTCTCTTCTCCTCCAGAAAAATAGCTAGAGGACAGGCTGAAACAGCCTAGAAAAAGATCTTCTAGGGTTTAGGACACTAGGGGAAGTCTTGATACCACCCAGAGGAGAGAGAGACAAAGGAGGGAAATTGTGAATACAAAACTATGAGTTGAAACAGTGGCTGCTGCTGCCAGCACCATCCCCCACGCTAAAGACACTTTAGAATTCTTGGGCTTCTGGGCCTGAGACTACAGGCAAAGAGGTTTCCAGGGATCTACCACCCCAGGAAAAGGGAGAGAGAGGGACACAGCCTAAGGCTGACTCGCCTTCTGACCCACAAATTTGGTTTGCTGTGTTCCATAATCCCTTCCAGGCCAGGTGGGACCACACAGTGGTTTGCCCTGGGAGCTGGGGAACTACTGGAGAGATCCAACCCTCTCAATCTCCCTCACTTAGAGCTGGGACTAATTGTTGAGGATGTCCCAGGAAAGGGAAGAGAGAGGTACACAACCTAAGGCTGACTCAGCTTTTCACTCACAAAGTTGGTCAGCTGTGTCCTAGGAGCCCTTCCAGGCTGGGTGGGGCTGCACCATTGTTTGCCTTAGAAGCTGGCAAGGGGCTAAAGATATACAACCTTCCTAATCTCCTCCTCTACTAACAGGGACTGATTGTTGAGGACTCAGAGGGGAGGAAATATTTCAGACCTGGAAAAAGGGAGGTGGCTGCCAGAGAAGGCTGGAGAACTCTCTCAGAGAAAGTTTGAATTACAAGGCTCATAGCCTCCAGACAGGAAGCTCTATCACATTGATTAAGTCTGTGTTGCAACAAATAGACTCCAATCAGGCATTGAACTGAGAGCTGCCAAAGAGCACCATCTGCTGGCAGACCAAGGAAGTGCATGCAAGAAAATTAAAAATAAGTAGGAGACGCTTTTTCTGGCCTGTATAGCCTCCCTCCCGCAGGCCCTAGAAAGTGACTCTACAACCAATTACTGGGTCCAGCGACCAGTTTTGAGCAACCAGCAGGACAATCCTAACAATCAAGGTCAAGCCAAGAATCAAAGAGCAGTGGTAACACACAGCCTCCTGACACTAAATCCCCACAAAAGAGAAAGAATTGAGCATCAGAGTAAACTACATCCTAATCAGATGCCTAGATATCAGCAAAAAATTATGAGCCATACTAAGAAAATAGAAGACATGGCCCAAGAAAAGGAATGTATCAAAGAGATGCAGAATTCAAGAGAACTAATCAGTGAGATGTGCACAAATTTCCAAAATCAAATTAATGAGTTGAAGACAACATGGTTAAAGAGATAAATGACATCAAGAAGACACAGAGTGAACATAAAGAAGAATTTGAAATCCTAAACAGAAGAGTAACAGAGCTCATGGGAATGAAAGACACAATAGATAAGATCAAAAACACATATGAGGCATACAACAGCAGACTTGAAATGATAGAAGAAAAAATAAGTGATACCAAAGACAGAACAGCTGAAATTGAAGAGAAAAAAGAACAAAGAGAGAAAAGAATGGAAAAATTGAGCAGGAGCTCAGAGAGTTGAATGACAACACAAAATGCAACAATATATGTGTGATGGGAGTTCCAGAAGGAGAAGAGAAGGGAAAAGGGGCAGAAAGAGTATTTGAGGAATTAATAGCTGAAAACATCCCAACTCTCACGAAAGAAATGAACTTATATGTCCAAGAAGCACACTGTACCTCAATCAGAATAAGTTCAAATAGACTTACTCCAAGACACATACTACTCAGAAAGTCATATGTCAAAGATAAAGAGAAAATTCTCAGAGCAGCAAGGGAGAAGCAAACTGTCACGTACAAGGGATGCCCAGTAAGACTTAGTGCAGATTTCTTTTCAGAAACAATGGAGGCAAGAAGTATTTCAGTATTAGGATACTGAAAGAGAAAAACTGCCAGCTGAGAATTCTTTATGCAGCAAAATTGTCCTTCCAATATGAAGGTGAGTATAAAATATTCACAAACAACCAGAAACTAAGAGAGTTTGCAAATAAAGAATCCACCTTTGCTAGAAATATTAAAGGAAGCCTTAGAACCTGAAAGTAAAAGGCAGGAGAGAGAAGCTTGGAGGAGAGTTTAGAAGAAAGAATAGCAGAAAGAAGACCCAAAGAGTAAAAAAACAGACAAAAATAAGATAAGACATATGAAAACCAAAGAACAAAATGGAGGAAGTAAATAGTGCATTTACAGTAATATCCTTGTATGTTAATGGATTAAACTCCCCAATCAAAATATACAGACTGACAGAATGAAGGAAAAAACATCAGCCATCCATATGCTGCTTACAAGAAACTCGCCTTAGACCCAGGGATACAAACCGGCTTAAGGTGAAAGGTTGGAAAAAGATACTCCGTGCAAATAGCAACCAGAAAAGAGCAGAGGTAGCCATACTATCAGAGAAAACAGACTTTAAATGCAAAAAAGTTTTACAAGATACAGAAGGCCATTATACATATTTATTATATATTAATAAAAGGGACAATCTACCAGGAAGATATAATAGTCATATATACCCAGGGTACCCCAAAATACATGAGACAAACTCTGGGAAAACTGAAGGGGAAAATAAACATCTCTGCAACAATCGTTGGAGACTTCAACACCCCATTCACATCATTAGATAGAACAACTAGACAAAAGATCAACAAGAAAACAGAAATTAAACAATATGATAAATGAGTTAGACCTAATGGACATATATAGAACACTGCATCCAAACTTGGTGGGTTATACATTCTTCTCAAGTGCCCGTGGATCTTTCTCCAGGATAGACCACATGTTAGGGCATAATGCAGCTCTCAATAGATACAAAAAGACTGAAATTATACAAAGCACCTTCTCAAATCATAATGGAATGAAACTGAAAATCAATAATAGACAGGAAAAAGTAAATTCGCAAATGTGTGGAGGCTGAACAACACACTCCTAAATAATCAGTGGGTCAAAGAAGAAATTACAAGTGAAATCAGTAAATATATTGAGACAAATGAAAACAAGAACACAATATATCAAACTTATGGGCTACAGTGAAGGCAGTCTTGAGAGGGAAATTTATAGCCCTAAAAGCCTATATTAAAAAAAAAGAAAGAGCTAAACTCAAAGATTTAACTGAACAACTAGGGAAACTAGAAAAAGAACAGCAAACCAATCCCAACGCAAGCAGAAGGAAAGAAATAATAAAGATTAGAACAGAAATAAATGAAATTGAGAACAAAAAACAATAGAGAAAATCAACAAAACCAAAACCTGGTTCTTTGAGAAGATCAATAAAATTGACAAACACTTAGCTAGACTAACAAAGAAAAAAAGAGAGAAGAAGCAAATAAATACAATCAGAAATGAAAGGGAGGAAGTTACAAATGACCCCACAAAAATAAAAAGAATCATAAGAGGATAACATGAAAAACTGTATGCCAACAAACTAGACAACCTAGATGAAATGGGCAAATTCCTAGATAAGCACAATCAACCTACACTGATGCTACAAGACATACAAGAACTTAAGAAACCAATCACATTTAAGGAGACTGAATCCATCATAAAAAAATCTCCCAGCAAAGAAAAGTCCAGGACCAGATGGCTTCACATCTAGATAACCTAGATGAAATGGACAAATTCCTAGAAATGCACAAATAACCTACATTGACTCTACAAGAAATACTGAAACTCAATAAACCAATCACAAGCAAAGAGATTGAATCAATCATCAAAAATCTTACAACAAAGAAAGTCCAGGACCAGAGGGCTTCACAGGTGAATTCTACCAAGCATTCTCAAAATGCATTAACACCAATCCTGTTTAAACTCTTCCAAAAAATTGAAGAGGAGGGAAAATTACCCAACATATTTTATGAAGCCAACATCACCCTAATACCAAAGCCAGATAAAGATACTACAAGAAAAGAAAATTACAGACCAATCTCTCTAATGAACATAGGTGCAAAAATTCCCAACAAAATACTTGCAAATCAAATCCAACAGCATATCAAAAGACTTATACATCATGACCAAGTGGGATTTATTCCTGGTATGCAAGGCTGGTTCAAAGTAAGAAAATCAATCAATGTAATACACCACATTAACAAATTGAAGGAAAAAAACCACATGATAATCTCATTTGAGGCAGAAAAGGCATTGGACAAAATCCAGCATCTGTTTTTGATAAAAACACTTCAAAAGATAGGAATATAAGGAAAATTCCTCAAATTTATCATATATGATAAAAGGCATATATGAAAAACCCACAGCCAACATCATACTCAATGGGGAAAGGTTGAAAGCTTTCCCTTAAGATCAGGAACAAGACAAGGATGTCCACTGTCACCATTGTTATTCAGTATTGAACTAGAGCCCTAGCTAAGCCCTAGCTTAGACAAGAAAAAAAATTAAAGGCATCCAAATAGGAAAAGAGGAAGTAAAATTCTCACTGTTGCGGATGACATGATCCTGTACTTAGAAAATCCTGAAGTATCCACAGCAAAGCTACTTGAGCTAATACATGAGTTCAGCCAAGTGGCAGGATATAAGATCAACGTGCAAAAATCAATGATGTTTTTGTACACTAGTATTGAACTATTTGGAGGAAATTAGGGGGAAAATTCCATTTTCAATAGCAACAAAAGTACTCAAATACCTAGGAATTAATTTAAACAAAGCAGTACAGGACCTATATGCAGAAAACTAAAAAACAATGCTAAGAGACATTTTGAAAGACCCAAACTAATGGAAAGACATTCCATGTTAATGGATTGGAAGAATAAATATCATGAAAATATCAATTTTACCAAAACTGATTTACAGATTTAATAGAATACCAGTAAAGCCCTCAATAGCTTACTTTACAGAATTAGAAAAGGCAATTACGAAATTCATTTGGAAAGAAAAGTGCACCCAAGTACCCAAAAGCATTCTTAAAAAAGAAGAGCAACGTGGGAGGAATTTCACTGCCTTACCTTGAAACATATTACAAAGCTACAGTGGTCAAAACAGCATGGTACTGGCATAAAGATAGACACATAGATCAGTGGATAGAACTGAGAACCCAGAAATAAACCCTAATCTATACAGCCAACTGGTTTTTGACAAGCCTACTAAGTTAATGTTAACAGGACAAAGAGTCTCTTCAACAAATGGGGCTGGTACACCTGGATATCTATAACCAAAAGAATGAAAAAGGACCCCTATCTCACCCCCCTATACAAGAATCAGCTCAAAATGGATCAAAGACCTAAATATAAAAGCCAGGACCATAAAACTACTAGAAGAAAATGTAGGGAAACATCTTCAAGACCTTGTAGTAGGTGGTGGTTTCTTGGATCTTACACCCAAAGCATGTGCAACAAAAGAAAAAAATAGATCAATGGGACCTTCTCAAAATTAAACACTTTTGCACCTCACAGGACTTTGTCAAAAGGGTGAAAAGGCAGCCAACTCAATGGGAGAAAATATTTGAAAATCACATATCCGATAAGGGTTTAGTATCCAGGATATATAAATAGATGTTACAACTCAACAATAAAAAAAATGAACAACCCGATTAAAAAATGGGCAAAAGACTTGAATTTGTCCAAAGAAGAAATACACATGGCAAAAAATCACACGAAGAAATGCTCAAATTATTAATGATTAGGGAAATGCAAATCAAAACTACAATGAGGTATCATTTCACACCTATCAGGCTTGAATAGACATTTGTCCAAAGAAGAAATACAAATGGCAAAAAATCACATGAAGAAATGCTTGAATTACTAATGATTAGGGAAATGCAAATCAAAATTCAATGAGATATCATTTCACACCACTATTAAAAAGACAGAACTACAAGTGTTGGAGAGGATGTGGAGAGATAGGAACACTTATTCACTGTTGGTGAGAATGCAGAATGGTACAGCCACTGTGGAGGACTGTTTGGCAGTTCCTAAAGAAGTTGAATATAGACTTACCACATGACCCTGAAATACCACTACTGGGTATATACCCAGAAGAACTGAGAGCAGTGACAACAGACAGACATCTGCACACCGATGTTCATAGCGACATTATTCACAATTGCCAAATTTGGAAACAACCCAGGTGTCCATCAACAGGTGAATGGATAAACAAACTGGCATCTATTCACACAATGGAATATTATGCAGTTGTAAGAAGAAATGAAGTCGTAAAGCATATGACAACATGGATGAACCTGGAGGACATTATGTTGAGCGAAGCAAGCCAGACACAAAAGGACAAATACTGTATGATTGTGTTATTATGAACCAAATATATTGTGTAACATATTGTATGATTCAAAAAAATTTTATATGTATCCAGTACACACACACACAAAGAAAGCTTAGAACAAAATTTGCAGACAAATTTATAAGATTATACTGTATGTGTTTCATTATGCTTATTTTATCCTTGGCTTTATTTGCTTTGTCCCCATGTTATCCTCCCCCTTCCCACCATTAAATGGACTCTGTTTTATTCCTTCATAATTTGATAAACTGTCTTAGATCCTTCCTTTTTATCGGTTAGGGTATAAATAAATGCAAGTAATAAAAACTAAAAACTATATTTGAATTTAAACATATAAGGCATATACAGTCACCTTTTTCTTTTTAAAATAAATAACCAAGTACTTTATAATCATTCACTACTTAATTTCTTTCATGGTTCTGTATTATTGTTACTTACTTTGAGTGTGTCTCTGACTTGAGCTCTGATTATAGGACCCAAAATCCCATCTTCTTGGTTATTCTCCATGCGTTTGGTGAAGGACTCGTCTTGATACTGTTTATAGACAACCTTCTTATAATGCTTTCCAATTTGGTTTGAGAAATTATCCAAGTGCAGAGATCTGTATTTTCTAAGTGAAATGAAATTTTAAAAAATAAGCCACTTTCTCAAGTAGAGATCCCAGTAGGTTGGGGAAACCCTTTTCCTTAGAAATTCTGCTCTTGGGTTATCTAAAATGCTTGTTCTATTTTTAAAAATTACTAATATAATTTACAAAGTCCTGATGTCAATCTAGTTGGCAAACTGGAGACCTCTGAGCTGTCTCTTCCACCCTGACAAAGTTATAGATAACTGTTTAGAAACAGCTTTTTTTTATCTTGTCACTGTTTGTTATAGTAGACCCTAGTTATCTCTGAGGAAAGGTAAACACTGGCTGAAAGGATAGGATACATTGGGAATTTTCCTAAGGTCTTTCCCATCATTTAATCTTTTCTTTTAAAAAAACATTTTTTATTTTGAACTTCTTTCAAACATATGAGACAGTTACAGAAAACTCCAGTATACCCCCATTTGATTTTATGTCATAGTGTGGAGCTATTTGGGTATAAACTGTTTGGAGTTCATTGAGAGTCTTAGATGTGTTTCATTACATTTGGGAAGTTTTCAGCCATTATTTCTTTGAATATTCTCTCTACCCCTTTCTCTCTTTCTTCTCCTTCTGGGACTCATACATGCACATATTGGTACTCTTGATGGTGTCCCACAGGTTCTGTTAACTTTTCTTTGCTCTTCTTTCTGCTCCTTAGACTGGATGATTTCAATTGTCCTATCTTCAAGTTCTCTGATTCTTTCTTCTGTCAGCTCCAATCTGCTGTTGAACCTCTCTAGGGATTTTTAAATTTCTGTCTTCAGCTCGATTTGGTTTTTCTTTTTAAGTAATCATCTCTCTATTGACATTTTGTGTTCATCTATTGTTTTCCTGTTCTCCTATAGTCCTTTGTCTATATTTTCCTTTAGCTTTTGAGCATATTTAGGACTATTTTTAAAAAGGGTTTGTCAGGTTTGTCTCAGGTCTGATCCTCCTGACTGAAGGTTTCTAAGGCTTTATTCTTCTCCTTTGCCTGGGCCATCACTTCCTGTTTTTTTGTTTTGGTAATCTTTTGTTGAACCTGGACATTTTGATATTTTAATATGTTATAGCTGGAATTTAGACTCTGAGGCATCTGTCCCTTAAGCTTATATCCAGCTAATGTTATGACAGAGCTTTCCCTGAAGGCCAGGAACTAACAACAAAAGACCCCACCTTTCCTAGTCTTTGCGGATTGACCCGAGCAAGCCCTCCCTTCAGAGGCTCTCAATACAGTGAGTTTAGAGAATAGCTTGAGACCAAAGCAGAGGGTTTCCCTGATCCTTTCTATGCATGCACAATGTAGTCCTAGGAATTCCCCCGTTTATACAGATTTGAGTGTCCCCACTTCCCTAGGAAGCAGTTTCCTCATGGACACTGCACCATATGCCCTCAGCCAGCAATCCTTGCCCCAGGCAGCCACGACTTGACCATTCTTCCATGGTGTTCTGTAGGAGAGTTCTGCGAGTTGCCTTCTACAGGCAGGGCAAGTTCAGGGATGGCATGCCTGAGACGATGCATGCCTGAGGCTGTTAACAGACAGATTGGACCAGACATACACGCTCCCAGTATGGGCATGAAGGTTACTTTGCTTCCTCCAGAACTGGAACAGGGGAACCACACCGGGAGCATGGACAGGTTCTGCGCTAAGACAGAGAGGGGTTGTGGGAGGGACCAGACTTTTTCTTCACTCAGCACTTGCCCTGTTACTGCAAGCCTTTCACCATTTTTGGAGCTTAGAGAAAGATGTTCCTGCCAATTCTTGCTGGTTGTTCAAAACTTCTGTGGGGAGACGGAGCCCTGAAGCTTCTCATTTTGCCATCTTGATTGGGGCTGAGCTCCATCATCATTTAATCTTTAATCCCTTCTTGGCTTTCCAGGTATTTCTTAATCTCTAAAAGCACTTTCCCACTCCAGGCAGCTTTCACTAATTTAATAGACATAGTCATGTGCTGTTGGGCTATCCATCCCTTCTACCGTCCACCCTATCCTGGCTGCCAGCTGAAAAGCCACTACCTTCACTCATTTTCTGTAGCTCCTGAGATCATTGACTTTGGGGCAGCAACATGAATCACTTTTACCCTCAGTGCTGTTTATTGTCCTACATTGCAAAAGCAGAAGTTCCTTTATAGAGGTTATCTAGTTTATGCATTTATTTTGCACAGTTTTATACTGCCCTGACTCTTGTCAGAGAGCTCTGTCTCATCTGTCATAATTATATGATCTTGAGCAATCTTATTCTTCACTCTTTTTCTTAGTTTAGTTTTTTGAATAGGAAATATATTCCCATGATTTTGATTACAGTAAAAATCTCACTCACAACCTGTATCCCCTTACTCTACCTCCTGAGCCTTAATCACTTGATTAATTTTATGTGTACAATTCCAGAGTACCTTTTTCAGATATATACAAATATTACTTGTAGATAAACAAATATAATTGTTCCTATCCCCCACTTCTTTAACAAAAGTCAGGTATTTATACACACTCTGCTATACCTTGACTTTTTACCTTAACAATGCATCTTAGAGAAATTTTTATGTTAGTACATAGTGTTTGCATCCTTTTTTATAGATGTATAGTATACTATTGAATAGATGTACTATAATTTATTAAACCAGGTTCCTATTGATGGATATTTGGGTTGTTTCTCACCTTTTGTTACTGCTAACAGATTCATTGCTAACGGCAATGAATGCCCTACATACATCCTTTCACCTGGGAGCAAGTAGATCTGTGTAGTAAATTCCCAGGGTGAGACTGCTGGGTCAAAGTGTATATGTGTTTATAATTTTAATACATATTGTCAAATTATCCTCTAGAAGGGTTATACCAATTTATCCTTCCACTGGCAATATATGAGAATGCCTGTTTCTCACAGCTTTGCCAACATTTTATGTTGTCTGGACTTTTGTAAGTCTGATAGGTGAAAAGTGGTATTTCAGTGAATTTTTTGCCTTTATTTTGTGTTTTTATTCAGTGAAGTTTTGATTTGCATTTCTCTTATTATGACTGAACTTGAACATCTTTTCAGAGCTATTTGAATTTCCAAATTTGTTTACCTCTCACACCCATTTTCCTCATCTGTAAAAGAGAAATAATATAGTATCTACCCATTGAATTGAAGAGAAGCCCTTGGAAAGGTTTTAATACAGTGCTTGGTGCTTGGCAATAGCAAGCATTCAACAAAGGGTAGCTGCTATTATTGTTGTTGTTGTCATTAGGCTGAGTTCCCTTGGTGAGTCTGAGGTGATTCTGGATTGATCTGCACAAGAAGACCTGAAGGGAAACCAACACACGGAGCCCCTTGAGAGCTGTCGACTCATGACCCTCCACGTATCTTGCACCCTATGGAACATATCTTAAACCTTTGCACAGTGGTGAGAAACCAATGACTCACTTGTCCATATTCGCTGGTATTACAGGTGCATAGTCCCAGATGACTTCCTCTGCAGCAATGAAGTATTCCCATCTCTTAATGTGCCGCCTCTGGTCGCGAGTTAGAGTCTTAGGATTCCTAGTTTTCTTTGGGCAATTTTTAATGTCAATATAAGCCTGCATCCCAGCTGATTTAGGAAATAAAGAAGACAGTGAAAAAATTAGAAAGAAGAAATTAAGATCAAGTAAAATGCCTATCTCTTAAATTATTTATGTGGAAGGATTAAATAACAGTAAGCATAATGCTCAGTCAACTTTTGGAAAATTGTGGTTTGGAGCTTTTTTAGTGGAGTAGAGAAAGGAACAGACATTAAAAAACAAAAACAAATAAACAAAACAACAACAACAAAAACAAAAACACCAAGAGAATTAGAGGGAGAGAGAAGACAAGAACTTGGAAAGATTTCCTTTGTTTCTCCCAAAAGCAGGCAGATTTCTTGCAATTTCCAGGCCCTTAAAGCCCTGTGACTTTGGTCTTGTGGAATTCTCATTTGCCCTGTTATCTCTTTCTTCATCTCTAAAATGAGAGCAATACTAATACTTCCCTCATGAAATTGCTATTAGCAACTAAATGTTAACATGTAAAATATAATAGTGCCTGGCACATAAGTCCTCCAAATGTTAGGTTTGTTGTTTTATTATTATTAGACCCTCTATCTTCTAGGGATATGGCAATTTCATTACTTCAAATATAGTTTTGACTGTTCAGTTCAAAAAGAAAATGAAATGATCCCATGAGGCATTTCTTTCTTATGTACATTGCTTATGCACATAATTTTGGCAACAAAATGGCTTCCTATAGTGGGATCGTTTTATTAGAATTTAGTGTCTTTTCACACAAACCCTCCTCCTACCAGTTTTAAAGCAAAAATGTGTAGTGGAACAATTAATTATTTTGTTTACATGATGCCAAATAACAACCTGGGCTTTTTTCCTACCTGAATTAACTAATGTTTTTTATTTTATTTTTTATTTTTAAAGTTTTTTTGTGAGTGGGAAAATTCTATTATTTATTGACAGATTAACCTGTGATATGCAAAACTGCCTTGCTTCAGACCTACTTCTATAAATCTTATGTCTTAATTTTTTTTTTATTGTGGGTAAAAATCAAATTTTTCACAATACATACCAATATTTGTAAAATGATACATAAATATATATGCATATATGTGCATTTGCTTACAAAAATGTGTGTGTGTGTGTATATGTATATATATATTTTTAAAGGTGCTTAGATTATCTAAATATTACACAGAAACTGCAGGGATTCCCATGTAGTTCTTTAAAACTCACCCAGTAATGTTCTTTATTATTTTTTTATTTTATTTTATTTTTTTTTGTCAGTGATTTACAGTATAGTTTACAATTTAGATGATACAGTTAAATAATTTTGATGATATTTACCATGTCCTGTGTCCATTACTGAAAGGTAATGAAAAACCTTCCCCATGACCACCAAACAACCCATTAGATCTTGACTGTTCCCTTCTCCCCAGCCCCCCAGGGCCCGGGATACCCCCCTCTCCCAACCCATGGAATGTCAAGATTCACAGTTACATGCCCTGGGGATTTGAACCGCCCCTTCCTAATCCACCCACCCTCCAGTGCTGCACCACTTGCCAGTAATGTTCTTTAAAACTCACCCCTCAGCTATTTAGGTATTACGTGTGATCTCTGTGCCAGGCACTGTCCTCATCTCATTATAAAAGGTAATCTTTTTATGTTAAAACTCTTGCTCTTTCCAGAACCTGGTGCTTCTATAAATTTGCAAATAAATGGTTGTGGGTCAAGAAGTACTATTTTCCTGTAACATTTATGTCCTTCCTTCCTTTTTCCTTCCAAGGATGTAGGAACCTCTTCGGTTTTCATGTCACTTTTTGCTTTTTGTCGATGCCTCTACTTCTTCCACCCCAACCTATCAGTTATAAATCTGAGAGCAGAGTATCTAAATTCTATTTTCAGGGACCAAGGCATGTATGTCTGGGGTAAGAGCAAAGGAAGAGGTGGTTAGTGTCTTGGAAGACAGGGTCCTACATTCAGAAGCAAGGCTGTTAGAGAAATTTCCTTGCCTTGAAAATGTTTTGAGATGAGAGAAGATATGGACCACCTTCCCTCTGGGCTCACGGTCATGTTTGCAGTAGTGGACGTAGCACTGACGAGGGTGATGGCCGAGATCTTATGATGGTTCTGCTCCAGAACCTGTCCATTAAAATGAATGGAGAATAATTCTGGCCCAGAGCTCATTCCAATCAGATGCCAACTGATGTGGTCATAGGCACAAACCATTATATCTGAGAGAGGGAGAGATGGGGCCAAAGCAGGCAGTCAGTTTAGCAATCTGTGATCAAAACTTCACTCACCAAAAACATACTGAGCATCTGCTATGCATCAGGCATTGTGCAAGGTTCTGGAGGTGCAGATGCTTTGAAGATCGTTCTTCTCCAGGGGAAATAGACATTTGGGTCACGGGCGAGAAAAGCAATCACTATTCTCTGCAATAAGTGGCATTATAAAGGCCAGAATAGAATTGGATGGGAGCCCAGAAATAGATGTTAGTTCAGAAACACAAGGACTGCTATGAGATTAGACCAAGAAGGGAACTAACTAGGGTCACCAACCATCCTTGTTTACCTGGGTCTGTTACCCTAGAATCATGCTGGGCGCAGCCGGAGGGAGGCACCAGAGCCTCCTATAGGGCTGAGTTTAAGGGCTTAATCCTGTTAGCTGGAGAGAGGTCAAAGCTTTGCTGCTTTGCTGCAGGGGAAGATGGGAGGACGTTTTGAGAGTTTTCTATTGATTCTTCACACACTTGTTAATTTTTTTTTTTTTTTTTTAAGTAGGTACCAGGGATTGAACCTGGGATCTCATACATGGGAAGCAGGTGCTCAACCACTTGAACTATATGCGCTCCTCTGTTAATTATTTTAATGACATGGCAATGGGTTATACCCTCTTAAAATGCAATGGAGCATTTCATGGATGGGGTAATGAGAACTGAGTAGAAAAGCTAATTCTGTTTCTTCTTTGCTCCAAAGTGACCAGGAAAATGCTTATTTGCTTTATAGGAGATTTCAACCCTGGCTTCTTTCCTTGGCTTGAGTTTAAAATTTCATATCAATAATCACTAGATACTAGATAATGGGGCTGAGATTCAGTCTCTTGCCCATGGAAGGGTTTGCCTTTTTTCAGTAAACCATTGCAACAGGACAGGGATTCATGGTGTCACTGGTGAGAACAAGAAGTTAGAACCTGAGACAGGTAGGAGGCTTCAGTGGAAGCATTTATCCACTCCAAAGAAATGCTTATATTGAACTCAACAATTAACATCTGTATTACCATTTATCATATATATTTAATTTATATTTATCCATAAGGGAGAAGGTTTTTGTAAGCATTAACTCTTCTCAGTTTCTACTATCAACATTTTCCTACCCTGACCTTCTTAGCCCCAAATACTCTCTTCTTCAAATATAATCTTATAAACTCTCTGCTATGATTAAGTTATTAATTTATATTTCTGTGCATATGGTTTGCTTCTTTTGGCTTCCATGTGTTTACACTTATTATTCACTCTGCCAGGAGACAGATACAATCTCTCTTTTGAACACCCCCTCCAAGGGGCCATAGTACTGGATATGTTATTTTATAGGTAAAGCTAACCTTTAAAAACCCTCACACCAGGATATGATTAATCCTTTTTTGTAAGCATACACATTGGGATTACTGGTTGCCAAGGACCACACTAAGGTAGAGAAGTAAAGGAGATTTGAACCTAGATGTCGTAAAGCAGAGGTTAGTTAACTAAGCTTCAGGTTTACATTCTTCTGGTTTCCCATAGCCAGAATTCATGGGTTCAGGAATCAAGGGGTGGAAATGGGAGTGGCACCACTCACTGTTACCCCTAGTGACCCACTAGGAAAATCTTTGCTTCTTGTCCCCACAACCTTAAGCTCTGTTGGTCTATAGGTCTTAGTTCCAAAAGGAGCAGTGCTGCTACCTGGGAACACAACAATGATTCCATTGAACTGGAAATTAAGACTGTTACCTGGCCACTTTGGACTCGTCATGCCTCTGAATCAACAGGCAAAGAAGGGAATTACTGTACTGGCTGGGGTGATTGATCCTGACTATCAAGGGGAAATAGGACTGCATCTACATAATGGGGGTAAAGAAGAGTTTGTCTGGAATACAGTAGATCCTCTAGAGCATCTCCTAGTACTGCCATGCCTTGTGATTAAAGTCAATGGAAAATTGCAACAACCCAATTCAAGCAGGACTAACAATGGCCCAGAACCCCAGCCAGCTGAAGTGCTTGCTGAGGGTAACAGGAATATGGAATGGGTAGTGGAAGAAGGTAGTGATAAATATGAACTGTGACCGCGTGACCAGTTACAAAAAAAGGATTGTAATGGTCATGAATCTTTTTTCCTTGTTTTGTTATAAGTATGATTGTATATGTACACAAAATGAATACTTTTGTTTTCTTCCCTAACTTTTTCCCTTATCAAATGACATAAGTTGTATTAGTTTCATGTCATAATATTTAAGGATATCAAGTTTAAGAGTGAATATTACCCAAGGACTTGCACCCTATTCTGTAGGGAATTAATGCATTTCTGGCTGTACACAGGACAGTTAAATATTGTTAGGCAGAAATATTTATATGCATGTCTGTTACTATTTTTATTTAGAGATTAAATATGGTTTAAGATGATGTTCTTGTTTGTCAAGTTGACAAGGGGTGGACTGTGATGGTTAGGCTAATTTGTCAGTCAACTTAGCCAGGTCATTGTGCCTTGTTGTTTGGTCAAGCAAGCACTGAGCTAATTGTAATACAAGGGCATTTATGGACTTTAGTGATCATGAGTTTACTGCATAGATGGCTGATTATATCTACAATCAACCAGGGAGATTGCTGTCGGTAATGAGTGACATTTTATCCAATCAGTTGAATGCCTTAAAAGGGGAAGTGAGTTCAGCATTTAGAGAGAATTTTCCAGCTTGATTTTGGACCACCAACATCTCCTGGGAACTCATCAAGGACCTTCATCAGAGTCCCTGGTTTGCAGCCTGCCTGCAGAATTTGGACTTGTGCATCCCCCTGGTCATGTGAGAGGACTTTATAAAATCTCATACTGTTTACAGATATCTCTTGTTTATTCTGTTTTCGTACAGAACTCTGACTAATACAAACTCTGAATCAAAATCAAGTCACATGAAAAAAAAAAGAGTCACATGAGTGTGTCTTTACCCAGGTGGAATATGGAGTCAACTGAAATAGAATACAATTTAAAAGCAACACCCAGACCCCAAGTCTTGACAATTTTAAAAATTTTCAGTAAGAGAAGGGAGGCGTTTATAATTTTAAGACATAGAGAATGGCCTCTGAGAAGCTTAATATTTTGTAAATATGGTTGATTTAATAAAAGAATTTGGGCACAGAGTCATTTTTCCATTTATTCAGGCTGGTATTATACCCGGGCTCTTTGGTTCTAAGTCAGCTCTACCAGATAGAGGTAGAAATGGTATAGATGGGAGTCAACATTGTGTTTTGTTTTAAAAATAACAGTCACTATGATTTTGCTCTCTTGCAACAGTCTAGATGCCAATGGAAAGAGAAAATATCCTACATGCCATTAATTGTTACTCATCCATCACCTTTTGAAATGCTAGTCAGTTTTTTTTGTATGTTGTGGATTTCTTCTAATGTCCTGTTCATCTGCACTGCAGGTATCTTTATTGTATTCTTCCTGCTTGACCCTTCTTGCTAGACATTGACCTTGAACTTTTGCCCTACAGGGCTTCACATGTAGCAGGTGTGGTCGCCATGCATTAGGAACCACAGATCTCACTGGGTAAAGCTCAGCTGATTTCCTGAAAGTCTTCCTGGAGTTTCAAGCTGAGCTGAAACCTGCTCAGAGCATCACACTTGAAAATGCAGCACACTCCTTGTCTTAGCTAGCTTCCAATTTGTCTGCAGTACTTGCTGGTTAACAAAAAGATGATAAAATTTTGAGAACCCACTACTATGTTACATTCCCTTTCTGATCAGGAGTGGAAAAACAGCAAGTATGGTCAACTTTCCTAATACTTTGAGGAAAACAACAGAACCAAAGGGATTCCACTGTTGGGGCATGCACCCCACATGTTACCTGGCAGCGTCCCATTCACATAGCCATTGACTGTGTACATTAGAGATGATGACTGGTTCCAGCTCTTGCTTTCATCAAACACAGCAAACATCAGCACATGTTGCTTATCAAACATCTTCTGAGTCCCGTCTCCCATTAGGGTGCCTATGACAGAAAAGACATGCTTTTTAACAGCATCTCAGAAGACTCTGGTTAGCTATTTCTAGATAGCAAAGAGCTTAAGGCAACTTGGAGCTCTTATTTAAAAAAAAAACAAAAACCAGCATCTTTATCAAGAAATAATGACTGGGGGCCTAGTAAAACCCTGGTGCCACATTGTTTTCTCTAGCAATGTGTAGCTTTGGGAACACAAAGCTTTTCACATAGAAAGAAAGCATAGGTGACTGTCAAGACTTTAGTAAAATGTCCATTTCCTCCAGTATCAATAGGCCAACACATAGGTACCTTACCTCAGAAGGTAAAAGCATCACACCTTAAGTTTAATGTGGCCATCTTTTTTGTACATGCAATGGGACACTAGAGAATTGGTTGAGAGAGGATAGGTATTGATCTATTCTCATTTGAAGAAAAAATGCTGCCAATGGTAAAATGAAAGAAGAGCCTTCTATGCCATTGCAAAATCTTATTTTTCAGGCACTGAAAAAATGTATTTGTGGAAGGAATAAATGAATTAGGAGTGTATTATGTACAGTATATGTATTGTATATATACAGATGGTGAGTCTATCGCATTATTCTTCAGTGTACAGTTAGTGTTGCTGATTTTTTATGAAAAAATGAGATAAACTCTCTTCAGGTAGAATGAAAATCCAGCTTGTACCCAAGAAGACTAGCCAATGAAATTTCCTGTAAAGTCAGTTGCTTGTATTTGAAACCTACCACTTAAAACATTCAGCTTGTTTATTAAAAAAGGAAGATGAAGTTTTGTTAGTCATTCAAAGCTCTTTCAAGCACTCTCCAACCCAAGTACAGGCTGCTATGCACTTTCAAAAACACTTTGGCCTCAAGGAAAATGTTACAGATCACACAGAGATGGCATCAGAACATACCCTTAGATAAGCATTTACTTGGGAGAGGATCCCAGTACTGAGATGAAGGAAGGATTGGACCAAACTGAGGAAGATTCAAAATCTTCAAATCTCAGCTGTTTCTTCCCTTGTCAAACAGTGATCTGGTTTTTACCCCTTCTCCGTCTGCTTCAGGTACAAAAGGGTACGCAGATGCTCCAAACCCTCATCCCATATAGAACTCCTCATCACTAAAACATTTTTGTTGCTGCTTAATCTTTTTTTTCCCCTTACCTTTCTTACAGATAAGCAGAGGTCCAATCAGTCCAGAGTTGAAGTCCTGTACCAGGTTGACATAGGAGTAATAGATATGTGTGAGGCATGGTGGGTCATCATGTGTGGGTCCACTGTCCTCTGTGATGATCCACTCATAGGTATATTCTTGGCCGGGAGCTACAGCATCATCCAGCCTCTCCTCAGGGAATGTGTGGTCACGGTAAGAAGCACCTGGAGAAGTAAAAGTCAGTTTCTGAGGACTACTTTTTAAAATCATTTTCAAATATGAGGGAATCTAAGATAAGCTCTATGCGGATGTATATGGTCTTTTATAGTGAACTTTCATATTCGGAAGTATTCACATCTACCCATTTCTATGCCCATATAATTATAAAGGCTTTGATACCATGGTTATCAGGAGTAAGAAATGTTACTAGTAAATTATTTAAGGTTCAGCAAGTTAATTTTCCAGGGTTATCTAAATAATTCTTATTTGAATATAACCAAGGAGTTGAGTTACCCTTGATCAATAAATTGTCTCAGAATATAAGAATAAGTTTATTTTCCCTATGTGACTTGAGGAGAAAGCTTATGCTTTACTTCCTGCTAGCATGGGGAATGAGTACACTCAGAGCTGTATAATATTATTTTGTTTTGCTCTATATTTCATATCTTCTTTCTACCGATCCCAACCTGTGCCACCCTCAGTCCTGTTTTATCTCTTTACCACAGAGTCTCACAGCCTATCTCCTACCTGCAATCTGGTTGTCCTGGTGAATGTGGACTGTACCTATCCTCTGAAGTTCAGATGTCCTACTTCTGTCCTTTGTGCACCAAACGTATAGAATAAAAAGTATACTTGACTTTCCCTACCGGTGGGGGAGGGGAAGGATGTAGGAATGAGATTTCCTTTTTGAATAGGGGGAATTCAGAAGCTCAGGAGTAAAATAAGTGCAGAGGGCTGGGTAGGCTTTGAACAACAAAAACATGTGGCTAGAGATGGAGCAAATGAGTCAGGAAGGGGAGAGAGCTGTGTCATAAACAGCCAAGTGGGATGAGCAGTCTCCCTTGCCTGAGGCATTCCTCATTTAATTAGATGAAAGTTTCATTATCTTCAGCTGGTGTCAGAATTTATCCTTGGGATGGAGTTATCTTTGTTTGGTACAATATCTTAATAAATTCCTTGAGGTGAAGGTGAGAGCCTCAGAGTGTGGGTGTGAGCAGACAACAATGATCAGGAAAAAAAAGAGCTAAAATGTTTTACCTGATGGGGCTAAAGGACTTTTGGAAACTATTTGCTTTGAAGACAGAAATGCTTAATATTTTTCTCTTTTGTTCATCGTTATTGAGGTTTAATTTGCATACAGTAAAATTCACCCACTTTAAGTATAAAATTTGATGAGTTTTGACAGATGTTTACAGTTACTACTACCACATTCAATTTACAGAACAGTTCCAGGTGCCTTTTCCAGCCAATACCCTCCCCTGCCTCCTCACCCCAGTCAACCGCTGATCTGCTTTCTGTTAGTATAATTTTGCCTTTCCACAATGTCATATAAATGGAATCATCACTGTCTACTCCTTTGTGTCTGGCTTCTTTCACTTAGCTAATGCTTTAGTGATTCATTCATGTTTTTGTGTGTAAGATTAGTTTGTTCCTTCACTGAGAAGTATTCCACTGAGGGAATATACCACGAGGAACATTCAACAGTTGGTGGACATTTGGGGCTCTCCAGTTTGTGGCTGTTATGAATAAAACCGTTATGAACATTTATGCACATGTCTTTAGAAATATATTTAAATGTTCTCTTGGGTAAATACCTAGGTGTGGTATTATTTGTGTGGGGGGGTATGTCTAACTTTAGAAGAAATTACTATACTGTTTTCATGCAAATGTAAGAGAATTCTAGCTGTTAAAATGTCAGGAGCTGAGCAAAGTTAAAAGCTTGAATAAATTCTTGTGAGTCATAACATTATTTCAGCCTAATTTTTTAAAAAAGAGTTTACGAGGAAGAATCTCTGCTAATAAACAGGAATCACTATCTCTGGAAAGTTGCAAAATAGCTTTGGTAGCAAAGCACAAAATAGGCCAGTGATAAGGAGAGTTGCCCTCTCAGGAAGAACCTTGTCTATTAACTACAATTTTCAAGGCAAATTGTTGACTAGAGCTATCTTGAATCAAGCATGCTTGCCCCAACATTTCCAGTCTGCCAGTCCCTATTAGTCCTTTATGGCCTCATGAAGTTGAAAAACTGTATTGCTGGACAAGAAGCTCCACTGTTCCAACTGTTAAGACATCACAAAGGATTCGTAGGGTAGAAAATGGCATTCTTTGCACTGCCTTCCCAAGCTCTCAAAAGGACAAAACATGGTATTCTTTGAAGAGTTAGAGATAACCTTATGATTGGCAAGTACACGAGCTTTGGGATAAAAGTTGCAGTGTTTCGGTTTGTGGACCACTTGCTAACTGAGTGACCTTGGGCAAGTTTCTTAATCTCCCTTTTAGCCTTAGTTTTCTCATTCGTAAAGTTGAGATAATATAGTCTTTTTTTTCTAGAGATAACATCCTTTTTGATGGGTTATGAGGATTGGAAAATACATGTAAACTGACAGCTAACATATGCTACTGCAGCCTGTGGTGATGCAGTTTAGCATTTTGGTTATTTCCCTTCCCAGCCATTTTACTGTGAGTGTAGCCTCTCTCCTTTATGTTTCACTTCTGAGACAATATATCATAAGTGTTTATGAGTTCTTTTAACACAAGCGAGAAATATCGCAGGTGGTAAGGTATTTATTCTATAAGGTGATAAAAGATAGTAATAAGACTAGGTAACTGCTCACAGTCACCAGCAAAATGAGTAAATTTCAGAGAAGGGAGTAAATAGTATATGGTTCCTACTTTCTAATTCAGTCCTGCTATGTGTCAGGCTCTATGCTAGGGGCCGGGGTACAAATGTAAGGAAAACAGGGCCCCAGCTCCTGAGGGACTCACAGCCCAGTCAACAATCAGGTACAGGCTGATGTCATGGGTTTCATCACTAGATTTCTTCTGGGGGCATTTCACTGGAGAGGCCACATTTAGAATAGACTGATCATCTGGAAGGAGAGCCAACCAATAAAAATATATACGAATCATCTAAAAGGCTGTAACTTGTGTAACTTGTGTTAGATGTAGCAGTGTGACTGATTTTCTAACAATAGCAAACAACAGTCAGTGCATCATACCCAGCTTTAACACATAATGGTATTTAAATTCATCTAACTGACTAAAGTAAATTACTCAGGCTTTCATTACCACCAGCAGTTAATTATAAGACAAATTTCAAAGAAGGTGAATTATAGGCATATGTGGTGGTTTGAATCTGTATGTACCCGAAAAACATGTTCTTAAATTTAATCCATTCCTGTGGGTATGAATCCATGGTAAGTAGGACCTATTTTACTTCCTGATTTAAAAACCTATTTCTTTACATATTTCTAAAGGAAATGTTCATGTAGGCAACTTTTAAAATAAAATTTTATTGAAGTATATTATTCATACATGAACATACATAAACAATAAATGTATAGTAAAATTTGTGAATTTACAAAACAAACATGCATATCATCATACAAGGCTCCTTTACGTCTCCCCACCACCAACACCTTGCATTGTTGTGAAACATTTGTTACAAACTATGAAAGAGCATCATCATAATATTACTGCTAATTATAGCCCATAACTTACATTTGGTGTATTTTCCCCCAACCACCTATTATTAACACCCTATATTAGTATTATATAATTGTTATTATTCAGAAGAAAACGTTCTCACATTTGTCCTGTTAACCACAGTCCATCATCCACCACTGGATTCCCTGTGTTATACAGTCCCATGCTTTGTACAATCCATTCAGAGTGTGCACTCAGTGGCTCTTATTTTCATCAGAGTTGTGCTGTCATCACCTCAATTTTATAATGTTTTCATTACTCCGAAAGGAAACACCTCATTTCCCTTTATACACCGCTATTGTTGTCCCTTAGTACTGAAAAAATATCTTCTTGGCATTGCTGCAAAATATTACAATATTACTATCATCCATAAGTTACATTAGTTGTAATTTTCCTGTGTATCACCATAGTCTTAGCACTATATAAAAGAGCATTATTATATTTATACTATTAACCACAATCCTCATCTACCACCAAAATCACTGTTATACAAACCCTACATTATTCTCTAGTTTCCCTTCAATTGACATTTACTTCCACAGACTAGCCCTTTCAGCCAAAATCACATTTATAACAGTGTTAGTTATACTCATTATAATGTGCTACTGTCAACTCTATTCATTTCCACACTTTCACACTTAACCTTATTAATAATGCTACACATGCAAAGCACCATCTCCCATTCTCAATCTACCTTCGATTTCCTAGTAACCTAATACTCTAAAGTCTACCTCCATGAGTTTACTCAATATATTTAGTTCATATAGAGAGACCATACAATATTTATCCTTTTGTACCTGGCTTATTTCACTCAACATAATATCGTCTAGGTTCATCCATGTTCATCCAAATAAATGCATCTCAATTTATTTCTTACAGCTGAATAGTATTCCACTGGGTGCATATACCACATTTTGTTTATCCCTTCACTGGTTAATGGACACTTGAACTAGTTCCATATTTTAGCAATTGTGAATAATGCTGCTATGAACATCGGTGTGCAAATGTCAGTTCGTGTTCTTGCTTTCAGTTCTTCTGAATATATCATAGCAAAGGGATTGCTGGATCATACAAGAGTTCTATAGTCAGCTTTTTGAGGTACTGCCACACTGTCTTCCACAAAGGCTGCACCATTCTGCATTCCCTCCAACAGTGAAGGACTGTGCCTGTTTCTCCACATCCTTTCCAGCACTTGTAGTTTTCTGTTTTTTAAATAATATCCATTCTATAAAGTATGAAATGGTATCTCATTGTAGTTTTGATCTGCATTTCCCTAATAGCAAGTGATGTTGAACATTTTCTTCATGTGCTTTTTGGCCATTTGTATTTCCTCTTTGGAGAAATGTCTATTCAAGTCTTTTGCCCATTTTTAAATTGGGTTGCTTGTCTTTTTATTGTTGAGTTGTATGATCTCTTTTTAAAATTTTTTTTCTTTTTTTAATTTTTTTAATTTTTAAAATGACCTTACTATATAACATGGATATCAAACCCTTGTCAGATATGTGGTTTCCAAATATTTTCTCCCAGTGAGTGGGCTGCCTTTCTATTTTCTTGACAAAGTATTTTGAAGAACAAAAGTGTTTAGTTTTGAGGAGGTCCCATTTATCTATTTTTTTCTTTTGTTGCTTTGGTTTAAGAAACTACCACCTACCACAAGAACTTGAAGATGTTTTCCTACACTTTCTTCTAGGAGTTTTATGGCTATCACTTTTGTATTTAGGTCCTTGATCCATTTTGAGTTAATTTTTTTTTTTTTTTTTTTTTTTTTTTTTTTTTTTTTTTTTTTTTACCGGGAGGTCCCAGGGATCGAACCCGGGTCCCTCCATATGGGAGATGGACGCCCAACCAGTTGAGCCACATCCGACCCCCTTGAGTTAATTTTTGTATAAGGTGTGAGATGGGGTTCTCATTCTTCCTTTTGGATATGGATATCCAATTCTCCCAGCATCATTTGTTGAATAGACTGTTCTGGCCTAGTCGGGTGAACTTGACAGCCTTGTCAAAAATCACTTGACCACAGATGTGAAGGTCTATTTCTAGTTCTTGATTCAGTTCCATTGGTCAATCCATCTATCTTTATGCCAATACCATACTGTTTTTACCACTGTAGCTATTACACTAATTGACTTTCTTGTGTTGAAAAACCCTTGCTTACCTGGGATAAAACCCAGTCGATCATGGTGTATAATTCTTTTAATGTGCTTTTGGATTCAGTTTGCAAGTATTTTGTTGAGGATTGTTTCATCTATATTCATCAGAGATATTGGTCTGTAATTTTCTTTTTTCCTAGTATCCTTTTCTGGTTTTGGTATTAGGGTGATGTCGGCTTCATAGAATGAGTTTGGTAGTGTTCATTCCTGTTCAGTTTTTTGGAAGAACTTGAGAAAGATTGGTATTAGATTGTCTCTGAATGATTGGTAGAATTCACCTGTGAAGCCATCTGTGAATCTCATCATCATCAGATTTTTGATGACTATTTAAATCTGTTTATAGGATTGGTTTGTTGAGGTTTTCTATTTCTTTCTAAGGTCAGTGTAGGTTGTTCATTTGTTTCTAGGAATTTGTCCAGCTTGTCTATCTTGTCTAGTTTTTTGGTGTACAATTGTTCATAGTACCCTCTTATGATCTCTCTTATTTCTGTGGAGTCAGTAGTAATGTCTCCCCTCTCATTTCTGATTTTATTTATTTGCATCTTCTCTCTTTTTTTCTTTGTCAGTCTAACTAAGGATTTGTCAGTTTTGTTGATCTTTTCAAAGAAAAACTTCTGGTTTTGTTGATTCTCTCTATTGTTGTTTTTAGTCCTTAATTTCATTTATTTCTGCTCTGATCTTTATTATTTCTTTTCATTTGCTTGGTTTGGGATTAATTTGCTGTTCTTTTTCTAGATCCTCCCAGTGTGCAGTTAGGTCTTCGATTTTAGCTCTTTCCTTTTTTAAAAATGTAAGTATTTAAAATGTAATCCCTCTCAGCACTGTCTTTTCAGTGTCCCATAGGTTTTGATTTGTTGTGTTCTCATTTTCATTCATCTCGAGATATTTACTGAATTTTCTTGCAGTTTCATCTTTGACCCACTGATTATTTAAGAGTATGTGGTTTAAGCTCCATATATTTTTAAATTTTCCCTTTTCTGTCCATTATTGATTTCCAGCTTCAATCTGTTATGATCAGAGAAAATGTGTTGTAAAATTTCAATCCTTTTAAATTTATTCTGACCTGTTTTGTGACTCAACATATGGTCTATCCTGGAGAAGAATCCATGAGCACTTGAAAAGAATGTATATCTTGCTGTTTTGGGGTGTAATTCTCTATAAATGTCTAGTTCATTTATCATATTACTCAGGTTCCCTGTTTCTTTATCCTCTGTCCAGATGTTCTATCCAGGGCTGAGAGTGGTGTATTGAAGTCTCCAACTATTATTGTAGAGATGTCTATTTCTCCCTTCAGTTTTGCCAGTGTGTGCCTCATGTATCTTGGGGCACTCAGGTTAGGTGCATAAATATTTAGTTTATTTATTTCTTCTTGGTGAATTGCCCCTTTTATTAATACATAATGGCCTTTTTCATCCCTTTTAACAGTTTTGCATTTAAAATCTATTTTATCCAATTTTAATATAGAAACTCTAGATCTTTTTTGGTTACTATTTGCATAGAATATCTTTTCCCAACCTTTCATTTTCAACCTGGTTATATTCTTACATCTGAGGTGAGTCTCTTGTAGACAGTATATAGATGGCTCATATTTTTTATCCATTCTATCAGTCTACATATTTTGATTGGGAAGTTAAAGCCATTAATATTCAATGTTATTACTGTAAAGGCATTAATTACTTCATCCATTTTATCCTTTGGCTTTCTGTTGTCATATCTTACTATTGTTTGTCTTTTTTTTTTTTTTTTTTTTTTTTTTTTACCCTTTAATTTAATTTACCCTTCCTAATAATCTTCATTTCTACACTCTTCTCCAAGTCTCTCATCCTTGTTTTTTTCCTTTTAGGCTGCAGCACTCCCTTTAGTATCCTTGTATTTCTGATTTTTTGGTAACATATTTTTTCAGGTTTTGTTTGTCTGTGAAGACTTTAAGTTCACCCTCATTTTTGAAGGACAGTTTTGCTGAATACAGAATTCTTGGCTAGCAGTTTTTCTTTTTTAGTATCTTGAATACATCATACCATTTCTTCTTGCCTCCATAGTTTAGGATGAGAGAGTAGCACTTAATTTATTGAGGTTCCTTGTATGTGATGCTTTGCATTTCTTTTCTTGTTCTCTTTATTTATCATTCTGAATAGTAGGTGTCTCAGAGTAGGTTTGTTCAGATTTATTCTTTTTGGGGTGTGCTTTCCTTCTTGGATATTGATATTTATGTCTTTCATAAGAGTTGGGAAGTTTTTGGTCATTATTTCCTCAAATATTCTTTCTGCTTTTCAATTCTCTTTTCCTTCTGGGACACTGATAATGCATATGTTTGTGCATTTTGCACTGTCATTAGTTTCCCTGAGACCCTGCTGCACTTTTCCATTCTCTTCTCTTTTTGTTCTCCTGTCTTTTCGAGTTCAGATATTCTGTCCTTGACATCACTAATTCTTTCTTCCATAAATTTAAATCTGCTGTTATGTGGCTCTAATGTATTTTTAATCTCATCCATTGTGTCTTTCATTCCCATAAGTTCTGTTACTTTTCTTTGCAGGCTTTCAGATTGTTCTTTAAGTGTCTTCTTAATATTCTTTGTCTCTGTAGTCATATTTTCCTTCAATTATTTGAATTGATTTAGGAGCTTTGTGTGATTATCTTTGATTAGTTGTCTTAAATCCTGTATCTTGTCAGGATACTTGGTTTGCTCCTTTGGCTGGGCCATCTTTTCCTGTTTCCTAGTAGGGCTTGTAATTTTTTGCTGATGTCTAGGCAACTGAATAGGTTGGTGAATTTATTCTCACAGTCACTTTTCTCTCTCTTGCCTGTTTTTCTGTCTCTTCTTTGATTTTTGGTTCAACTTATTCTGAGTTTTTAAAATTGCTCAGCTTAAGTTATCAAAATTGGTCCAGGGACTCACTAATGGGGGCAGATTTTCTCCCAGGAGTTAAGGCTAAGAGAGACCTAAAAGCAGTTTTTCTCCTTGCAGTTTCCTGGCTGGCCAGCAGATGGTGCTCATCAGCGAACCTTTCCACAGATGTGTTTCTTTCAACCTCTGCTTGCTGGTGTTTCTGATCTGGCCAGAGCTGGGATTCAAAGCAGGCTTCTTTGGCCAAACTTACTGAAGAGAAACTACTCTGCCCTCTGCCACACTCTCCCTCTTCCTAGGAAAAAGACGTCTATTCCTCTCTCAGTCAGCTGCAGTGGGCGAGGGGTTATAGCTAAGCTGCACGCCTTGATGGTGGGAATGGGTGTCCTTCCCAGCCACTGTGCAGGTTTAGTAGTGCACGGTTGTCATTTGGGGTTCTTTGTCTCTCTGTTCCTTGCCTTCCAGAGGGTTGTGCAGCACTGTCCTGATCTGCTGACCCCCAATGTAGGTCCCTTGGACAGATTTTGGCCCTTTCTCTGTTGTTTTTGTGATAGAATTGAGCCCTGCCTGCCTACTCTGATGCCATCTTCCCAGAATTCCTATAAGCATTTTTGTGAATAATGATTTGTCTGCCCTACCAGAAAGGGTTACCCATCCTTGCCCTATGTACTATAGTGGTTTCTCTAAGGCACTGCCAGGGGAGGACATGCAACTGTGAGTATTTTAGAAACACCAAACTTCAAAATGGCATTTATGCCAGATGCTGTCAATTTCTGGATGAATGGCCAGTGAGAGATTTCCATACTGAGTTCAGTAACATCTTTCCTTGCTAGAATTCAGATCTCTAACCATCTCCTAATCAAAAGTATTACCAAGAATTGAAAAGCAACAAGGCTTCTGGGCAACCTAAATAGATTTTACAAAATCCATGACTGCTCAGGGTCTTTACCCATAAAGAATACCATGCACAATAACATAGGCCCTCTTTTAGAGTCTGTTTACTCATAGACTGTACACAATTCTGACATTTGTGGATATTTGTAACATCTCATAGTAAACTGGAAGTAATGGTTTAGAAAGGGATTAGACTTTTACTCATCCTCTGTTTTAAAGGGATGTAGAGAAGTATAAAATTTAGAAAGACATATATCCAAAATGATTATAAGAAATATCTCAGCATTTAAAGAAGTAAACCTTAAGCTATCTAGAACAATTATTCAAAATGACTCATTACTTAACTCTGGCTAGCTGAGGTTTTCTGTGCAATTTTAGTTTATTTTGGCAACTAAGTTCTTTGAGAGAGTTTGAAGAGTAGAAAAAAGGTGATCAGCACCATCCAAGACAAAGACCTCCATTCACTATAAGCCTTTGAAAACAAAATTTAGTATCTGCACCATAATAACCATGAAATTACCATAGCAAAAACAACTATCATTATTGGGTGCCAACTTTGTGCCAAAGACTTTACATAGATTGTGATTTATCTTTGCTATAACCTTGGTTGGGAGGAATTGATATCCCCATTTACTTGGAATTTGCCCAAGGTTACTTAGGGACCCAGGTCCTTCTGCCTCCAAAGTCAGTGTTCTTTCCATGGCCATCTTCTCCTTCTAGCTGATGAAAGCATGTGTTCAAATCCTTGGTGGAGTTCAAGGATTAACTCCCAGATAAGGAGGACTGCTATCTAGGTTGAATTGCTCTTTGGTTAGATCAAGCAGTGGGCAAGGATTGAATCCTCTCTTAAGCCTATATATTATTTCAAACCCCCCACTACTACCATCATCATCTTTTTCTCCTATGTATGCCTCTGAGATAAAGAAATGTGGATACTCATGTAACAGGTTTAGCATGTATGCCTTGAATTATAGAGGGAGGCTGTGGGCAATGGTGAGCATCAGACATGGAGAAGGGGCTATTTTCTTTTAACCAAGAGAGAATGAAAAAATGAACAGAAGTTTTGTCTTTTTTCATGAAGGACAGTATTTATGTATTTACTAGATTTGCAAGTAGTTTCCACGATAAAATTTTACTTTCCCCACCAATCTGAAGGCAATGTTATGCACCAATAACCAGATTACCAGTGGGAGTGGTGGAAGCATTTTGAACAATTATTTATAAATGATTGCTGGCTGTGGAGAAGTATAGGGATAAGCAAACAGTAAAGGAAGAAGGATGATGTTGCAAGGTTCATTCACTGTGCAAACAGCCCAGCTGAGGTACAAAGTCCACAACACTTACCTCTTCCCGTGTTTGAAATGACACCTGCATGTGACATTTTGAGAGTTCTCCTCTCTTGCTCTATGGTTCTGAATTTCTGATGCAGTCATCTGAAAGCCTCATAAGTAGGTTAAGTGGTAGCTCATTATGTCACCATATGATTTTAAGGACATAGGAGAGACTCCTGTGGACTCTACTTCACTTTGAGTCTTCCCAAATTGATTCTTGGAGATGCCTACAATTTCACAGTTAATGCTTCATTGTTTTTCCTCAAGCCAAGGATTAAGTGCTAATGCAAATACTCCTGGGGTGGGTAGTTCATTGACCTATAGTCACTGATACCTTAGTGGGAATGTTTGGCAAAAATTTACATAGGAGATAATAAATGTAAAAAACACTTTATAACCATAACTTGTCAGATAAATATTAATTATTTGAATACATTTTGATTTGAAAAATCATCTTTACCATTATACCTAATGTTTATCAAGTGCTTACTAAATGCTAGGCACTGTTCTAAGATTTCATTACAACAAACCTGTCTGAGGTCTAATTATCATCCCCATTTTTCAGGTAAGTATCTGAGCCAGGATTTGCACCCAGGCAGACTAGTTCCAGATTTTGCACTGTAAACTATTCTCCTCTCTTGAAAGGTGTGATGGTTGGAATATGTGGGAGAAGTAAGGGAGTGGTTTGTGGCCCATAAGAGGCCTGCTGTAATCATTTAAAAATGTTACTATACCAACAACTGTAATAGCATGGATGCAAAAAAAATATATTTTTTGAGGTACTAGGGCTGGAGATTGAATCTGAAACCTTGTATGTGGAAAGCCGGTGCTCAACCACTGAGCCACAATGGCTTCCCTGAGTTGTTTTTTCATTTGTTTTGCTTGTTGTTTGTTTTTGCTTTTTCAGGAGGCACCGGGAACTGAACCTGGGACCTCCCATCTGGGAAGCAGGCGCTCTGCAACTCAAGCCACATCCGCTCTCCCCAATTTTTGTAAATAAGGTTTTTGGTTTTGATATTTTTACAGGCAAGAAAACCATTTATTTAAAACCACAAATAGTCATTAGGTGGCCACAACTATCCTGTTTCATTAAAATCACATAAAACCTAGGTACAAAAGCATCACCGATTATTGCTCTAGAAAAACTGCATGAAAAAATTTAAATATGCATAGTAAAAACACCACAGTGTGCACAGGACTAAATTTTTAAAGCAAATGCATGGAATGCTGAATCAATTTTATATACAGCTTCCAATATTAATATTTATTTTACTCGAGAATGATGGAAATTTCTAAAAAGCAGGACTAAGAGAAGATAAAATATCCATGCTTATATATTTTTACAGTCCTAAAAAATAGCATTTACAAAATACTTGGTAAAAATAGCTTTTAAAAGTTGCCCCAAAATGTACATAAAATCAACCCCAATTTTTCATGACAATTCCACCCCTTCATTATCTACAGACTCAATTTTCTGTGCCTTCCTTTCCAGCTTCAGGTTTTTCTTCCTCCTTCCCTCTAGCAGCTTTGTTAATCCTAGTTCCGGGTTCCTTCTTAGCAGATGTTTTTCTTGGTTTGGTTCAGGTTTCAGTGGAGCAGATTTCGCTGAAAATCTGGCAGCTCTTTATGGGCTTGTTTAGATAATTTGGATCCATCTTTGTCCTCTGAATTCTCTGGAAACTTTCTGTTCGAAATGACTGTGTTTGTGCAGCAAAAAGTAAAGCAACAGGCTGGAACTGCTGCTACTGCTGCTTGATGCTACCGCAGCCACAGCAACTGCTCACACGCGGAGCAACGTGTACCCTTGTAAATAAAGTATTTTTAGAACACAACCACAATCATTTGTTTACATATTGTCTATGGCTCTTTTGTGCTACACAGCATGGTTGAGTAGTTGCAACAGAGAACCACATATGACCTTCAAAACCTAAAATACTTAATATTTGGCCCTTTACAGAAAAAGTTTGCTGACCCGTGCCTTAAAACATCTTGCAATGTATGTATTCCCATTTTACAGTTGAATTATTGGAGTTCAGAGAGTTTGGATAACTTACCCAGTCACCCAGTTATGAAGGAAAAAGAACCTAGCTAAAACCCGAAGCTTAGATGACTCTAGAACCTTTCTGGAACTTATAAAAGCAACTATTTTTATAATACTAATTGTGGAAGAAGAGATTTCTCCAACAAAATCTTGTTAGCAATATAGTTTTAAATGTTTGACACTAGTATTAAAGACTTGTAGATTCATTCTGGTTAGAGGATATTGAAGTCCTCTTACCTTCTGAGAATTTACTGTACTTAATTCCTTGAGGATGGATGCTTAAAGGCTTGTCTGCTTTATTCTTAAAGTGAACTTTCATGGTATCTCCGACTTCAGCATACAAAGTAGGCCCAAGAATTCCTATGGAAACAAGAATTTAAAATATGTCTGTGTCCAGAATCACCAAAACCAGAACTGGTAAGCAAGAGAAACGTGAAAATCACTGTAGGGCCTCCTGGATCCTGATGTGACCTGCTTATCTTCAATCTGGAAGGCTTTTCCAGCTCATTAATTCTACCTTACTTGCAACTGGATAAGAACAGGAGAGTAGAAACACTTGGCCTGGTCCCAACGCAAGTCAAGATAGTAGGAGAAATAGTTTTGACCATGTCTATCACACTCTGACCCACTGTCTTGCTTTAGACATGCTGTTTTGGGTCAAGGAAAGAGATTTTCGTTTTTCTCAGTCTGCAGGGTGACATGAGGGAGAGTGACTGGCTACTGTAAATCTCTCTGAGGTGGGAGACCTCAGACCTAACTGAAGTGAAGGAGGATATCACACAGCTATCTGGCCCCAAGGCAAGTTCAAGGGTCCTGAGGATGGAGTGGGCTTAATGAAACCAAAGAATGGTAAGAAAAACAGCATGGGAAAAGTGGAAACAGATGAGAGGCAGGGCGTGTGTGGGGTGGTGGTGGGGGGCTGATCATATAAAGCCCTGTGGGCCATGGTAAGGACTTTGGATTCTTGTCTGAGATGGGAAATCACTGGAAGCTTTGTGCAGCAGAGAGACATGGTCTGACATGATTTTAAGATTCACCCTGGTCTCTTTGTAGAAAATAGTCTATGTAGCAACAAGAACAGAAGCAAAGAGACCAGATAGTATAGACAAGAGGCCATCTGTGGTTTGGACCAGCATGCATAGCAGTCAAGTGGTGAGAAGTGGTTGGATTCTGGAGATATTTTGAAGGTGGACCCACAGGACTTGTTGATAGATTGGATGTGGGTATGAGAGGCAAGAGGCAAGGATAATCCCAAGGTCTGATCTGAGCAAGTGGGTAAATAATGACATCAGTTACTGTGAAGGAGAGCACAGTGGGAAAGTATATTGGGGGTACAGAAATCAAAGGTGAAGTTTCACTTATTATATGCCAAGCACTGTGTTAGGTCCTGGGGATCCAAGAGTAAATAAGATGCAGCCCGTATCCTCAAGGAGCTCACAAGCTAAACTAGAGACAGACATATTGTATGAGCTACTGCTGAGATAAGAGCAAAGTGCTACAGAAGAAGAGAGATAAAGGGACCAATTCTGTCTGGGGAATTGAAGGAAGGGTTGATATGTGAGCCATAGTTTTGAAGAATTGTACAATAGAATTTCCCAAAGTGTAGTCCTCTGTGTCTCTGCATCAGAATCACCTGGAGTCTAACTAAAGGCCAATTTATATTTTAAAAGATGCTTAGATTACATAAATGTTACACAAAAATTTCATGGACTTTAATCATCAATGAGTTGACTGCATCTATGGCTGATTACTTCTGCAATCAACTGAGGAGATTGCTTTCAGCAATGAGTAACATTCATCCAATCAATTGAAGGCATCTCTATTTCAGACAGACAGTGTCTCCTAAGGCAACTCATTGAGGACCTTCACCAGAGTTCCCTTAACTTCAGAGTACCTGAAAGATATTAAAGAGTTTTCAGCAGAAGTGTGACATGGACCAGATTTTGGGTGTTAAATCTCTGGCTGCATTTGTGAAGAGAGAAACCAGAGTGGATACTGAGAAAACAGGTAGAAGGCTCTAGAGATGTTGGTAACTTAGAGTAAGGTGATGACAGTGGAGATGGTTAGGAGAGGACATATTAGAGAGCTATTTAGGAGGTAAAATTGTCAGGATTTGGTGACAGATTAGATATGGGGTCGGGGTTAGGGAGGTCAGGTTTCCATGGATGGCCAGCGAGGTTCTGACTTGAGGAGCGGGGTAGATGAGGCTGCCATTCTGAGATAGAGGATACTGTGTGGGGCTTTTGTTTGTTGGGACTGGGACAGAGATCATGCTTTTTTCCCCCAACTCCTATCTTTTCATCTGCTGTTGTCCTGTTCCTTCTACTGAGTTGTCACTGATCCTGTACCTGAAGTATCTTTTTTTTTTCCTTTTATGTTCTGCACAGGACCATGGAGGTCACTTAGTCCAATCTTCGATTTAGAGATGGGTAACAAAATCTGGAGGTTTGGGAGAGTTTGACCTTGGCATTATTGGGACTTGAATGCAGGCGTCTAGACTCCTGAATCAAAGCCCTCTCTACCACCTTCCTCAGGGCAGCTTGGACCCCCTCCTTCCTAGAACAGTCCAGATGGCAATACCGTTTCTGACTCCTGACCATGTCTGACACTATTGACTGAACCCCTCTCTGCTGGCTGCTACCTGCAGTCCTGGTTCCAAATGGAGACCCCATTGGCTAATCCCACCAGCCCCATCTTCCCATGAGCCCAATGGGGTACTGACTTGCTGTCACATTGAGCCCTGCATTTCGTTGCTATGGTTCCCTTGCTTGCTTGATTTATTTGTTGGCATCACATGGCTGCAAATACCAGATGCCCAGAATAAGTCTCCTAAATTCTTTAACCTAATAGGACATCTTACTTAAATGGGAGGTTGGAGTATTTATCCAGCCTCCCTTCCTGCTTCTTCAAAATTAAGGCAAAACAAAATGACGTTTTCATAAATACAAGCCAAATACTTTCATGCAAGTAAGCAAACACGGCTGAATGCCATCTGAGCTTCTCTTTAGCCCCTCCATCAGCCAGGTGGCCTAAGACCTTTCCCGTCCTTTCCTCAGTGCCCAAAACTGGAGTGGGGGAAGGGGTGGCCTACCTTGTGGCCTGGAGAAGGCAGCACAGCATGTACCCAATTTTATGCCAGATTTGGAATTGGAAAGGACTGCAGGAGGTCAGCTAATCCAATCCTCTGCACTCAGGTAAATGAGGATTACACAACACAAGGCAGCCCATTGTTGCTGCTATTTTAAAACTCCTTCCAGGACAAATATTTCATATTCTTCCTTAAAAAAATACAGGGATTCAAAACTAGCCATTTTTAAAGCCCAAGACAGTATTCCTGAAAATGGGTTCACTTCTCTCCCTGTCCACATTCCCACAAAGCTCATTTGACAGGTGTCTTCAGACCTCCACCCTGGGCTCAGGCTGCAGAGGTGGGGGAGCAGGAGAGGCCTGATTTGTTCAGGGCTCAGCTACTATCACACCCACCGAATGGATGGAGCAGGAACTGGGGAAAAGGTACAAATAGCACAGGACTAGGCTGGGAAATGGGAGGGTCACGTAGTGCTCAACACAGATCTTCTCAATTAAAGTCAGAGGCTTTTCCTTTACACCAGATTTGCCTCCTTGTATCACCTACTGTAGGGTTACAAGGATGAATAAGATACCTCCCCTGCCCTTCATCGTTAAGTGACTTTGAGAATTCAAGAAGAGGCTGTATAAAAATGGATGTTAAGATACCTTAGAGTTCATATAAAACAAATATATTGCGAGATACACTGGGGTAGACAGAAAGTTTAATGTTTAAAGTGCAAAGGGCTTAAAGCAAATCAAGGACTACTCTCACCAATTATCAAGATCTGCTTCTAGTTGATGAGGTTGAATTAGGAAATCACAGCAATATTTAATCACCTGGAAGAATTTTGACCACAGTACTTCCCTCTTCAAAAACAATCAATGTCTCCTTCTTGCCTAAGAGAGAGTCTCCAGCCTGCCACTGGTCCTTTTAGCCACTTGTGGCACTCAGTACAATGTCTTACACAGCAAAGGCATTCAAATTTGATAAACTTGGCAAATGCACCACGAAGTTGGGGCTCCAATACCTGTCCAATTCCTTTTCCCAGGCCTAATGAACATGTTTCCCAGCTCATTTTCCCTCTAACCACCTACTATCTAATTTAATGAAACAGTTTTTAAGTATCTATTGTATATATTAAACTTGGGACTGGAGCTAGGAAAATAAACAGACACCATGGTAACTGACAGGAGAGCCCACAATTTCCTGCCCCAAACTACAAATGTAACTTTTATTGGCAGCCCCACTGCCTCTCCCCTTGTCCCACCAGCAATAAAGGTAGTACCTCTTCTACCCAAGGCTGATCCAACTGAGCTCCAGATCCCATAACATCCTGCTTCTTCTGAGTCCAACTCCATCAATTATTCTCTCTCAGATGTATTTATCCTCTCCGTTTCTTTTGGCTTCTTCCCTTGAGCACTTAAACATTTTTAAGTCACTGTATTCCTTTTAAAAAATATCCAAAATTTCCTAAAACCTCTCATTCCCCTTCAGAACTACCCTGCCTAATCCTCCCATTTGGAGCCGTTTCAGGAAAAAAAGAGTTAGCTATACTCTCCTTCTGTTTCCATTTCCTCACCTTCCATTCACCTCCAGCCATTTGGTCTTAACTCCACTATTCCATAACAATTTTTCATTCCTTATATCAGTAGTTTTTGGTAACATTTGGCCCTTTGCTTCTAATACCACATTCCTTAGCTTTCTTCAGTTCTTCAGGGAAAACCTATCTCAAGCACTTCGGTGAACTTTTCTTTCCAGGCCCATTCTTGGAACTTGATGCTCCTTTAGTCTATGTCCCCAGCCTTCTAGTCATACAGTCTCTTAGTGATACCTCCCTCTCAAAGTTTCATTTACCATCTTCGTTCTGATATCTCCAAAACATTTATATCTAGTTCAGATCTTGTTCCTCTATATCCATTTGCCCATTTGGCATCTCTTGGTAGATATTCCACACACACCTCAAATTCTAAACCTGAACTCAACACTTTCCCTCACAACTGTTCTTTTTCCTAAATATTCTTTCACACCAAATGGCACTAGCTGTATACTGTATACTGCTGCTCAAACCAGAAACCTTACAATCAGTCATAATTCCTCTCTTCCTCATTAGCTGCATCCAATTAATCACCAAGCTTAGTTGATTTTTAGGTCCTAAATATCTTTGGAATCAATTCATTTATCTCCATTCTAGCTGCCCTAGCTGGTTCCTTACCTGGATTGACACAAAAGTCCTATATCTAGTTTCCCTGGCTCCAGACTTGCCTCTCTCTTATCCATTATGCATATTTGAATAGAGTAATCTGAGTTTGATTTCAACTGCTTCAAGTCTCTCAGTAATTCCCTATTGCCCGCAAGATTAAAGCTTTAATATGTCTCCCTGAGCTGACCTCTGCCCCCTCTAGTTGCAGCTCTTCTTGATTCTTTCCTTAAAGTTTCTGCTCTAGTTGTGCTGATCCAATTGCTCTTCCCCAAATAAACCATACCCTCTCCACTCTAAATCTTTACACATACTGCTTCCTTGGTCTAAACACATCCCTCTACCTTTCCCCACATTGCTATGCTAGCTCCTACTCTCTTTTTAGCTATCATTTTAGAGATAGGAAGACTTTCCTGACCTAGGAGATGGGCATCTCCCAGATTCAACTACAAAACCCTCATCACAGCTCGTCCTTATTACAGTAGTGTAATTGCTTGTTTACTTATAGGATTCTACCAATCAGTGGTTAGCTCCTGGAGCTCAGGACACTTGTCTTGTTTACCATTGTACTCCCAGAGCTTGGAATGTGGTAAGTTCGCAATATAAAATTATTTTTGAAAAGAACATATATAAGTACATATTTAAAAATGAAAGAATCTATAAATGAGAGTATATGAAAAACATATGAGTGAAGAAGAAATATAAATATATAAATATCCACAATACTCTGAACTAATTCCCACCTCGTAGGGATGTGAAGATCAAATTAGTTAATAAATATAAGGTACTTAGAAGAATGGCTGGTATAGCACTCGGTAAAGTTAGCTACATTACTGTTATTGTTGTTATTAGCCATGCCTACATGGGATCATATATATGATTAACTAATTTGATCTTCACATCCCTATGAGGTGGGAATTAGTTCAGGGTCTTGGAGTTATACAGAAGAGGGGGTAGTGAATTCTACTGGTAGGGAATGGGAGTCAGTGTCTCTTTAGAAAGGAAGTGGCCCCTGAGCAGGTAGTAGTTAAAGCCACAGATGTGGCTGAGGTTGGAATTCTGGAGAAGATCCAGTGAGGAGCCCAAGAAGGAATAGTAAGAGAAGTTGGAGGAAAACTAGGGAAGTAGAGTGTTCCAAGAAGGAATTAGGTTAAATACCCAATTATTCCAAGAACTAAAAAGAACACATTGGCCCTGAGCTTTCTTTTCTTTTCTTTTCTTTTTTTTTTTGAAAGGAGGTACCGGGGATTGAACCTGGGACCTCCTACATGTAAGGCAGGCATTCAACCACTGACCTACACCTGCTCTGCCCTGAGCATTTTCTTTGGTGGACTTATATTTGAGTGTATTAGAAAAGGACTATAAGGATAGGAAAGGGAGCGAGTGTTATACACTATTTTCTCAGGAAATTGATAAGGAAAATAGAGAAAAGTGAAAGGCAGGCAGAGTCAAGCAGAGATTTTTTTTTCTTTTTCTAGATGGGGGTTAAACTGAACATATTTTATTTTTTATTATTGTTGCTTTGTTGTGTTATTGTTGATTTTTGACTGAATGGAAAGCTCCAGTAGAGGAAAGATAGAAAATAAAGGACCATCAGAGGAGTGAGGAAAGACTGGAATGAATAGGAAAGGTAGAAGGATGAGTCTAGGAGAGATAACAGGTGTTTCCCTGGCAAGGGGGAAAGGATGGGTGAATTATTGACAAAGGAAACCATCCTAAGTTTTCCAGTGATGGTCTCCATTGTTCCTGTGACATATGGTGCCATATTTAAGACCCTAGAAATCCATTCAATCTACTTTCCTTGATTTAACAAGAGAAGAGGAGAAAAGAAGAAATTTCCTTCTAAAAACCATAGCTATTGCCTGCATCACAGTAAACAAACCAGGAGAATGGATGGGAAAGATAGAGTCAAAAGAATCAGCCATACACAATTCTTATAAATGAGTCTAGGGTGGCAGATGGAAGCAAAAGATCATTCTGTTAAGCATGTCCCCTCTCATGAAACTAGTCCAGAAGCTCCACAAAGGCAGGGACTGTGTTTATCTTGTTTATTGATGCAACCACAGTGCCTAGTTTCATGCCCAGCCAAAGTACGTGCTCAAAAATAGTTTGTTTGAGGAATGAATAAATATCCAAGCACTTAAAAGTTTTGTTGTGCTACTTCAATCAAGATTAAAAGTGGGGTCAGCTCCATGGGTGTTTGGCCTGTGGAATTGCATAGGATCCCACCTCCGAAGGAACCCTGCTTGATTTAACGCTCTGTTGTCACCATTTTGAAATTCTCAGTACAAACAAGGAGTCTCATGTTTTCATTTTGCATTGGGCCCTGCAGATTAACCTAGCCAGTCTTGGTTAAATACAACAACACACATTTCCAAAAATGTCACTAATGGCTATTTTAGATACATATGAATATCAGATTATTGATGAAAATGTATCTTTAAAATTAGAAAGTGTATTTCAGACTTACCTGAAATGCTAGATCGTGGTTTTTTTTCTTTCACAAAATATGCTTCATACTCTCTGTAGACAATTTTCTTAAAGGAAGTTGTGAAAAGATTCAAGCTGGAAATAAAATACAAGAATGGGTATTATATCTGACTTCTACTCCTCACATTACAAAAAATGTAGCTCTCTCATGTCCTCAGACTTCTAGTAGAAATAACAATACTTTCATTGTATTTCAGTAAACTGAAGTCTTATAAATATGAACAATATGTGAAGGTAATGAAATAAATATTCAAAAATATTCAGTTGTGATAACCATTCTTTTATGAATTTAGGCTGCCTTACTCCTGTTCCTCAGAATTGATTTTCTAAAAATGAACCCAAGATCATCGTGTGAATTCATATTTTAGGTTTAGACTTTAAGTGATTAAAAATATGACCAAGTCCTTTGTGAATAAATGTGCAAGTTATTTTCCAAGTTATCAAATACTAAGTTTTAAGCTACTGTGGAATATTGTCAATAACTATTCGATGGGCCCTATTTCTAGTTGAGATGTGGGAGATGGCTAATAGAGTAACAGTACTGGGTTTCGTAATGGATGCAGTCAAACAAATGAAAAACTAAACTTTAGAAAGATTAAGTAACATGTCCAATGAGACAGGTGTTAAACGACAGATCCAAGAATCGAAAAGGTGAAACCAGTACATTCATGGAAAGGGCTTAGAGCTGGCATATTATAACTATTCATTAAATGTTAGTTTTTAATATTATTTTTAAAGTGTGATAAAAGTTGGTTGTTAGCGTTCAGGTTTTCCCAGTGAATGGAAAAATCTGTAATTATAGCAAAACTCACATAATTGTTAACCTATGAGATACTCTGAGAACATTTTTGAGGAAGAATTAAAAGAGGCATGAGTACCAATTTTTGGAATAGGTAGCTTTTTGGAGTATTGGGTTCTTTGTTACTGGAAGACATTCAGCCATTTGTATAGGTATCAATGCTAACTAAGGGTGCAGGAGAAAAGTGGGAGAATAAGACATGGAAGTTGAAAATGAATTAAATAACCTCTCTGAGTTCTTAGAACCCAGTAATCTTAGGTGTCTATGTTGGTTTGGGACCCTGATCTGAAAACTCATTTTTATTTATTTATTTATTTAGTAAAACTGTAAAGTAACCTTTCCTCTTTAAATGCAGGAATATAGAGGATGGATTTTAGAAATATCAGTCTTTAATATGAAGTAATTTCAAAAGGATAATGTTTCCTAAGATGTTTCATTATATTATATGTTATATATACCCACTCAAGCATATCTTTTTCTTTTTTTTTTTGAGGTAACTGGGCAGGCGATTGAAGCCAGGACCTCACAAGTGGGAAGCTGGCGCTCAACCACTGAGCCACGTCAGCTCCCCTGAGTTGGCTTTGTCATTTGTTTGCTTGTTGTTGTTGTTTTTTGTCTTTAGGAGATACCAGGAACTGAACTTGGGACTTCCCATGTGGGAAACAGGAACTGAACCGCTTGAGCCACATATGCTTCCATCAAGTATATCTATTTTGATTTAGACAATTGGATTCCTATTGGAAAATAATCTTTCTGAATAGAAAGTTAAAGATTATATGAATATAAATAATATGCAAGATGAATTTTCCATTTGTGAGGACTATATAAAGATGATTTGTTCATAATAACAAAACGATATAAGCTAGATTATATATATTGTATACCTAGAAAAATATGTTACATATCTTTTTTCCCAATATCTGTTACTGCATACATGTTAGTGATTAACTGAGTTTCCTCAAGGATTTTTGAAAACATTCTCCTTCAATCTAGACCAAGAATAATATATATTTTTCACTCCAAAAGGCACTGTTGTGATATTAGATGGAATAAATGCACAGATCTCTGCCTTCTGCTGAAATGTACAGTGACAAAGGTTGGAGGTTGGCCTATGTTGATTTCTCTCCAGTGACTATCATTCAGCACTAGGGTCAGAATAATTTAGAACAAGTTCTTAGCTTAAGTAGCAGGATATTCAGATGAGATTTTTCACATGAAAGTACTAGAAAGAACTGCCATTATTTCAGGTTTAATGACATTGACTGTTGGTCTGAGTTATCTTCCTATGTTCTTTACTCAGTAATTGATACCACAGAAATGACTCTTCTCAGAATTCTGGAAACTTAGCCACTGAGTGAGAGGACAGGATGACTAGTCATGGTTCTCTATGGACTCACCAGGTGAGTCAGGCCTTTGCCCTATGTGATTCCGCCTCCAGAATTCTGCTTGTTATTTTCAGGGTTAAATTTGGAAAGGAGAACAGACTCCAAGCATAAGCCCAGCATGCTACAAAGAAGCCAGCAACCAAGTTAGTTTTCTACCCATGTGCAGGAAAGACTAGTTATTTTCTTTGGGGTTTTGGCTAATGACAGTTCCCTAAGGGTATGGATGTGATTAGATTATCATTTAGAAATGCAATATTGAAAAATTATTATTTTTTAAGATAGGGCTTTCTTATTATATCAAGCCAGTATTCCCTTCAAAAGAAAGCAATTACAATGAAATTTTTAAAAGGGTTAATGCGGTACACTGAAGGACTCTCAAAATATTACATTATTTCTTGGCCGATAGCCTTGATTTTGTAATTGTAAAAAAGGAACACATCTTTCTCAATCATCTAAACTGTGGTGTTAAGTAAAAAAAAAACTGAGTCATCCTTGGAAGTTTGTCATTAAAACAAATAAAATATAACTAACTGGAAATACTGGGTATATGCTATGATTTGGTTAATTTCTGGGAAGTCTTATTTTTTTATTCATTTTTTTTTCTTTTAGTTTTTAATTCTTGGGGGGAAGTCTTATTTTTAATCTTTCAATTAGAAAGAACAGTTTGTAACTCAAAGGTAGAATTTCCTATGATTTTAAATCTCCTCTTAGTTACGCATACCTTTTGATAGTGACTCTAAAAAAATAGCCAGGGTAGACCAAGTCCCAGGGAGTGATTAAGAGTAAGAGAAAAATGAAGAGTCAACTCAGAAGTCTGAATAAATCAACTACGAAGCTGAAAAATAGTGAAAGAACAGAAGTATAGCCTTACGATGGAGTGATGATGTTTTGAAAGTCATTTATAAGAAAGTAAAATTACAGTGATTTTGAATAATCTGCTTAAAATAAAGAATGAGGTGTACAACTTTAGTTTAAGAAGATGAAACTACGTGGACAATGGAGTAAATAATATGTAACTAGAAGGTTCCATAAAAAGACTATACTACTGACACTGGAACAAGAGTTTTCAGGAAAGATTATTGAGGGAGCTAGCTCCTGGTTCCTGGTACTTTTGAATCAATACATTAAACCAACAACTAAACTTACTAACAAACTCTTGGAAAGAAAACACATCTTACCAATCAAACAGAATAATTTCTTTCTCTCCAGAATGATAAACTATATTATTGGGGGCAAAATTAGTTTCTACTAAATTAATTTCATTCATCATACTCTCCTATTAACTCTTTTTTACCAAGCTGGAGTTTTAAAAAAAGGAGGGGGGTGGGGAAGGCCAAGTAATTGAAATGGGAATGGTCTCTAAAAGAAATAGATTATGCTCCCTAGAGTAGCCCACCTGGACCCCACACCTGAGTTACCTTGGGTCTGGGGGCTGAGGGTGGTAATTCCAATTGATGACCTGGGCAGCCACGTAGAACTGTCTGAGCTGTGCTGCGTCAGCCTCTTGGCTCCCCCAGCCTGCCCAGCTGGTGCCCAGGACCACCAGGACCCAGAGACGTGGGCAGACTGGGAACATGGTTCCTTTCCTGCTCTTCCCCCGGCCACACCAGGCCGACTGGGCCCCGACGTCCAAGCTGTCCCGGCTGCAGTGAGCTCTGGGAGGCTGCGGGTGGCAGTGTCGTCTTCTGCTTCAGCAACTCTAGCTGCTGCTTGCAGCCTCTGGCTGCCTCCCCCAACTTCCCTCTCTCTCCTCCCCGCCTCCTGGAATCTTTCCAGGCAGGGGGTTGACTAAGTCACTGCCCCGGGTGACAAAAGGCATTAGGGAGAACAACCAGATTAGTGACTGTTCTACTACAGGGTGACGAAAGGGCAGAGATCGGTTGTGCTAGCAGGCAGGGCAATACTTAGGGACCCACGGGCCGCTGACAAGTCTGTATTCCTCCACTTCCACCAGCTAACACCACTGGAGCAGTCGCCCTCACCACCCACTGTAAAACCCGCCTAGGTCAAAGTTTACACTTGCCAGACCCTTTGCAATTTCCAGTATGAAAGGTGAGGGAAAGGTTATTATGTCCTCTTGGTGGTGGTGGAGGCGGGAGGGCGGGACTGTATTTTAAGGTGTGAGGAAACAACTGGACACATTAATGGACAAGCTTGCTGCCCAGAATCACTTTCCTGACTTCTACCCATCGTGATAGACACCAGTGCCCAGTTCCGTCTTGAAAAGCAGCTTTGTCTTCTAAGGAAGCAGTATAGCAAAGTGCATAAAGAGCTTGGGTGAAAGTAGGTGGGATTTCAAGCCCACCTACTACTAGCTTTGTTGTCTTGAGCAAGTTACACAGACTCTCTGGAGTTGTTTTGACATCTGCAAAAAGGGATGATAATAGTAATTACTAACAGTTGCTATGAAGATACTGTTGTGTGTAATTCCTAGCACTTAGAAAGCACACAACATGTTTATTACCGTGATTACATTTTCCTTTCTTTGAGGATCTAGCTGTTTCACACTACTTTAAGATCTTCTTTTTGCAGTTGACAGAGGATCCGAGAATTATATTGTCTGAAGCATAATTATGATTTGTCCTGAACTCCACATGCCTCCATGTTTGTCTGTATTTTCTCACAATACATTTAATAAATCGTAATCTGGTACCTCACATGAGGTCTCATCCAATCACATCAGGCTCCTCAAAGTCCTCCCTCTCCCTACACACAACCTTCTGTCTTTCCTCCTTTGCTGATATTAGAATGCCCATTTGGAAGCGGATGTGGCTCAAGTGATTGGGCTCTCATCTACCATGTGAGAGGTCCCGAGTTCATGTCCCGGGGCCTTTTGCTGAAAGCGAGCCTGCCCGCGTGTAGAGCTGGCACAACAAAAAGAGACAAGGAGACAATGAGAGATACGACAAACCAGGGAGCTGAGGTAGCTCAAGCAATTGAGTGCCTCTCTCCCATATCTCTTCTCTCCCAGGTTTGAAGAGAAGACAAGCAGACACAGAGGGCACACAGCGAATCGACACAGAGAGCAAGACAATGCGGGGTGGGGGGGCATAAATTAATAAAATAAATCTTTAAAAAAAAAACTATTCAAATTAAATCCACTTAAAGAAAAAAAACCAGAATGTCCATTTACTTTTTCTTTGCCTGTGCACTCTTCAAAGTCTACCTCCCCTATTCTGAGCTCAAATCGACTATTCCATTTTTTGAGCTCCTACAACACTATTTAAATTACATGCTCATGTTGACTACCCTCCATTATTTTGTGTGGGTGTTTGTTGTCTCCCAGTCTAGGTTATAAGATATTAAAGAGCAGAGCAGTGCCTTATACTTTTGTATCTACATCAGGAGTTCCCCAAACTGGAAAACCATCAGAATTCCCTTGGGCAGCTTTTACACAAGGCAGATTCTTACTCAGGAGCCAGGATTGAGAACATTTGCCCTCCAGTACGTTGCCTAGTGATTGGCATATAAGTAGTCTGGAATGCTATTGACAGCATGTCAGAGAAACTTTAAAAAATCACAGTGCCCCCAAATTCCAAGGTTTTCTCCACATCTTTCACAAAATTATTGTAATCTTTTCTGTGTGACTAGACTGCTTTACCATTTTTATTTGCAGACTTAATTAAATGTCATTCAGTCCACATGATATAATCATTGCATTACATTTCACAGAGATAAGCCAACAACATTGTTTGGCTCTCTCTTTCTCTCTCTCTCTTTTTTATTTTTTGCATCAGTGCCAGAAACTACTGTGTAACTTTCAACAACCTATTTATTAAATGTGTGATGTAAAGAATGTAAAACACATATGTTCTTCCCCATAGAACAGTGAGGTGATGGAGATACTTTCTGCTTCTTGGATTTTCTGTTTGAGGGAGAGGTGGATGGTAGATATTTGCTGAAGAGTTGTGCTATAATTGTGGCAAGTGTACTTGTGCATTACATTTATGGTAAACAAAATGATGTGCATAGACCTTATTGAACAAAACATCAAAGAGAAAAACATGGCTTTTGTGGGACGTTCTTTTAATTAGATATTTGAATATTGGTCTTTAGGTCCTTTGGTGGAGAGTGACCTGTGGAGTAAGGTCAGCAGTGACATACAGCCTCCTGTCTTGATTCTTGGTCTTCTGCAATCTCTGGTGCCACCCAGAGGCCTCTTTGGAAGCTTCAAGAGCAGAGGCCTAAATGGCCTTGTAAACAGCAGTGACCTCAGAAGATCCTACAGGAATTCCCTCAAGTCAGCAAAACTGCCTATCTTCCAAAGTAGAGGATGCCTTCCTCCAGTGAAAAATAAAGAAGTGTTCTTATTTCTCTACAGTCTGGTCTCCTGGTGAATCAAAAGCTCCAGCCTCTTCGACTAACTGGTATTTTAGAGCCCACAGACCACTACAAAAGCTCCCGGCTTCTGCTGCTTGTGTTGGAGGCACAGGGGAGGTGGAGCAGGAAGGATGGTAGAGAGTTTAGGATTGTGCTACAGTCCTTCTGCTCTGGTCCAGAGCCAAACTCAAGGAAATTCCATGTCCTTTATTCACAGGTATTTACAGAAAACTGTGGCAAACGCTCTACAGTTGAAGTCAAGGCTAGAAGGAAGCCTGGTGTTCAAATACAGGATCCTGAGGAGGTCGAATGAAATGGCCAAGAAAAGGAAGGGTTTCTGAAATTGAGAAAAAAAATTTAGAATAATTATCTTTCCTTACAAAAAATAAAGAAATGGACTTACTGGTATTCTGTTGTAGACATATTGTGATTCTCGCAATGAAAATAATTACATTAATGTGGAGCCAGTGGCCACCGGACGTTTTAGGGGCAAGGAAAGGGAAAAGCAGTTGTAATACAGGGGCTTTTTCGGGACTTGGGAATTATCCTGAGTGACATTGCAATGACAGATATAGGCCATTTTATATCATTATATACCATGCAGAACTGTGTGGGAGAGAGTGTGGTCTACAATGTGAACTATGGTCCATGCTTAGTGGTAAAGCCCCAAGATGTGTATATCCATTGCAGGAATATGTTGCCGGTCAGGACCTGGGTCTGTGAAAACGGTGCTGCGGATGAGAAAGAAAGAATAAGACAAAGAGAAGAAAAATGTGCCACTCTAATGAAAGATGTTTATGTGGGAGGTTGTGGGAGGAGTGGGATGTGGGGCATATGGGAATCCCTACAATTTTTGTGTAACATTTATGTAATCTAAGTATCTTTAAAAAAATAAAAAATAAAATTATAAAAAAAAAAGAAAGGAAGAAAGCTTTCATCATTTCTATTTCCTGAGGCTCAATAAAATCTTCAGAATCCATATATTCTACCCTCCAGGATTTTTTTTTTTTTTTTGGAAATTCAACTACTCACTGAGCTTTTTGGGAGAGGGATTGTGTGGGATTATTTTTGTTTCCCCAGCTAACATAGAGGGGCGGTTCCATAAATGTTTGTAAATTCATTCCAGCAGTCATGACCTTTTCTCAGGAAAGGCCACAAGGGTAATACCATCCAGCAACCAGTAGTGGGATTATCATATATCCTGACATGTTACGTCTTGTTAGAACATTTATATCCCGGAGGAAATGGAAATCCTCATATGAACTCACTTTCTTTTTTTTTTTTTTTTTTTTTTTTTTTAAGATTTTATTTATTTATTCATTTATCCCCCCCTTGCTGCCTGCACTCGCCGGGTCAGCCAACCATGCCGTGCGGGCGGGCCCGCCCCCACCAGGAGGCCCCGGGAACCGAACCCGGGGCCTCCCACATGGCAAACGGGAGCCCCACTGATGGAGCCACAGCCGCCCCCCTGAACTCACTTTCTATTGTCACTCTACTACCATATCTTTTCCCTACTGCCAATACACTTCCTCCATGGCCTGAAAATTTAACACACATTTAAAATTTAATGTGTGCTTATATAAAGAAAATCCATGCATTAAGTTTTTGTCTTGCCCCTACCCTTCTCTCTCCTTCAAAAATCTCTTCATAGGTAACTTACCTTAAGGGCTTGGGTCAAATGCAGCATTTGTAAAAACTCCATATGTTCCTAGGTGGCTAAAGAACAGAGACACAAGGATGATCTGCCATATAGTGCTGAGTCCTCAACAACACAGAGATTGCATGTCCAGCACCCAGTATCTCAGAGGCCATGCATTACCACCCCACCCCTGGAATTCTGCTTTACAAAAGAAAAGCAAAATAACTGTCAAAATGATTTTCGAGATCACACTTAGTGCTGGATTGTACGCATTGCATTTTATACCCACATGAAGTGGGTTACTCAATTAAGGAGCTGCAACCTCATCTTGATGAGAGGAAATGGTTACAAAGTTCCCAGCCCTGATCATTGATAATTGGGCAATAGTTTTCAAAGGATGATAGTTTTTTTTTTGGTTTTCATAATGGTGAAGAGGTTCTACTGGCATTTAATAGGCAGGCCCCAGGGGTCTTGGGTGTCCTAAAAAGCATGGGACACAAAAAATTTGCTCTATACCCCATACAACTTTATAAAATTTACGTAGAAATATTACATATGTTTTGCATCTTTTAAAATGCATTTCATGTGAATGGAGGGAAGCTTACAAAAGGATCTACAATTCTTTACCAGAGTCATTCACCATTTGGAAAAATCCGGTTGGAGTTAGCAATGCCTCCTATGCTGTTGGAGTTGCCAATACAGTATTCCCCCATCGGTCTGCTTTTGCAGCTCTTGTCTTCCCAGTGATTCTACCTGATGGTGCAAGCTTCTGATAACCTCATAACATCTGCTACTGTAGTGCCCAAGCATTAGCATTTTATTTGTATTATAAGTCACTTCCCCTTTTATTTCTTCTTTATATTATAATTAGGGCACTTATTGACTTTTTAAAAATTATGTGTAGTTAGGATATATTATCAGAATAGTAAAGAAGGCATTGCAAAAGATTTATGTAAAAAAGGGTGGGTATTGTGTTTGATATTCTGCCATATTATCCTGAATTAAAAAGTCAAACTAGAAAAATGTACCCAATCACAAAACATTTCCATCTTACCTTTGAGGATTCAAGGGGTTCTTCCCATCATCTGAAACAGATGAGAAGACATGAATGGTTGGTTAAAAACAAACAAATGAGGTGAAAGGGAAAGGGTCATCAGTGAGAGGCATTATTGGGACAAGTCAGTAGATTCATTTGCAAATGGGCTGATCATGGGGGTGTATTGAGACTATTCCTTCCTTGAGAGCTAAAACCAAACATTTGACAATATTTAACTCCATAGTCCTCTCACCTTCTTTCTCCTCCCTTGCAGTGAAAACTTCTCATGCTTCTGATCCTTGCCTTCAGCTTCTTGGCTATATTTATTCATTATTATTGTTCAGATCATTTATTCTTACAACCCATTTCTTTGGCACTTGAGGGCCTCTTCTTGCTGCATCCTGTGTCCCATTGCCTTAGCCGTCAGCTGAGAGAGCTAATCACATATGCAAATCTGTACTAACATAACTGTATATTTGCCCTCCCAGGTAACATATGTGAGCGGGGCCCTCCTGTGTCAATACAAACAACAGACTGGAGAGTGGAAAATTCTAGTCACTTCCCTGCTTAAATCCTTCATCAGCTCCTCAAGCTTTTAGAAGACTGCAGATTCCTTAGCTTATTATACCAGGTCATTAATAAAGAAGCAGCTCCTATACCTTTGTCTTCATCCCTCACCTCCTCTACAAACCCCTTTTGATTTAGATGCACTTAATGGCTGAACATAACATTTTTCCAGCTGCTTCACTCTTTCATGTCTATTCACATGCCATTCTCTCTGCTGGAACTCTATTTACTTTCTTTCCCTGACTAAATCCCTGTCATTCTTCAACGGTAACCTCAAAAAAGTCTTTTCTGGCCTATCGGTCTGTCCCAGTAATACTCTGATTATATTTTTGTACTAGCACACTTGCCACACTACAGGGTTAGCACTGATTTAATTTGTCTCTCTCCCCTACTGGATTATACACTTCTTGATGTCAGGGACCATCATTTTGGGTCCCAGTAACTAGCAGATCAATAAATGATCAGTAAATGACTATTGCATGAAGAAGTGAGTAAAGGAGGGAAACAAGATACTTATCTGCTTAGTTTTGGTGATAACCTTAGGTCACCTAGACTGAACAACTGCAAAATTTTAATCAAAATCCACTTTAAGTTTGCTAAATAATTTCTTGGTGGAATCACTGAGGGTGATACAGCATCCTTGTGACCAAAACACGAATCTCTTCAGAATTATTAATTCTTATAAAGGGCGTTTTGATTATGTTGATCCAAGTAATGCAGCGGTGGCGAGTTGGGTAAAGGCAAAGTTTTAGTTTCCCCAAATGCTGTCTTACTTGATTTAGGAGGACTTGGGAAAACCCAAAAATGATCTTGCAGGGAATTTCTTCCATAAGAGTTGTGTTCTTGAAATTTTGCACCATCCTTAGGAGTGGATTTCTCATTATCTGTCCATGACTGCCTAATTGGTTTCTCAGATAAAATCTTTATGGCTCCTGGTAACAGGCAAGATGTGGCATGACATAGTGCTTTGCCTTTTGGTGAGAGAGGGGTGTACCTTTTGTATGTTACAGTAAAATTCATCAAGTGCAGTTTGTGTTATCTTTTCCAAGGTCTTCAGCAAATCCTACTGGGGCACAGGCTTTCATGATTGCAGTTGGGGTTTTCCGTTTTCTTAGTAGTCCAACTTGTACTTGAGTCACCAGATGTAAATTAGACATTTCTCTCTTCAGTTCCCAGTATGCCTGCTGTATATTATCACTTGAAATGCTTAGTCTTTGAAGATCTCTGCTCTTCAGATTGTCTTCCTGAGACAGATGCATCTGTCTGGATTTTTGCAGCTCTATCTTGAGATCATTACATTCTTTCCTCATAGGTTCCAGCTCTTGTTCCAAACCAGGGATCTTCAAGTCACAGCTCAACTTTTCCACCTCCCAGCTGGATGAGCAGGATTTAAATTTCTCATTGCCTGCTGAGTTTCCACTTCTGTCCTTAGCTGGAGTTCTATTCTTTAGATTGTAGCTATTTATTCAATACTTTCAAAGATTCAGAGTTGTCTTTATTCATTTCATCCAATTTACTCTTCAAATTATCGCTATCAATGCAGACCTCTCGATATGCATGATAAGCCTTACTTACTGTTAGAGATTCCCCCTTACAAGGTTTGCAATGATTAACAAGTCATAAAGCCATGACTCAATTCCCCCATGACATAAATTGAAGAAAGGCAGCCTCCCGCCATAACCAACATGACTGATTGAGAAAGCCATAGCCTACGTGCTTGGAGGCAGCCCATCTCCTCCCAAGAATGAACAAAGGAGCCATATAGCAGTGGGAGTGGAGCAGATAAAGACCTTCACCCCTTCCAAGTTCAGACACCACCAACCCCTCCCACATTCCAAGAATACCCCACCTCCTAGCCCACTATGCCCTAGCCATACAAGGGAAGAATTTGCTTTTACAACCCCTTATTGGCCCCAGGCTGTATTCAGTCTCTAACCTCCTCCCCATGGACTAACGTTTCCCTGCCTATTAAAGTACTGTATAAAGTCATATCCACCACCTTCCATGGGTGGGCTGAAGTCTAATCTTCAGACCCCTTCCACTGGGAGAACTCCTCAATAAATTTCCTGCCTGCAATCATCAGTCTCTGCATCCCAGTGAGTGCCATTTGTCCAACACTTACTAGTTCTCATCCCACAGAACTTGTTTCTTCATCTAGTCGAGATCCTATAAGCTTTCCTTCCAAAAATCTTATTCTTTTTTTTTTTAAGAAAGAGTTCTCTTTTTCTGAATCCTTATGTCATTTTTTTTGATATACAGTGACAAGAGCAAAATGTGAAGCAACAGACTCATCTCTTGAGTATGTTGAGACTGGAGTCATTGTATCTCTCTTATGGGCTTTTTCAGATTCAGAACACAGATATCATCTTCTACCAGTTCATCCATGACAGCTTGCATGTAGTAGTCACTTAGCAAATACCCAGAAACCATACTGAAAACCATACACAGGTCAGGCACTGGAGAAATGATGAATACCCACTGTTAGTCCTTGAGAATGTGCAGGAGGCTGGTGTCCACCACTCTGATGCCCCGGGCAGTACCATCCTATCCACATGTCCATCCTGGGGCCCAGTTGCACAAGGCTGCCTCCAGGGCCACTGAGTTTCTATTCCCCAGTGTTTGGAAACAGACCAAAAACACACAAGGTTGCCAGGGGTCACCACGGGCTTCCGATTTCCTCTAAGACACAGCCACTTCCCCAGTGAAGGCAAATGCTCAGAAGCTCTGCGGGGAGATTTCCATTTCTTTTGATTCAGCTGCGCCAGGCCTGGATGCAGTCCTGCCCCTCTATAGGGGCCCAGGAGCGTCTCTCATTTTCTTTTCATGCAAATGTTTTCAAACATGAACTACTGAAGGTGCAGTTTCACATTCCCCCCACCCAACTCAAATGAAAGAAGAAAATAAGGTGAAGTCTCTTTTCCTATTTACCTTTTTGTCTGAAACGCTTTCTTAGCAAAGCTAGGAGTGTTCCACCCATCACCAGACCAGTTGTAGAAGCCACTGCTCCACCAAAGTAAGCCAGGGCTTCCTGGATAGTCAGTGGTCCTGCTGCAAAACAAACACACACACACAAACAAGAGAAATGTATTGTGCAAAGACCTGTCATTCTCCCAAGAGGGTACCAACAACTCTAAAATATGCAATCAAGCAGGGTCCTCAAAGGCCATGGCACTGCTGAACCCTGGCATGAGAGATCTGGAAATCATAAAACTACTGTAACAGAATGGGAAGTAGGGCTCTATTTTATTCCTAAGGCTCAACTATCAAATGTAAATTTCCAAAGAAGTCTGGGCAAGGACTTAATAAAAGGAATTCCATGGTAGACACAAGAAATGGAAAAGTGGGAAAATAAAATTAATCATGACTAATTTTTTGCCAATTGAAGGCATATAGTGATGTAACAAAAAGAAATTCATAACAAGGTGCTAGAAAGAATAAAACCATTTTTTTAAAGAAATGAAATAAACCTTGCAAATAGACAGAGTGTAATTAAGGAAGTTTTGTGGTAGTTTTAGAGATACGAGGTAAATAAAAGTATTATAAGATAATAAATAAGGAATCTGCATATAATAACTTCCAGTTTAAGACATGATGAAAATTCTAGACATGTTAAACACAGATTATAAGGAAATGAGAGGATTCATTTCACAAATCTGAACTCTGAAAAACGAGTGGCAACTGTCTATGCAGAATCACTGAATTTAATTCCAACGTCTTTGTATCCAAAGAATTTCTCCTTGATTCATTGTGAAACATTTAAGTTCAAGGGAAACCCAGTGACAGAAAATGAAACTACTGTCAGAAATACACAGAGAAGAAACATTAATTTTATTATTTTCCTTATCAATGTGGCTTTTGGACCCATGTAAAAAATATACCTTGGCAGGTTGGCATTATAGTAGACCAGTGTCCATTCTCTTGGCATGCTGCTCTTGCTGAGCCATTGAGTACTTGGCCCTCTGGACAATGGAAGGTGCAGGCTGATTCATAGCTGAAGTTTCCCCAGGGGTTGGAGCAGTTCATCTCTATTGGCTTAATAATGTGCAGCTCAGAGCATTTGACAGCTGCAGAATAAAGAATGCAGGAAAAACAAACATGTAAATTGAAGATAAAAGGGGTTTTGGTTTCATTTATAACGTGGCTATAATTGCCAGTAGATAATGTAGAATTTAAATGGTCTGAAAAGAATGGTACTTTCTCCATTCACACAAGTTCTTCCAACATCACACAAACTAAAATCTTCACTTGAAGAATGGTACTCAAAGAACCAGGATAGGCCTGTGGTAGACATTCAGTAAATACCTGCTCACAGATTGATAAACTTTTCTCCAAAAATACTCTTTCCAAAATTTTGCTTCTCAAAAATGTGATTATTACTACCTTTGCCAATAAGAAGCTATCTGACATGTCAGCACATGTTTATTAAAATATGTTTGTGTCCAGCATGGCTGAACTCTGTGAAAGTAAGTAAAGACCACCATTCTCTTTAAACTATTTATTGGAGAACAGCAGATTATTCTCCCCAAGTTATGGATAGGAAATTAAAACTCAGGAAATGAAATTTAATTCAAATAAACTTTGTTGAGCATTAGTAACATTTGCAAAGCAATATGCTATGCTCTGTGGGTACACAAAGATAATAGAGACATAGGTCTCAATGCTTTGTGATTAGGGTGATAGCTTTTCAGGAGGTATCACACATGGTTTATCTTTTTACTTTGGTTTCAATTATTATGAAAAATATGGGATGTTTACACTGTCACATAATTAATCAAACTGCAACTTATATTTCACAATTCATATAGCTGCTTTCATGTTGTAGCATGCTTATTGTTCTGACATGTTTTGGACAGTTACAAATGTTTCCTCCTTTCGACATTTGGACACTAGAGCATTAGCCGGTGATGTGAGAAAGCAAAGAGACAATGTGCCTGTTGCATATTACTTCTGATTGGGGTTGGTAGGAATACAGGATTGGTGTGTATTTCATGGAAGAGCTGACACTGGAAGTGGTCATTGGGGTTGGGTGGGATTTCAACATGCAGGTACAATGACAAGCTTGAGTGGCTGCAGGAAGACAGCATGAGAACTGCCTGCTTCTTTTCACAGTACCTTTACACCTTGGAGTTACTGCTGTCCATTGTCCTGAAGGTCTGCATCTGAGAGAGCTGTCTCCTGTGAGTGTGAATCCAGCTTTGCATGCAAAGTCGCAAGTGGTATTCAAACCAAAGGTGCCCAGATGATGCCGACAGGACATTGTTCCCTGCTTGGGGGTGATGAGGGCTGGGCAGTGCCTCTGTGGAGTAGGAGCTGACTTCATACCTATTGTGAGAAAATGCCTCAATTTAGAAAGCTCCCAATTAAAAGAAGCATAGCAGAGTTAAGGCTAACATGGAATAACTGCCTTCCACTCCTTTCATAATAAGGGAGTCTCCAGCAATATCTCAAGGAAGTTAAGGAAAATATTAGTTTCTGATACAGAAAAACCAGATTAGAAAAAAATGTTTGAGTGTCCTTGGAGAAATGATTCTCCTGGTCATAAGCAGAAACTGGGAGTCAATGTTAACCATATATATTTAAAAAACAAACAAACAGAAGAGCTGGTGCAGAAATATAAGCAACTCAGTAGAGAACCAAATAGAGAGGTCAGATTGCCTGCCTGCCCCTGCTTTATTAGGAGGTAATCTTGACCTGTGGCAAAAAGTCAGCAAGAGGGGTGAGGTGAGAATGATGCCAATGGCTCTGCCACTAACTTGCCATGGGGCAGGGAGATGGTGGTTGACCTCTCTGTGCCTCAATTCCTTGATTTGAAAAATTGGGCCAGTGACTTCACCCCTTATACCCACTCCTGGCAATGAAATTATGGAGACTTGTTCAATTGACTTACTAAAGCCCTTTGAGAAAAAGAGGCCAAAATATGGAATAAAACTTCTGCCTAAAAATCAACATATCATATTCACAAACATTTTAAAAAGCCCTGTCACTCCTTGTACATTTTTTAGTCAATTGTTGTGTTCCCTAGACTCCAATAGATGACCCCCTTCATAAGCAGAAGTAGTGTTTTCACAATAATAATAATATAATGTGTACATCATATATTAAGAGCTCTACAAGTGTTTATTATTGTGGAGGAGATTTCCAAAAGAAGAGTTGTACCAGAGAGTATATATTATTTTACCTGTGCAGGTTGGTGGAGGTGCTGTCCATCTTCTTGAAACTGTGCATTCAACATTCTTGGACCCATTCAGCTTCAAGCCCTTGTTACAGGAGAAATGGCAGGTGGAGCCCACACTGAATTCTCCACGAGAACCAGAACAATCCAGGCTGCCCTGCTCTGGGGCGAATAGTATTGGGCACCTGATGGCTGAAGTATCAAATCAAATGTCACAATCTTTAAGTTTATTGAAAAATTCTGTTTTGCCCAGAATTCATTCATTCGTGTATTCAACAAATATTTATTGAACACCTACTGTATGCCAGGTGTTTTGGTAAGCAGCAGGCATTCCATAACAAATAAGACAGGCCATTTACTGCAGTGGGCAGAGGTAGGAATGTTGAGCTTGCAGAAAGGAGCACAGGGAGAAGCCATGAAGAGTAGGATGTCACGGATTTAAACAGTAAGCCACAAGAATTCACACTCTCATGCTCCTTTCTCTACACTCTCTGCTTCAGAGACCGTGTAGCCTCCCACTTCTCCCACTACCCTATCTCAGCAGGTGCAATCCAGGACTTCACGGCTGCCCTTCCTCCTACCTGACCACTTTCTCTTGAATATTCTACCATCTCCTCAAATCCAACATGTCTACAACTACAATGATCATCTGTTCTCCTGAACTATTACCTCTACCTGAATCTCTGGGCAGTTTTCCTATTCCACAGTTCTTTAGCACAGGAAAGCTTAAAACATCCTGGTTTAACTTCATTGGTCCCTAGAAATTCCCTAAACTGGCCTCATGTGTTCTTGCCTCTGGTTCTTGGTTCACACTGCCCTGAATTTCTTTACATTTCTTCTTAATAAAATCCCACCCACTCTCCAGGATCCAACTCAACACAGCCTCTCTGAAGTCTCTGCAGATCAGTGTAACCTGAAGTTTTCTTCCCTTTTGGACACATTCATTTTTGTTTGAACCCACAAGCTGTCAAATTACATATCATATCTTCTCCTTTCTACTACATGAAAAGGCCTGCAAGGCTTGAGGAAAATGCCCCTTTTGGAAAGGAGTGAAGGGAACCAGAGGCTTGAGAGACCATGGTTTTAACAACCATGCTGATTGCATATATGATTTAAAACTTTAGTGGGATATTTTTAAAGAATTCTTTATTCTTTAGCCTTAAAACAGAATGTAGGAAAATAGGGATCATGATAAATGTTGATGGAACAAATGAAAGAGTTAGTGACATATAAATGGATGAGAGATGAAGTGCCAGCCCTAATGCTAACACCAGCAAATGTTCTAGACTGAGCAGGTGACTTGTGATATATCTCTTTGACAGCACATGGTAGCATTTATGTCCTAGAGACATAAAAATAAAAAATAAAAAAAATAAAAAAATAAAAAAAATAAAAAACCTAGAGAAGTTTTAGCAGAGGAAGGGACTTAAGAGATGATCTTGTCTGCTCCTCTCCTTTTGAAATTGAAAAAACTGAAGCCCCAGGGTAGGAAGTGACTTTCTCAAGGGCATATAACTGGGGTGGGGAGGTGGGGGGAAGAGCAATACAAGGCTTTGGATATTAATTCAGTGCTCATTCCAAAGCTAAAATAATAATATTTTAGTTTTTTTCATATAACATTAATAGATTTCTATCAACATATTCTTTCATCTGATCACAAGGCACTGTCATATTTAAAGTTCATTTCAGCAGTTACAGCTGCAAACTAGGGTAGAGGAAGAGAAAGTTTCTAAGTGACTGACCAGGGATTTAGAAACCCTGCCACTGGGTGGCAGTGTAGCACAGTGGTGAAAGCCAGCCCTATAGGCAGACTAGACCTGGAATCTGAGGTCCACTGCTTCCTAGCTAGGAGACATTTGCCAGCTACTTATCCTCTCAATGCTTTGGGTTCTTTGTTGTTAAAATGGAGATAATAATAACCATTTACAGGTTGTTGTAAGGATTGAATGTGATAATACATATGAAACAGTTGGTACTTATTCAGCAAGCAGTAAATATTAGCTTTGATCACTGCTCTCATTCTCACTAACTCTGACTACACTGAACAAGTTGGAACAATGGTGCCTTTTGAAACTAAAGATGAGCTGTTAATTAAACAATCAATAAACTTCTATTTTAGAGCATGCTATATGCTAGACACAGTGCTAGACACTTTGGGGAGAACCAAAGACCAATAAGATGTGGCACCTGCCATTAAGAATTCTAATTTGGGAAGCGGCTGTGGCTCAATCAGTAGGGCTCCCGTTTACCATATGGGAGGCCCCGGGTTCGGTTCCCGGGGCCTCCTGGTGAAGGCAAGCCCGCCCGCACGGCGTGGTTAGCTGACCCAGCGAGCACAAGCAGCAAGGGGGGGATAAATGAATAAATAAATAAAATCTTTAAAAAAAAAGAATTCTAACTCACAATCAGTAATGGCTTGTGCTTGAATAAATTTTGCCAGTAAATGATAATAAGCTTCAATTCAATGGATATTTGTCAGAAACCCATATTTATTCTGTCTAGTTGCTGCAGGAAATACAAAGCTGAAGAAGGCGCAGTCGTTGTCATCAAGGAGCTTATAAACCACATAGAAGTGGAGAGAAAAGTACACAAATATTTAGACTATGAGATTCTTGAGGGGTTATGATTAAATCACATACATCCCTAAATAAGCTTAGTGTCTGGGATGTAGTAGTGCTCGAGGTAGGTGAATGTAGGAATGAATGAGTAAAGAATGTAGTAGAAGAAGATTGTATAAGGGATTAAACGCCTCAGTGATGCCTCTGAGCTTCATCACTTATTAAGAGTGTGACCTTGGACAAGTTTTTCTGAGCCTCAGTTTCTTCATCTATAAAATGGAGATGATATTGCCTTCCCTCAATACTTCAGCATTGTTGTAAACATCAAATGCTATGATGACAGGAACACATTTCATAAAACTGAAATTTTTAAAGTTATTATTATAAGATTATTCAGAGAGCAAGAGAAAGAGAGTGCACGTGAGAAGCTTTTGGCCTAGATTACCATGCTTTGTGGAGAGTGTGTTTGCCTTAGCTCAGGAATACTTTCACGTGTGTCCCTGATAATTTGTCCCTTCTATAATGCTACCTGAAAAGCTCTGAGAAAGAGCTGCCATGTGGTCTTACCTTCACATGTTGGTGGGGAGCCTGTCCAGTGTCCAGATGGAATACAGTCCAAACTTTCTGATCCGGATAAAGAAAATCCCTCATCACAGAAGAATTTGCATGTGGATGTATAACTGGAATCTCCAAGAGGTTGGACACAGGTCATTGTTCCATTTGGAGGACTTAGCAGAGGTGTGCAGGTATTGGCTACGGTGGGACATGGCAGAGTCGGAGAGAAGAGATTGGTTTAGAACTCAGCAACCTGAAATCAACTTTTGGTTAGAAATGATTGCTTGTATTTCATGGCGCCTTTTCACCAGTTAGTGGTTGTGGATGTGTAAAACAGCAGCTTACAGTAAACTGACATCCTGAAATACCCACAAAGAGCTTTACAGGTGAGTTTAAAAGGGAATGAGTGATCTGTTTGGAAAGATAGCGGTGTGGTTCATTTTGTTGCCCCTGGACAAGAGAGGAAGTGGCTGCTTCCTTGATATCTTTTTCAGAAACAAACCTTACCAGAAAACAATGACAAGTGATTCAAAAAGGAAAATGGAGTAAAATGCTTTTTCCCTTTCGAAAAACTCCTTTCCTCAATCAGGTTGTTAGAAAGAATCTGGGTTCCAATTTTGGCTTTGTTACTTATTAGCAATGTGTCTCTGGACAATAACTTTAGTGAGTTTCTTTACCTATAAAAGGTGAAAAATAATCATCTTTGCCTTGCAGGGATCCTTGGCTAAATAATAATAAGTGCATTAAATTACAAATAAAATGGAATTAAAAATATAATTTTAAAAGTCGTGGACACAAAGTAGGCCTACAGTGTAAGGCTGTCTGAAAATCTAGTTTCTACCTCTTCCCACCACTCAACCTACAGTAAACAGCCACAAATGACTCTACTTGGTCACTTTTAATATATGTTAAGTTAGGTCTTCACAGTTCTTTGCCACTTTATACATATAAGATCTGGGGGCTAGGGAGTTGCTTTCCTTCAGTGTGGTTGCATGAATAAAGTTTAGGTCATTGAAATATGCCTAGGCCACTTAACCTCTCTGAGTCCCAGTTTCTCCACCTGAAAATGGGAGACTAGCATAATGTAGCCTTTGGATTTTTCAAAAGTGAAAACACTGTAAGCAGTATGTAAATGTTAATAGATATCAAGCTGTCCCTCTGCCAATTAGTGAGAACAATAAAGCCTAGGTTAAACCTTAACATAAAAAAGTGAATAATGAATGAACACATGGGTCTGAGTATTTCTTTCTCATCATTTGACCTGGTTGTGTAGCATTTGGCTTTAGAGTAGAGGCACTTGGTGATATGGCTGTACTTAGGGCCATTCTTTAGCCACAAATTTGAACTGCTTGAGGTTCTGAGACTGTTTTTTATACCTTTCCCTTCCCTTCGTTCCTATCCCTCCCCAGTTGCATTCCCCCTACTTTGACCAATTTTCTGCCAGTTGAAGTCTTCTGGCATTGGGTGTGTGTGTTTCGGGGGAAGACCACTCAAGATGCTTGAAAACTGTAAGAGCAAATGAGGGGGTCGTGTGTGGATCTTGGTGTGTAGAGTTCATTCCCAGCTCTTTACGACTTGGCCTCCTGTCAGCAGGGGTAGGTGTTGAGGGGACACTAAAAAGGGAAATTGTCTGATAACACTCTTTCAGAAATATTACAACAGCTAGTGGATTGTAAGCCTCACTTTACCTTCCTGCCCAGCCCACATGTGGGTATGTCACTTGATGGGTACCTAGCAGCAAGAGGATGAGGAGAAAGTTCAGTCGGCGTAAACAAAGACCTAAAAGCAGAAGGGAACTGGAAGGTCACAGGAAGCCGTGGTGAGTGGCAACCTCCTTGCTGTGAAACACGCACGGGCAGGACACTATGAGGCAATGAACTGTAATCTGTGCCCTGCACAGCCAGGGTTGCCAGGAAGAGCCCTGATCACCGTGGAAACGCTCCTCAGGGACTCCAAGTTCTTCCCCAAAGCTGCAAGGGCTTTGTAGTATATCCAGGCTTCCAACACAGGTGAGAAGGCCAGTCACAAGCCTTGCCCCATTCTCTCCAGACCCAGCTCTGAAGGTGCACCCAACCCCAGCCTCTGGGGTTTGCCATAGTCTTTGGTGCCTAGGGATGAGGGACACTCAGTTCTGTTGATTCCACTCATTCATTCATTCACTGTTGACCCAACTTAGCAGCTGTGTATGTGTGTGTGTATGTATGTGTATGTGTGTGTGACCTAAATAGCAAGTGGTTTCCTCTTCATAAAAAACATGTACCTGTTGCTTTTACCCAAATATTAAGAGTCTGTACAAAATGAACAGGTAAAGGCAAATGATACAGAAATATCTAGTATTTTACATATTAACTTTTTATTAAAATTGTATATGCACCATAAAAATACTCATTGCATAAGGGAAAAGTGGATGGGGAAATACTGGAAGAATGCTAACAGTGTCTGTTTTAAAGTGGGATATTTAAGAGGATACTTTTTCATTTATATATTTTATTTTTCTGTAGCTTTTATAAAAGAAAACCTTGCTTTTAAAAAGCAGTATTTGAAAATGAAAAAAACATAACTGGGCTAACCCTTTAAAAATGTGCAGTTAGCAACTTTATGTTTCATCAATGATGTTACTGAAGACTCAACTAAGAGAAAATTTATCTATTAACAATATTCTCAAAGTTTGGGCTTGCTATGTATTTTGTCTACTTTGAGTGAAAATGCTTTTGCAGATTTCCTGTTTAAAATCTGGTATTTATTTATAATTATGCTTTTCATTTATTTATTAGCTCTAATTAAGTCTATTCTCTTTAGCATTTATTTTTATATAGATGGATATGGCTTCTTAAAATTAGTAGTTAATAAGCAATTTCTGCTGCTAGTGTGCTTTGGATGCCTTGTTTCACTAAATTGTGTGGTTTTAAGATGTAAATATATGTTGAGTATTAATGTTCATTTAAAAAAATTAATGAAAATAATTATTTTATAAACTAAAATAAATAAATAAATAAAATAAAAAGCAGTATTTGCCATAATATAAATCGAGTGGAAAAAGGAACAAGGAGTATAGAAAACAACCATCTGTACTATAATTCCCAAACATAGATGATTAGCACCAATTCTATTTCAGAAGAAGTGTTACAATGTTGGCAGAATACACTGGCTTTCTGCTATCAAGTACAGTGCAGATATAAATGCTTATACTGAATCTGCAAGCTTTGTTCCTCTGAAAACCTTGTAACCTCCAGTTTATAGAGTAGTGTCTTTCTCTTTTTATCACTCTTCATTTTATCCTAAGTATATTTCCTGAATATTATCCAGATCTTGGAGGATATTTACAACCATGCATCTTTAATGTGTTTGCTCCCCATTCCATCATTATATTCCATGGTTCTTAGGAGTGAAAGTTCCATGTCAGCCTTGGGACAGCCATCCTGCAGCTTTTTCCTCTGGCCTTCTTTTAAGATACGACTTTTAGCCAAGTGAGATCAGTTCACCTGGTTCGTGATAGAAGACTTTAGGTCCTAGTAGGGATCCTGGAAAGGCGTTAGCAACGGCCACTCCCTATTGCCTATTGCCAAACATCCTGAACTTGTGTTATCTGCCTAGTCCCTGAAGGTGTTTGAGTTTGGGATCCCCGGGTTACAGGGTGAAAGGATGAGTGAGAGTTTTTATTAATATTGCAGTCCTTTTCAATGTGCTGCCCCTGGGCACATTATCACTTCCAATGTACAGCCTATAATTTATTTCCAAGATGTTGGAAAGAACACAGACTTACCCTGGCATTCTGGAGGCAGAGCACTCCAATTCCCTGTAGATAAGCATTGCAACACACTGGCCCCCACCAGGAGCAAGCCTTCGTCACAGGTGAAGCTGCAGGATGACTGGTACCTAAAGGTACCATAGGGGTGGGAGCATTTCATCTGGACCTTGTGGGGAGCCAGAAGAGCTGGGCACTGCAAAGCTAAGGGATGAAGAAGTAAGGGAGTGAGGAAATAGTTATACACAAGTACTCACTGACTTTGACCTCTTGGCCCTTTCTAGTACCAAGAACAGAGATTCCCAAATTGGGATTATTTAGCCTGGAGGAAGAGAAAAGTGCTATTTAATTACAATGGCATATGAAGGATTTTATTAGGAAAACGCAGAATCATTGTTGAACATTTTGATAGTCTATATCAATTTTTTTTAAATAGTACTTTTGGACCCAAGAGTCTTATTTCTAAGAATCTATGCTAAGTATATAATTGAGATACATATGAAAAATTAGTTCAGAGATTTTTATTAAGACATTATTTGTAAGAGCCAACAATTAAAAACAAACATAAATGCCACTCATCAGGGGCTGAAAATAAATTTTGGTGGATCCATGAAAGGAATATTAAAGGTTACTAAAATTTATATATTTCTCCTTGAAAAGATATGGAAGATTTCTCAATGAATGTTGTTAAATGAAAAAGCTGAGGTGAAGATTTTATACACACACATACACGCAAACATATCATGATCCCAATCATATAAAAATATTTGATCCTATATGGAGAGAACACATGTATTCTATATATTTTAAGTCTTTTCTTACCTTTAAAATGGGGATAATAATTGTAACTACCTTAAGGAATTAGATTAAATGAGATCATAGAAAGTAAGTGCTCAGTAAATATTAGCTGCTATTATTTGTAGTAGCAGTAGTAGCAGTAGCAGTAATATTATTAAAACTATGCATCAGCTGCAGACTTGACTGTCAGAGTAGAAGACATTAGGAAGATCTATCAAGGGAGTTATTGAGATCACACCTCTGGTGTTTAAAGAAACATCCAATTATCCTGGATGACTTAGACCTTAACCTGCCTGGAGACAAGAATGGCTTGGGCAACTCCTTAAGATCTTCTTAAGTGTGTCAAAGTGCTCTTTGTGTCTTTGTCTCTCAGATGATGTATCTCACTATACTCACTAAGTCTCATCGTCATGGGGCATGACCATCTATCACGCCACTGCCTTATTTTAAACCAGAGTAAACTTAGACACAGAGGATTCACATAAATTGTCCATAGATCCCTATAAATGGCAACATGAAATAACAAATTGCACCTCTGGAACATGATTTCTGTGTAGGGTACTCTTTAAAAAAAAAAATCCTAGTGACTTCTCTGTGCCTTAGAGCAAAATACTGAAATCATGAACTATTGAGAGACGAGGGAGAGAATGTGACTCAAGAAGCTGGGCGCCTGCCTCCCACATAGGAGGTCCCGGGTTTGGTTTCTGGTGCCTCCTAAAGAAGATGAGCAGACAACGAGTAGACAGATGAGGGAGACATCTTGGGGGGAGGGGGGAATAAAAATTAAAATTAAAAAAAGCATTAGTAAAAAAAATGGCATAAAAAATTTGAACATTTTGTAAAATCAGACCGTGGACATATGAATTTTAAAGGAATGTTAATAGCATTATTATTTTAAGTAAATTTATAAAGCATGGTAGTTTTAAAGTTGTGTTTACACACATTAATTAACAACTGTAGGTAAGATAGGTAAGGCCGATTATAGTGTCTCCATCTTATTGAAGAAGACAATGAGCCTCAGAGAGGTAAAAATGCATTGATAGGAAATGACAGAAGCAGGACTAAATGCTTTGTCCATGACTCTTCCACCATCATATACTGTTTCTCATGTGTCATCTTTCCCCCCATCTCCTTCACACCAGTCCACCTCACATGTGTCAATCAGTGCAACCCTCGCCTTGAGCATGCTGCAATGAACATGTTGGGCCAGAGACTGGTTTTGCTCATCATTTCATCCCTGGTGCAAAACTCAAAAGGCCTGGCACGTAGTAGGTTCTGATGAAAAAGTAAATGACAGTTCTAAATGAAGATGCGCATGCCATCTCCAGTGTGGAGAGGCACAGAAAGAACATTTCCATGTCATTGTACCTTGACAGATGGGGGCTGGCATTGTCCATTGTCCCAAGGCAGAACACTGAGCTGTCTCAGCTCCTCTCAGTATGAAACCTTCGGCACAATGGAAGCTGCAGTTGGTGTTGTACAGAAATCCTCTTGAGGACGGGGAGCAATCCATACTTCCATGGACTGGACTCTCAAGTGGGTCACACATGATGACTAAATGGAAAAAGTTATAATCTGAAACTGGGTAATGGAAGGACTTAGTTTTTTCTCAGAAAAGCCTCTCTGGGAGATGTCATGTTTTTCCTACTCACATTGTCAGTATGTTCAGAATCTTAAATCCCTGCGCCCCCCCCCCACCTTTTTTATAAGGGAAGCTCTGCCTGGGACACATTCCAACGTTCTCTTTACCTGGCTCACTCTCACCTGTCCTACAAGTTTCAGATCGTCCCTTAGAAGCCTTTCCTGCCTGCCCAACCTGAAAGGTAAGAACTACTCCACTGTGTCCCCAAAGCCCCATTTCTTACAATATGCTGTAATTATTCCTCATTAGACCACAGTTTTCTTGAAGGTTGGGGTAGGTCATTCATAGTTGTATCCCAGAAACTAACACTGTGTTTGATACCTAAAGGTGATCATTAAATATTTATAGACATTAGTTGTGGAATTGGATCTGGAAAGAATAGATACAGGAAAAGGTTAGACTTTTCTTTAAAGGTTAGAACAGCATAGCTTATTGTTGACCCCATATTATCTGGCTCTATAAATGATCCTGAATGGGCCTTATCTCTGGAACACAGGAGGTCATCCCAACCAGACTGTAATTGGCAAATGAGTGCAGCCCAAGGTGAGTTCCTGAGCACAATTAAGTCCCGAGTGACCTTAGTTCTGATAAAGAGACTTTCTCAGGCTCTGCCTTGAATAAATCATTTTATCTCCAGGTTGTTCCTGGGGTTTTTCAGAGTATAAAGACCAGCCTTTCTACTATACTCTGTGTGCACCCTGAGCTTTGACCTCTGTTTATTTTTGGAGAATCAAGGCATTCTAGAAACAAAGATCTTGTGCTTCTCTTTTTACTTTACAGATGAGAAAAGCAAGGTTTGGAGATGTTAAGTGACTTTCCTAAATTCTCAAAGCTAGACAAGAACAGACCTGAATTTGTACCTAGGTCTCCTGGGAATTCCCTGATCCAAACTTTAATTTCTTGCTTCCCCACTCCCTTCTCTGCCTTACAAGCTGAGGGTGTGTAAAGCAATTACACAGAATTCAGCTTCATGGTATTATGTAATTGCCTAGTAGTGCATTGCATGCTTTCTTTCAGTCTAGTGTTTCTTTGCTCCTTTATCCAAGGCTACCTCCATAGATTATGATGGAGAATCACTCTCTTTAATAGCCACTGCTTTGGCTAACTCTCAGATATTATACTAACACAGTTTGCATATGCCAGTGGGGCAGGAAGGAAGAAACAGGCAGACAATAAGGTTTATTGAGTGCTCTGCTATAGGCTAGGTATTTTATACATGTTATTTAATTATATACTTAATCTTCATAAAAATCACATTACAAATCTTAGTTCCATTTCAGAGATGAGAAAACCATGGCTCCAGAGGTTAACAACTTGTTCCAGGACTAGAGCCTAGAGGAGCTCAACCTGACCTTAAGAGCTCTTGGTCTTTCCACTGTGCCATGACTCCTTCCTGGGTGGACTGGAGGCTGCTAAAGACAAATCCTACCTTCACAGGCCGGCAAGGGAGCAGTCCACTGGCCAGGGCCAATGCAGCGGAGTGTGTCCAAGCCCCTCACTCGATAGCCAGGTTGGCACTCAAATTTACAACTAGAACCATATGCAAAAGCAGCAAGTGGGTGAACACAGTCCATGGTTCCTTTACTCGGGGCTTCCAGGAGCTGACATTGTACAACTGGAGAACACAACCAAGGACAAAGAGAAAGGTATTGAGGAAGGAGAAAAACTGCACCCAGAGCTGGAGAGTAATGGTAGAATTGTCTCTGGAAATTAAGGTGGAGCTAGGGAGCTGTAAGAATCAGGAGGTCTTAACGGCATTTGTTCAGACTTAGGCTCCAGTCAGTCCTTAGGTGGCCCAAATCTCTTAAATACAGACTCCTCTAAGCTTTATTCTTAATGCCCTCTATCCCCTATACCTCCATAAACCTGTCCCAGGAGGTCTTCTAGCATCTACTTCCAGATGTAGATGCCACCCTTTCCCCTCTCATGTGCAATTTTTACATTAGGTCATTCTGAACTGCTTGTGGGCTGCAAATTTGAGGTGAAGGGGTGATTTTAAAATTTGCTCATAGTAAAATCAGGCTTTTGTTTTTCTAGAACCCAATGCTCTTTTGCTGTCCTACATGTACCCAACCAAGTTGAGTGATAGGTAGAAGGAAAGACAAATTTTGGGAATTTGGGCCTGTTTTATCTATACTACAGAAAGGACTGGGTGCAATGGATGTTATATTTCCCCGACTACCTGGAACTCACCTTCACACACTGGGGCTGGGGCTGTCCATCCCCCTGAGGCTGTGCACTGCACCTCCTCTGACCCAACCAATGCAAATCCCTCTTCACAAGTGAAGTTACACCTGGACTGGTGCTGGAATTCCTTTGCAGAGTGAAGACAGGTCATGCTTCCTCGTTCAGGAGTCTTCAGGGGTGGGCACTGGATGGCTAAAAACAACCAGAGGTTAATGGCATGAGTCCTGGGGCTATGTCCAACATCTTGGAAACCCTAGGATTCTGAAGCAGCCAGACCTTCCCAAAGTAACAGATAGGTGATAGACTTGGTTGGTTAAATGGTACTTTCAATAGCTATGTTGATTCAGAATGATCCAAATTCCTTTATATTTTATTTACTTTTTAAAGAAGCAAGGTAAAATTATCAAATTAATAATACTAAACCTTGACTCCTCATAATTATCCTGTGTTTAGTTTACAATTAACAAAGGGAAGGGGGTCCCTTTTTAATGTCTTTGCCAAAGAATCAAGAATTAAACAGTGCGAATATTCTCACTGTCCTGATTCTGTGATAATCAGGGTGGGCTAAACATTCGCTATATTAGAAACCATGCATGTGTCCCCAGACCTCATTTTCCTCCCTAGGTCTGGTTTTTAGAATGCTGGTGATAAACTAAGCCTGATTTATTATATGACCATCCTGTATGGGAAAAGACTGTAACTCTAGGTATCTCTGGTCAACCTTAAGAGATATAGCAGGGGACTATATCTGGTTGGCGTCCATCTCCCATATGGAGGGACCTGGGTTCAATCCCCGGGACCTCCTGGTAAAAATTTTAAAAATATATAGAAGGTGCGTGGGCCGCCAAGCCCGGTGCGCGGGTGCACCACCAGTTCCTGCGAGCCACACAGCAAGATGATGACATAATAGGAGAGTGACACAAGGGAGAGGCAAGATGAGACGCACCGAAAAACCAGCAACTAAGGTGGCACGGGCAGGATGCCTCTCTCCTACATCAGAGATTCCAAGGATTGAATCCCAGTGAAGACAGGAGGAGAAGGATGAGAAGAGAGGGCAGAAAATGGACACAGAGTTGCCCAGCGATTGGACACAGAAACAGCAAAAACGGGGGGGGGGGGGGGGGGA
>JAKSZT010054304.1:8456147-8481147 GCA_026826555.1 Tolypeutes matacus
AATTTTCCATTTAATGTGCATCCTCATTATTTCTCTTTTTTTAATGAAGAAAGCTTATTTCCTCCACCTACCCCCAGTTCTAGTTCTCACTAATGATGGAAAGAAAACGGTCTACATACCTATACATTGTGGGGGCTTATTTGTCCAAATTCCAGAAGCCAAACATTCCACCTTGCTGGGTCCATTCAATTCATATCCTTCAGCACAGCGGAAGCTACATTGTGAGTTGAAAGAGAAATTTCCAAGAGGGTGGCTGCAGTTCATGAGCATGTGTTGAGGGAGAAGGTTGAATTCTCCACACTCTCTGACTGTAGGGGACATAAATATTGATTTTTTTTTCATTGTGAACTTAAAGATAATGTCAGATTTGCTGAAAGCTGGTTCTATTTGTGTCACCCTCTTAACACCATCTTTCTAGTCCCTAAACCAATCCTTCCATATTTATTTGGTCCCTTTGTATTGGCTACATTTTGAGAAATAATCATTTTTTCACTGGTCTGTATTTTAGACAAGTAATTTAGCCTGGAATGGTTCTATTTGTTTTTGTTTCCTTTAAATTTCCCTTTTTCCTTTGGGAGATTTTATGAGCAAATTGTCTCTCCAAGAATATATTTTTTTTTATCCAGAGTGTGTGTCTAGGCCCAATCTAAGATGACAGAGGGGGCCTAGGACTAGCCTTTGCCCATTAGATGGTCTCCAACATCATTTACTTCCTGGCATCATCTCTAAGACAAGACCAATATCTGAAATAATATCAGCCTCACCATATTCACATTCTGGTCCATAGAACCCAGGGTAACAGGAGCAGGTATAGTTCCCGATGGTTTCAATGCACTCTCCTTGCTTGCTGCAGGACATTTCCTGGCAGGAGGCTGAATTGATACAGAAGGGTCAGAATCACGGGCACGTACAGGAAATGTGAAGAAAAACTGGAGTCTTGTTCTAAGCCATGGACTTAGACCCCAAACAATAAAGAACCACAGTTTCTAGGGAGGGTCATTCTCTTCCCATTAAAGCCATTGGAGGAGCCTATTAGAGCATCACATGCTCCCATTTGTCTGTTGCATTTAGGGTTTTCTAAGGAGGACAGAGAGACAAATGGAGCCATCAGTAGATGTGTGAGCAGAGAAACTCTACTATAAGGTAAAAATAGACTTTTTAATCAAGAGTATTCATACAGTTGGATTACTATGGAGTCCCATGACAGCTATTATAGCATGGAAAGTACAAACCAGACTTGGGTGTTGCACAGATCTGATCTGAATCCTGGCTCTGCTGACTGCTAGTTTGTGTGACCTTAGGCAAATTACTTCTCTGAGCCCAATTTGCCCAATTTTAGGGCAAACAATCCTTCTACCTTTTGTTTGTTTCAAATTGGTGTCCAGAAACATATAGTGGAGAAGCAGAAGAGTCAAATGAGATGTTTAAGTCCTACTCATATTAAAGGATAAATAATTTAATGAGGGGATGGTTCAGGGATCTCAATATGCCAGGCTTAGATTGGAAAACCAACCTGAAAGGACTTTTTTTTACTAAGTCTGTGCCACTTGGGTGATGGAAGAGAAAAGGGCCAGAGTTTCTTTCCCATAAGAGAGCCTTTGGGCATGTATGCACAGACAGGTTCTTAATGGAGGGTTAGTATTGGAATTCATGGCATGAAAGACCTGAAGATGTTTTTATTGATGGGGTCATATCTGGAGGTCTATAAGCTAAACTGTTTTCTGGTGGTCCATTTCCTCTGCACTGAGCTCTGGTCACTTGTTGGTCCTCTTTGGGTTATATTACCAGAAGAAATCCATATGTTACAGAGAGGGTTGTGCTAGATGATTTCCAGTCCCCTCTATAAGCCATGCAAGCTTCTGCAGGAGGAACAATTCCATGACAGCCAGTGAGTTTGGTGAAGCTGTGCTAAGGTCCTGGAAAGGGATCCAAAAAGCAGGAGTGAGCAGCCACTAGTAGAGTGAGGCTTGGTCCACATCCTCCATTCATTTCACTTTGTCCCCTGACCTTGACCCTACCAATGCCTTACATTAGCAATACCTACCTGCCCTATGCTTTTGGTGCACACAAATTTTGTTCTTATTGTAGCTTCCACAGGATCACAGAATGGAAGGAATGAAAAAACAACCAATATTCTGTATTTTATCCCACCTCCACCTTCCAGGCAGGTTGGCAACTTGTCTATTTGTCTATTCCTTTATCTCTTCAGGGTAATGATGCCAGGCTTTTCAGCATAATGGTGATTCAATGAGTAAATCTTTTTTTTTTTTTTTTTTGATAACTTGTTCTGAGGTCTGAAAATCCTCACATTTAGAGAATTGTTCTAACAATCTAACTTTGTAGCTCCTTGTTTCAGTATATACATCTAATTCTCTTCTATCTCCCAGAGAAACTGGATGGTTCGCTACATCTTTACCTCTTGGATGGAAAACTATCAATCATTGGCAGTGGCTGCCTGGAATGTTGTGTTAGTAGATATGGAACCCACCTGTGTTCCGGTGAAATTGTGCCAATTAGTGATTCATGCCATGGTTGCAGAGTAGAGAACTGGCATCATTCATGCCAATAATTTTCAATCCCTTTTCTATCTTACAATCTTTGTCAAGCTTTATTGAAGAAGACTGTCTTGCAGAAAAGGATGTTGAAGGTTGTGGGGAAGAGAAGATGTGGAATAGTGGGACAGCTAGTGGCAGCCAAGATATTTTAATAGGGATAGTTCTAGGAAAGGTGGGGAGCCAACTGGGAGAGTAACAGTATGAGCTAATATCTTGGATAATGGCTATCCTGATCTCTGACTAAAAAGCTCATTAAAATGAGATCTAGGGGAAATGGATATGGCTCAAGCGATTGAGCTCCCATCTACCATATAGAAGGTCCAGGATTCGACTCCCAGGTCCTCCTGGTGAAGGGCAGGCTGGCCGGTGCCGTGAGCTGGCCTGAGTAAGGAGCTGGCCCATGTGGAGTGCTGGTCTGCGCAGGAGTGCTGTCCCGCACAGAGAACTGGTGCAGCAAGATAATGCAACAGAAAGAGACACAGAGGAGAGACAATGGGAGACGCAGCAGACCAGGGAGCTGGGGGTGGCGTGGGAGATTCGGCGCCTGTCTCTCACCCTGGGGAGGGGGAAGGGTCCCAGGGTCGGTTCCCGGTGCCACCTGGGGAGAAGACAGCAGACACAGAAGAACACACAGAGAACAGACAGCAAGTGCAAGGCAACGGGGGGTGGGGGGGTGAGGGTGGGCAGAAATAAATAGAAAAAAAATAAAATCTTAAAAAAAAAAGAGATCGGAACATATGGCAATGCATTCATGGATACGTTTTCCCTCAGCTAGGGGGCTTGGATGAGGAGCAGGAGAATGCAGAGGGAGTATACTATGCTGTGCATTGTGGATATCCTGTGTATTATGTTCAGTACTGTGTGTTCTTGAGGGCTTCAGAGGGTAGATATTTATAATCTAAAGGATTTAGAACATATATAGTAGAGCATGGCATCTTTAAGAAGAGTCTTCAGAGTGCTCAGGACTCTTGCTCAGGCAGCTCTCCCCAGTCACAGTGCCTGTGTGCTGTTTAGGGCAGCAGGCCTCCCTCTAGGTGGAAAGCCATGTCAGAAAGGTGGAATCAGCTCTGGCACTGTGCCCGTGACCACAGGAAGATCAAGCTTTCAGGCATGTCTGCTTACTCCGGAACTGGGGTGGGGTTGGGGGAAGTTGAGAATCAAATACACTTACAGGACCTCACCTTTAGTTACTGCCTCCCCATTCCCTCTTACTCCCGACCCCAAGTCCAATGGACCTGAAGATATGTTGTTGTTAAAGGGAATCTGTAAAGCATTTGCAACCCTTAGTTATGTTCTCAAATTGTCTCAGGTGAATATAGAACAAAGAATGTGGTAGCACATGTAGCTAAAAACACTGACTTTAGGGGAGTTTGAATCTGGCTCCCCCACCAACTAGCTTTCCAGTCCTAACTTTGTTTCTGTCTTGGGAGACGCTTCCTTTCCATTAGTTATAAAATGAGAAGGGTGGGCTGGCTGATATTAAAATGTTCTTCTAGATTCCAAAGCCCAGTTTTCTCTAATCCTGGTCTCATATTCTTCATAATGCTCATAAATGTGGACTGATGAACAGTTTACCCCTTGCTGTCATCTCCCTGACTTTGTGACTCCATGTTATTGACCCAGTCATGTTAACCATCCAGGGAAGTCTGTTTTTTTTTTTTTTTTAACTAACAAAACTCAGACAGATAGAGAAAACCTTACTGGTATAGCACAGCGCCCGCTTTTTTTTCTGGCAGGGCTCATCGTTCCACTTGCCGGATGCCACCAAGCTCTTGATGTAGATCTCCACGCAGTCCTGGTTGTTCCTCTTGTTGTTGGGCTCGTTGTCAGCCCAGTTCTCAGCCTCCTTGGTGAGAGTCTTTTTGGTTCCCACCCAGGTCCAAATGTTATTGATCTTCCGGATCCCGATCCAGTAATAAGAGTGGTAGTAGGGTATGACATCATTGAGATGAGCAATTTCTCTTTTATTCTGGATGGCTACTAAATCCGTGTAGAACTTCTGGCAGAACATCCGGGAAACATTCCATGAGTATGAGTTTATGCTGTAATTATAGGTCCACCCTGCCACTTCTTTCTGATTCAATAATTCTAGAATAAGGAAAATGAGCACCAGGTTAGCATCCCTAACTGGAAGGAAACTCAGATCATATGTACACGTCTATGTAGTCAGATGAGTTTCTGGCCAGAAGACAAATACCCAAAACATGACTATTTTATGTCCAATCTAGTTGTTTTAAGGAAAAAGAATGGATTCTACTATTCTGTCATTCATTTAGGTATACATGAAGTCAGAATAGGAAAATGTCCTCTTCTGAGGATGCTTGGTATTAAAGATTTAGAATCATAAGATACCAAAGTTGGAAGGAAACTTAGGGGTCATTGAATCTACTCCCCTCCCATTTTTAAAAAGGAAGTACTGGGGATTGAGCCCAGGACCTCACACATGGGAAGGAGGCGCTCAAACCACTGAGCTATACCCACTCCCGCTACTCCCCCTCTTTTACAAATGAAGGAGGCACCTTAAGTCATTTGCCTAAGCCCAAGTTAAATGATATATAAAATATCTGATTGGCTGCTTGGAATCTACAGGCTGTACCTCTTATCAAGGAAAATAAGATGCTTTATGACTGGAGCCCACCTGCTGGCCAAGCCTTGTCACCTGCCATATTTATTCTCTCAGCAAAAGCAGAACTCCTACTTAACCTGCACATGTTCTTCCTGCTATTCTGGCTGCCCTCCCCATTTGTGCCTGGTAAAATTTTACTCCTCCTCCTTTCCATGGCTTCTCCATATTCCTGCCTCCTTCCATTTCAGCTTGTACCTGCCTCCACCTGCCTATTGTCGTGTATTGTTGTGTCTGTTTTTATGATATTGTCCATTTCTGCTAGACTGTGAGTCACTAAAGGTGGGCTCTTTTTATCTCTAGATCCTTAGCACCAAGCACAGAGCTTGACAGTTAATAGGTGTTCAGTAAATACTTGTTTAACGTGAAACACAGCTAGTTGTGGCAAAGCCAGAGTTAGAAACCTGATCTCCTGGTTTGCAATCTTACACTCATTCCGCTCCTTTTATCCGTTTCTCCTTGATAAATTACTCTACTTCCATGTCTGCTTACTCACTTGGTAATGGCACAAAACAGCTCTTCTTTACAAATATTTGTGATATCAAATGATCAAATGAAATAAAGTGCCCTTAATTTATGTAACAGGCACAGAGATGAAAAGTGTTGTTATTGTAGCCAGTGCCAGCTCACCGGGGGCAGAAGAGGCCATTCCCAAGTGAAGAGGTGTACAATGCAAGCAATCAGGCCTGGAAATGGCTCCCTTTCCTGTTTATAAAACCTCATTCCTATTCAGCTCTCTCCTTTGCTGCCCCCGTGAAGGTTGGTAATGTTTGTCCCTCCCTCACAGACACCTCTACAGCATTGTTTTGCCTTAAGACTTTACACCACAAATTGTGATAGACAGGGCTGCATTGGGATGTTCATGGGCTCCAGGCACTTTTGCCTTTGTGAGCCCTTCTTTTCTACAAAGGAAATATTAAAAATTGTATTTTACAGCAGCATTGGTATGAAGATAAATATATTATATTAAAATAGTTTCTTCTACCTAAACGAAAATGATTTTTAAAGAATTTAAAACATTTTTGTGGGCCCCTAAAAGTATTGTGGGCTCTAGACACTGTCCTCACTGGGCCTAATGGACAGGTTGTCCCTGAGTATATCTGTCTGAGCTCTTCCTGAAGCCTTTTCCATGAATAGAATGGCAATAGGAACACTTTTTCTCCCAGGAATCTTGGCTTGGACGGTTTTCTCCTGCCTTAACACCTTGTTACTATCCTTAATTTCTCTCACTTGGCTCTGGCCTCTACCCTAATACTCGGGGCCAGGCACAAACATGAAGCTTACCAGAGATGACAGCACTGAAGCAAAGGAGCTGGGTAACTCTGAAGACTGCTCTCTGAAATTTCCAGTACCAGCTCACTTTTAGGCAAAGGGCCTGAAACAAGAACAGGAACTTTTGTTTAGTATCCATGTGCAACCAACACGGCCAGAAACATTCCAGTTCATAATTATTATATTGAGTCGGAATTCTGCCTATTTCCATTGAGGGGGTGGGGTATAAGCTCTCTGTTCCCTTCCTGTTTTTCATGCTCTGCTTCTGCCTCCTACCCTACATGGGCACCGTACCAAGGCTGAGGAGAGAATGCATCCCTTCATTTGTTCAACAGGTATTTATTAAATAACTAATTTGTGTCACTAATGTTTTTTTTTTTTTAAGATGCATTTTTTCAATATACAGGTATGAAAAAGACTAAACACATGAATATGGTGTTAGTTATCCAATAATCTCCCTTTAAGAACTGTCATGCCATTTTCAAGAAAAATAGGCAATTACATGAGAACTCCTTGGTCCACACATATAATACATTGACCTATATGTTGGTGAGCAGAGCATCAGCTAATTGTGCTATACTATGCCATCTCTTCTGTATTATTGAGCTATGTCTTGTCTTCTTGCTTTGCCATTTCAGCATAGACCTGAAATATTATTCAATGTTTAATATATGTATGTATGTTTGTATATATACATTTATATAATACACAATAGACATATACACACATAATACATACATATACATAAAAATGTGTGTATATTTTTAAAAATTTGTTCTCCATAAACTTGCTCCCCTTGAATTTGTAGCAAATATTATTTCTCGTGAGCTTCCTATATTGGGGTTTCACCCAATCTAATAACATTGAAAACATATTTTATAGACAAACAAGTTCTGGAAGTGATCATCTTGTTCAATTCTCTCACGTTGCTCATGAAAATACTGGGACTTGGAGGGTCTCAATGACATATCCAAAACCACACAGTTAGTGACAAAGCCTGACTTTGAAACTAGAGTTCTTTCCACTCTACTTTTTTTGTCTTTATAAACCTCTAGGCTTCCAAATCCCTGCTGGATTGCTGTTGTGGATGATAGAGTATGTGACATGACCAAGCCTAGCTGGGCATTGGTACCTCTCCAAAACTACCCAACTAACCACCAATGTGAAAATACTGCATTTGCTATGCAATCCCAGCTTCACTCCTCTTTCATCCAGATTGCTACCTCATACCACTCCTATATAGAAATTCTGAATTGCCAAGGACCATGCTCCAGTGATGGATATACAGAAATGGAATGTAGGGGATTAGGGGTGGTGTGTGAGTGTGTGTGTGTTTGTGCATGCACATATACCACTTACTAATGGGCCAACCGGATAGTGCAGTCAGCACAGTTCAAAGCAGTGCAAGTCTCACAGGTAGTGGGGTTATCTTTGTATGAGAAGCCTGGCACTTTTCCCCTCTAGGGGTTTCTAAACACTGGATTCTAAAAGTAGCTATATTTTGTGTTCTTATAAGCTGGGACACTACAGGAGGCCACTGAGCTATCATAATGTTATGATTTATGATGTATTTATTTGCACAAAAAGTATAGTGATAACCCCTTCTAGGGACCTCCAAGGAGTGCTCTTCAGATGGTGTAGCACTGCAGCTGTTATTATTATCACATCTCAATTCAGTACCTAAAAAGTGCCATGCCAAGTGCTATTGCAGAAATCTTTGAATCAGGATATGTGTGACTTCCCAAGGGTACACAAGCAAGGGGAGTTTTAAGTAATTCTATTTTCAGATTCTTAACTGAATGTATTCTTTCCTAAAACCAGTCTGCCTGAGAATATACCTACACTGGGATGAATAATGTCTCCCTGTCTTAGTTTGCTAGGGCTGCAGAAACAAAGTACTACAAACTGGGAGACTTAAAACAGGAGAAGTTTATTCTCTCACAGTTCTGGAGGCCAGCCACTGGGCCATGCTTTCTCTGAAGTCTGCCTTCCTCCTGGCCTTTGATGGTAGCTTTCTGGCAATCCATAGCTTCAAACTTCTCTGCCTCAGCCATCATGCGGTGTTGGTGTTCTCCTCTTTGTCTGTCTGTCTGAGTCCAATTCTCCCCCTCTTATAAAGATATCAGTCATATTGGACTAGGGCCCACCCTAATTCAGTTTGACCTCATCCTAAACACTAACATCTTCAAAGACCCTATTTCCAAATAAGGTCACATTTAGAGGACCAGGGGTTAGGAATTGAATATGTCCTTTTAGGGGAAAAAATTCAACGCCCCCCCCCCAAGTCATGTCCATCTGGAATATCAGAAGGTGACCCTATTTGGAAACAGAGTCTTTGCAAATATAATTAATTAAAATTATGATGAGGTCATTCTGGATTACGGTGGGCCGTACATCCTATACAACTGGTGCCCATACAAGAAAAAGGAAATTTAGACGCAGAGAAAACAGCCATGTGAAGGTGGAGACAGAGATTGGAGTCATGCTGCCCACAAGGCAAGGAATTCCTGGGTCTACCAGATGTCTGAATCCACAGGAAGGACCCTCCCCTACAGTCTTCAGAGTGAACCTGGCCTGTCAACATTTTGATTTCAGACTTAGAGCCTCCCAAACCATGAGAGGACACATTTCTGTTATATTAATCCACCCAGTTCGTGGTACTTTATGGAAGCCCTAAGAAACTAACAACTGCCTTCTCTCACTTTATAAAAGAAATAATACCTCTTACTAATATAACTCTTTTATGGGCCTTGACTTGGATGTAAAACCATTGGTGTGCCAAAGAAAGACCATTCAAAATATTGACATAGGTATGGAGAAATCAAATGCCTTGAATGATAGTGTGGCAAATCCCCTTTCAAGTCAGGTGGTTTCCATTTCTCTCCTTTTTCTCAATATTGAGGGATACCTAATTAAGTTGTCAACTGCTAAACCATTGACTAAATTTTGATGATAATTACTATGTGATTTGGAGCACGTAACTCGGGAGAAGTTCAAAGAATCGGGGGGCACTGCCATAATAAAACTTCATTCCCATTTACTTATTCATGTGAACCAAGTTTCTCAATATTTAAATAATTGAAAATGAAATGCAGGAATGGAATTGATGCTAAATCTGTCTAATTTTATAAATAAATAATATTCATCCACATATACTTGAACAAATAGGGGGAAAGCCCCTCTTCTAATTCAGAAATGCATCTTTAATAGCACTTTAAATATAAAAGTTTAAGTTACTAATCAAAATTTGTAATTTCCTTATGTTATTTTTTTAGTTGTGTACTAAAGTAATTTTAATGTTAACTCAATCAAGAATAAAATTTTTTTAACACTTAGAGACATATGGGTTCAGAACATTAAAATCTTCTCAAGGAAGTTGAATACAGACTTGCAATGTGACCTGGCAATAGCCTTACTAGAAATACACTTAGAAGGACTGAGAGTAGTATCATGAACAGACATCTCCATATCAATGTTCATAGCAGCATTATTCACAATTGCCAAAGATAGAAACAATCCAGGTGTCCTTCAACTTATGAATGGATAAACAAATTGTGGTGTATATACTTAATGGAATATTATGCAGCTGTAAGAAGAAATGAAGTCATGAAGCATTTGACAACATGGATGAACCTGGAGGACATTATGCTGAGTGAAGCAAGCCAGACACAAAAGGACAATTACTATATGATTGGACTATTATGAACAAAATATATTACATAAACTAATGGAATTAATAATTAGAATATAGGTCACCAGAAATAGAATGAGGATAGAGAATGGCAAGCTGAGGGTTAATCTGTGCAGAATTGGTAAAAAGGTTGTTTATAAATCTTTGGAAATGAATAGAAATGGTGAAAGCACATCGTAGTATTTGGAACTAGCAGAGCTATTATACGGGTATGCCAATATTTGAAAGGAAAATCTAAAGACGTGTATATTACTAGAAGGAAAGCTAAAAAATGTAACATGGGACTGAATAACATAGTGAAACATCATGTGAAATATGAATATGGGTGATATTGCATATGTAAGACTGTTTTTACAAAATATAAATACAAATGAACCGGAGAGATGGAAACAGATTAGTAGCTATGTATGACATGGGAAGCCAAGAAAGATTGAAAAGTGATGAGTTTTTTTGTTTCTTTGTTTTTATTTTTTTTTTATTGGAATAATGAAAATGCTCTAATAATGATTGAAGTGACAAATGCACAACTATATGATTATACCAAATACCATTGATTATACACTTTGAATGGATTTATGCTTTATTAATATGTATCAATAAATTTGATTTGTTAAAAAAATCTTTTAAATTTTGATTTATTACTTTTTCATTTTTGCAAAGAGGTATGATAGGGAAATTAAGAAAAGACGTTCAAACTTAAAAATATGCTATAATAAGTTAAGCTTCTGTAGGGGAAGTCGAATGAAAAGAAATATTTAAGAAGAGAAAACGAATAATATAAAAGTTCCTGTTACTGAAGAAGAGCTTATTTATGGATTTTTTTAAAAGCGATGAGTGTTATCAGATCACTATGCTATTTAATTCCATTGGATACACTTGAAAACGTGATATAACAGTTTTATTTTAAAACGCCAATATTTACAATATACCTGAAACTCCATCCTGTATTATATTTAGAATTTCTGATGAAAAATTTTAGCTCTCAACTTAGAAAGGTGTAGGAAGTTACACAGTTTTCCGGAATTTTTTTGGAGGTATGAGAGTAAAACATCACTGCTGTAGAGCACAATCATGAAGACTTCACGAAGGGGACCACAGTGTTTGCCTTTGAAACTGTGCTGGGCTTCTCTCAAGTAGACTGGAGGAGGAGAATAGCACGTTTAATCTGGTGGCACCTCAGGAAGTGGTTTTTTTCCTGTGCAGAGCATAGCTAGAGATTTCTCTGAGACCACTGTGACCAGCTCAGGGGGTGTGGGGGGAGGGAGACAAGGTGGGGCTCCTGATCCCCCCTACTTCCACGTCCCAGCCCACTATCCCCAATTGTAGCTCTATCACTTTTCAACTTTAAAAAATTTAAACTTTTAAATAAGATTTTATTTGAACACGATTTCCTCAGCAAACTCTCTACCACACCAAACAAAAGAGAGAGAGAGAGATAAGGCAAATGAGCAGGAAATGATGTTTTAAGATTTTAGAGGACTGGTTGGAGGCTTCTGATCAAAGTACAATATCTAAGAAATGAAAATGCAAGTCAGTGATCATCCCTTGCTTTAATCTGACCATATCTTCCTTTCTTTTATTTTTTCACCACCAAATACCAAGAATCACCTACCTGATAATTTCAGATTTCAGAGTAGGAGGAGACCATAAAGATTACTGCCACAATTTAGCTTTTTTTCAGGCATTCTGCAGCAGGTCTTTTGGACCATTATGCTCAAGATGGGATAACCAGCACTGCCTGTCACTGAGACTCAATGAGTTTAAATGATCTGCCCAAGTTTGCACACCTGGATGAATATAGGGTTACGACAGTAATTTTTATCCTAGTAGAACTCATGGAACATCTTTGAAAGGTTGATAAAAACCACGGTCAGGATCATTTTTTAAAAAGGCACACTTGGAATCTTTTAAAACAATTTCAGAAGGTTTACCTGTCTGTCCATGTCAATGGACCCCAAGTTCCAGTTTCTGAGTTAATGTCAAGGCTAGCCAACAAGAGTTTTGTATACAGGTTCTGGGGTGTGGGTGGGGCTAGAGAGGTAGGCAGGACTTAAAAATCTTCTCTTGATCAATAATTTTCCTTTGAAACTTCTTTTTGGTTGCACAGACCTTCTCACATCTGCTCTTGCTCTATGGTATAGTCTTCTGGACGGTGCTAGATCTGGGTTCCTGAAGAATTAAGGACTCTGTAATTGTGTTGCTACGCAGGTTAAGTGTTGAAAAGAGAGGAAATGCTTTTCTAGGAGAAGTGGTCACATGCTCCACTAAACTTCACTTTAATGTTCTCTGGCAGCCCATTCCAAGTTGGAAGTCTCTGGGAAAGAGCCTGAGACTGTGTCATTAGAATAACATCCTGTGCCTATGTAAACCTTCATTAAGACCCTCCACAATGCCATGCCCTTTGACTTAACATTTCCAAAGAACTGAAAGTGATTGTGGGGTGAAGAATGGGGCAGACAGAAAGTGGAAGGAGCAAGTGTTTTTCCCTTGACCTCACTTTTCATAGGAGACCAGTAGAGATCCATGGCTGCCAGAACTCTAGGTGGCTTTCAAAGTTGGCAAGAATGGTATCATAAAAAGGAGATCCTAGACCAGAGCTTTACAGTTTTAGAGAGGCAGAATCAATTAATACCCCTCCCTTGACTCTTTGTCCTTCTGCCAACCTACTGCCCAATTTCTCTCCTTCTTCGACAGCTTAGCTGTCTTCACTTCCCTGCCTCCCCTTTACTCTCCAGCCCACTGTCCCACCATCCTACAAAGTTGCTCTTGCTAACTTCACCACTGATACCCTAATTACAAAGCCCAAAAATGACTTTCCACTCTCATCATCCTTGACCTTTTTGGGGCAATACATACTGCTTTATTTTGCTAAAACACTTCCTGTGGCTTTTCTTTTGATGCTTCTCTGACTTTCTAAGCAATTTTTCTGGGAGTTTTCTCTGGTCTACCTTAACCCTCAGCTTTATCTTGCAGAAGTAGGGTCCCCCTGGGTTCCTACCTCCATGGTCCTATTCACCTCTTGCTCTACTGCTTTCCTGGGCCCTCCTTATGGTCATCCATTTGCCAGTGGCCCTCAATCAGCATCTTCATCCCTGATTTCTCTCCTGAGCATGAGCCCCACACATTCAAATGCAAAGCAAACAGATGAGTATAAAACTGGAGGGAGCTGTTGGCATAGGCTTCTCAAGGGAAAAGACTATGACTTATTCAGGTTTGATACCCCAGTCCTAGTAGAGCAGATACTTTATGAATATTTTATGGCTGAATAAATAAATGAGTAAATGGTGGTGGAGGATGGCAAAGTAAGATAGAAAACATGGAAAATATGTGATAATTATAACTACATGCACTTTGGTTACGTATTGATTATATCTAAGTAAAAGTGTATTATGATTAGATAGAAGAGCATAAAAAGGCTGTGCAAAAAATATATCCTTGGCCATTCCATTTGAGTGTCAGAGAAAGAGAAGTGTGATGGCTCTTGTGCATCCCATGTGCGAGAACACAGGGGTGTACAAGAAGGGTATGAGAATAATTAGAGGAGACCTGGGGGGAATGAAAGACTGTTCCTATAGGTGATGTGTCTCAGGAAAGCATCAAGGAGCATCAAACAGTAGCATCTCTTAGAAGTGGATGTGGGGAAGAGTAGAAAGCAAATTTCAATCAATCCCTCCAGACTGGGTGTGACTCTGAAAGGCTCTAATACCAAGAGGCACTCCTATAAGAGATGTGTGTTCCGTTAACAATCAGTACAGCTGGTCTAACCCCCTCACCTACTTGCTCACAGAGGCTCTGAAGGAAGAAGGGTCCTAACCCTTCACATCAACCTGTCACCAAATCCTACTGACTTTACCTTCTAACAAGATACCTTGCCATCCTCCAAATTTCCACTTCACTGTGACAGCACTAGTTCAGTTATTATCATTTCTCTCCTGAGCTAAGGTAATCATCTTTTAATAGGTCTCTTTTCCTCCAGAACCATCCATCTACTTTTATAATGCAGCCATTTTGATAGCCCTAACACAAAACCATGATCATATTGCTTCACTGTTTAAAATCCTTCAGCTATTCCTCCTCTCTGAGAGATCTATCCAACCTTTCAAGATGATACATGCAAGACCCTTCAAGAAGTGGCCTCTTCCTGTTTGTCTGGTCTCATCTTCTGCCATCAACCCTGAATCCATATCCCCCCACTCAATTCTGCAATGCAGTTATAACAAAACAACTTGCAGTTTCCAGAAAGCACTGTATGTTCTCTATATTCTTCTTATGCCTAGAATACCCTCTATTTCTTCCATGTCTGCCTAGCTCTATAAGGTACAAAGTCTCCTAAAAGAAGCCTTCCCTACCCCCACTTCCTTCCTCCTCCATACCAAGATAGGTGCTGTCTTGTAATCCCCTCGTGTTCTTTCCATTATTTATCACAATAACTATTTATTTATTAAGTGCTTACAATGTGTTAGACACTGTATTAGGCACTGGGGTTGAACTAGTGAAAGAAAATAGACAAAATCCCTGTCCTTGTGAAATGTACAAGAAATAACAGTAAATGAAAAGCAGTACAAAAAAGAAACATGAAAATAGAAGATAGTTATAAGTGGTAGGTAGAGAATTAAAATAGGGTTATGTGATAGAGTGTGAGTGGTGGTCACATTAGACAGGAAGGGCAGGACAGACCTCTCTAAGCAGGTGACATTTAAGTTGAAAGCAGAATGACCAGAAGAAACCAGCCAGGTGAGAAGTAGGGGGAAGAGCATTAAGACAGAAGGAAGAGCCAATGCAAAGGCTTTAGTAAAGTGGAAGCAAAGTGCAGATTGTTCCTAGCGGTTAATTGAAAAGGTAGGTTGGTACCAGACATTGTGGGTCTGAAATGCCAGTTGTCAGAAGGGACCCACTGCAGGGTTTTAACAGAGAGCTAGCAGGATCAGATGCATCTAATGGTGGTGTTTTTAATGGATTAGAGGCAGGGAGGCTGATTTGCAAAAAGAGGGAACTACTGAAATAGCCCCAGTGGGGCTTAAAGAGGGCATGGCTTGGGAGGGGATCCGTGAGTATGCAAAGATGGGAGGAAGATATGAGAGTCATTGAGGAAGCAGAACCAAGCAACTTAGTGGCAATACCAAAATTTTACAAGGCATGACAACGAGATATATTAATTATTTCCCTTAATGTTGAAATAATGGGTGGTGGCAGTATAGTACAGATTTTATTAGCCCCTCCTTAAAGACAGAAATTGAAACACAGAGAGAAAAGAGTCTCTAAGACAAACAGCAAATTAGAAATAAAAGCAAGAAGAGACCCAGGACAGTAACTCTCAGAATCAAAGCATATATTCAAATTAGACTATTGTGCACCATTATTTAGGAGGAAACATTAACTTTAAAAGATAAAGCAGTATACCTAAAAGAAATAAAAAATTCTTATTGGACCATGGCTGAACTATAGCCCAACAAAAACAAGGGGTTAGTTCTAATTGACTTTATAAAATTTCTATTCTGCTCTTCAATCACAGGTGCTAGGTACCAGGAAGACAATGTAATGGATAGCATTACCTGCTCATCAGTATTAGGGTCTTCTCACTGCCACTTCTTAGGTACTGAGTCATATTTGAATTTTGTGAATTTGATTAATAAGCTTCCACTTAGTGAACACTGAGGCTGCACTTTCTAAGAGCTGGTGGCCAGCCCAGGAGATTCTGAAACGTTTATTGCATTTTGAAAAACAGGTAATGAAAAGAAATGAGGACTGGAAGTCACAGCCCTAAGATGGTTACAAGGTACAAATGGAAGAAAATTCAGACCTGTTCCTTAGCCTACTAAAGCCCTGACATAAAGCACTGGCATAATTAAACTGTAAGTAAGTTACCAATCAAGAACTCCCTCTCTGAGGTCTTTCTAATTGAAAACACCCCACCAGATAACTCTTTAACTCTTTTCCTCAGGTCCTAGAGGTTAATTGAAGCAAGCCACTCTCTGAACTTGATGCAGAACTTACACAGGCAGCTGAGGTTCCTGAATCCCCCAAGCCAAAAGTACTCAGGAGCCAAGGAAGAGGTCTTATCTTTGGAATAGTAAAAACTATTCCAGGACTAGCGTCCTTAGCACTGCATTGTAGAGTTCCAGCCCAGTTTCAGGATGCCTAAAGAGGAGCTTTTGAGCATGAAGCATAGGAGGACATAGGGTGGGGTTCCTAAGCTGGGATCCACATAGAGGTCTGGGAACCCCCTGCAGCAGTCTACAAAGACTGGTGTTTATGTGGATGTTGGCATTTTTATCTAGGAAAGAGGAGCTGTAGCTTTCATCAGAATCTCAAAAGATTCCATGAACCAATACGTTTACACTTCTGAATTAGAGGAAGAAACCAAAGAGAGGATAGAAGGAAAAGAGGAATAATTCCTCATTTATTTAATTTGATCAATTCAGGACAAATATGACATATGAAAGATAAGATAAAAGGAATCTACATTCTTACATCATTGGAATTCAAACTCAGGACAGGCTCAAACTCCTTCCTCTTATCCCTGTTCTCCCCAACAAAGAAAACCCTTATTACAAGCACCTGAGAAGTATATGAATAGTAAAGCAAAGAGGTGGGGTGAGCTGATGTAAACACGACTTTCTTCTGGAATCCCGTAGAGAGGTGTCCAACACCAGAGACCAGGTTGGTTCCTGCCTAGCCACAGACTGCAGGATTTGGGGATACAATTAGAGGTGACATAGCCATGTGTACCTGATCTAGGAAAGCCATACTGAGTTCAAGAATGCCTAGTCTTTCTTGTATTTTCCCTGGATCTCCAACTCCACTATATCCCAAGAATTTTCTCTTTTTCAAAAAAAATAATAGCTAACATTTATTGGTCTCTTACTATGTACTAGTCTCATATCTAAATGCTTTTGAGTGTAATCTTATTTAATCTTCACAATGACACTATGGAGAACTAATACACTCATTTTACAGATAGAAACTGAGTCACAAACAAGATTGAGACTTGGGCAGAAATAGAAACAATATGATAGATCAGTTCCAGCAGACTCCAAAGAAATTAGAGAAAGAAACAGGAGGTACAACACCTAGTCTCTGTAAGCCACAGTATCTTCATTTGGAAAACAGAAATAGCCCAACCTTGTAAGGTTGTTGGGAGGGTCAAAGGGTACAGCAACTTTTGACATGCTTACTCTAAAGGCATATTCAACAAAAAGCTGCATAACTATTGCTACCCCTCACATTTGGACTCTTGAACTGCCTGGTTCAGCCCCAATCCTCCTTAAGCCCACTTAATCTCATCCATTCCCATACGAAAGAGAAGTGAACTTACCATCTCTTCTGCAGTCTCTGCTGGCCTTCTGCCTTCTGCCTGACCCAGACTTCTTATAGTCTCACTGCCTCCTCCCAGCGTCAGGCTCTTTTAAAAAGCAACTTCCTATTCACGTTCCAGAAATTCACCACAGCCCTTCCCATGAGGTTAGAACATTGATAATGCAGGAACAATTTTGGCAGCTTAGAATTACCAGTCACTGAGGAAGCAAGGGGTGACTTACTTCCATGGAAGATGGTCTGGAGAAAGGGGCAAGTGTGAATCACTCCCAGCCATCTCAGTTGAGTCGTGGCACAGGGATAGTATCCACCCCCAGGATTAGGTTTCCTTTGGTTATGTAATGGATCACACTTGAAGGTTACACATTTGGAAAACTTGTTTTATGTTAATCAAAACATCCTAGTGTAAATTTTCCAGTACTCATGAAATCTCAGTGAAAATTTGTTTTCTATTCCAATAACCTTCTGAGGAAAGGAGGAAAAAGTAGTAACAACAATAACAACAACAACAAAAAAAAAAAAAAAAAAAAAAAGGAAAGGAAAAAGCCACTGAGGGTATTATTGGAGAGTGTTTTTTGAAATCACACAAAACATTGATCATTTGAAAGGAACTTCTACTTCATATGTCTGAAGAAAAGATGTAATAATGGAAGGATTGGTATCTCTATTCCCATGGACTGTGTGGTGCAGTGGTTAAAACTTGGGCTGTACTATGGAACTGCTGAGACATCCTGGTCCCACCTCGGCACATCACATCAACTCTCTGTGCCTCTGTCTTCTCACCTGTGAAATAGAATGATCCTGAATAGAACTTACTTCACAGGGTAGTTGTAGGATTTAATGGTTTAATACCTGCTGAGTGCTTGAAACAATATCCAGCATTCAACAAATATTAGCTATTATTATTGCTTTTCAGTTTTGGTGTCAGACAGCAGACCCAACTATCAAATATTTGGTATCAAGTCAGAAAACCATCGTTCCAACATATCTCCTTGGAATCTAGTTGTGTGGTAGTACATGTTATTCTTTATTCACTCTATAATTGGTACATCTTGTACATAGATACCTCAAGGAAAGATTTTAAAAATGGAATAAAATGGAAAGATCTGGAAGAAAGTCCAAAGTTAAAGGTGATTTATCTAAGGCTGCATTTGCACTTAGGAATTTGGACCGAAGAGGAAGGAATTACATAGTAGAGGTAGAAAGACTGGTGAAGAAGTTGGTGATGAAGGAATGACTGGTGGGAGGGATGAGGGAAGTTGAAGGAGAGGAAGAATGGGAACTTTGAGGCAGCATAATGCAATGAATCAGAACCCAGAACCTGGAACCAGACTGCCTAGTTGTACCATCCACCAGCTGTGTGACTTGGACAAATGACTTAACTTCTTTGTGACTCAAGTTTCCTCAGATATAATAGTAAATGAATATACTAAGTCACCAGACTCAGAGAAGTGCTAACACAGTTAAATGAATTTACGTGTAAAGTGTTTAGAACAATGTCTGGCACACTATAAGTGTTAGTTATTATTTCCATATGACTTGCTTCCATTTTCTTCAGTTTTTCTTTTTACTGCCCAGCCCCTCTTTTTGGGCATTGCCCCATTAAAAAATTTTCTCAGATGGAGATGAGGGTGGGTGCTATGTAGATTGATAGGTTCTAATTGATTATGTGCTTTAAGCTCAATGATTTTAAATTTTAGGGAGTATGAGGGAAGCAGAAAAGGACTCCTAGAAATACTAATGGAAGGAAAGGACTTTGTTTAAAAGCTGTTCAGGCTGAATATCATTCGCTCATATGCATATAATCTATGTTGGAGATTTAGGTGGTTTCTAATTATGTTGCCATTAAAATAAGATATGATTGCAATATAATTTAATTAGTAGCAATAGTTATCTGTTTCATATGTGTGTTTTCTCAAATCTCCATATTATACTATCAGTTCCCTGAGGGCAGGGACCCTTTCTTATATATTGCATCTCCCCCAGTACCTTGTAGAGGGTAAATAGATGCTCAACAAATGCTTGTTGGCTCATTGATTTGGTTGACAAGCACAATGAAAGTGCTCCCTCCCACCTTCTTCTCTGAACTTTATTTATGTTATGAACATGGTGCATTTGCATGCAGAAGAAATATTTAAGTCCCTTCAAGACTCCAGTCAGGGTGCTAACACCGGGATACAATAGTGAGCAAAAAGGAACACAGTCCTGTGCTCATGCAGCTCACAGTATAGCAGTGCATCAGATGTTAAACAAAAATCACAAAAAGAGATGCACTAAGAAAAAAACGTGGTGTGATGAAAGAGTATTCTGGGGACTTGAAACTGAGGAAAGCTCTCTGAGGGAGTCACCTCGGAGCTGAGGACGGAAATTTGATTAGCACTTATCACTGAAGTTAGGGAGAACATTCTAGGGCAGAGGAGGCTAGGAGCAGACTGGGAGCTAAGAGACCACCACCACAAGGGGCTGAAGAGCAGGAAAGAAGGCTGGAGAGGTAGGGAGGCCTAGGAACACACCAAGCCTCCTAGGCCATGTTAAAGTTATGATCTTCACGTGGGTCGAGTCAGAGGTAGTTAATTCCTCAGGAAAATTCCACCTGCATAGCTGCTTCCTCTGCTCCAGGGGTTCTTAATAAGAGGTCCATGACCTTGAATTGAAATTCAAAAAAACATTATTCTTGTGGGGATGTGTTGGTGCGGGTGTGATATGTTTATTAAACAATACACAGAGTAGTGTGGGCTTAGTAAGGGGTCTGTGGCTTTCACCTGACTGGCAAAGGGGTCCGTGGAACAAAAAATGTTAAGAACCCCTGCTCTACTCCAAGAAGACTAGGGAACTTTTTCACTAATAGGTTGTAGGATGGCATGTTACAACTTTAAAAAAAAAAAAAAAAAAAGAACATGAGATGTTTCTCTTTATTGTTAATATAATACCTTCTTGCTTCCCACGTACAAGGTCCAGGATTCAATCCCCAGCCCTGGTACCTTATATATATATATATATGGCTTCTCAGTGCAAAAAAAAAAAAGGAAATTCAGAAAAGCAGAAAGAAGGGGGAAAAAATCACCAATAAAATAATACTATCACTCAAGAGGTAGCAACTCAACATCTTGTTTTCCTTTCATATATTTTTAATGGGATTTGAATCATATTGTAATTCAGTTTTAAAATCTGCTTTGTTCATTTAATCATGTATAATAAACCTTTCTGACATTTAAAATATGTCTGCTTTAGTTACAACTAAAAAAAGCCTCCTCTCCCAAAGAAGTACATATAAGTATAGGTATAGATATAGATATGGATATAGAGATAGATACAACATAAAAATGAGAAACGAAGGATAAACTCAACCTTCCCATTGTTTAAATGTCCTCATCAAAACTTCCCAGACGTATGGCTCTTGAGCAGTTGCCCAATTTCTTTCTGGAAGATTTCTGGCCTGTTTGCCTGAAGTATCTGTCCCCTAATGGCTGACTGTCATGACCAAAGATTTCCATTTTCCCCATATAGCTTTAGAGAGATATCTTACACAAGTTTCATGAACTTCCAACTCTTCCGGCTGAAATTCTTTTTAAATTGGTCTGTGGTGTTATGCTTAAGCATTTCTTTTCTCTATCTTTCCTTTGCAGTTTTTAAGGGGAAGGAATGGCAAGGATATAAGTCAGCTTGGCAAGGTCCCAAGCGGTAAACTGAACTTTCATAAAACTGTCCACCTATATAACATTAACTAGAAATAGAATTTATGACCACTCCACATGGCAATATTTATGCCCACTTAGGCCAACGAAGGGTTTCATTTAATCATTCAACACTTTTAGGGAGGCCCCACCCTATGTTATAACCTAAGCTAGGCTCTGGAGACACAACGATGAAAAAGGCACAGTCCCCATCCTCAAGGGCCTCAAAGACTAGGAGAGACATGGGCATATAAACAGATAATTATAAAACAGTGTGGTAGAAGGCAGAATAGACATTGAGGGTGGAGGTGGGGTGGGGAATGGGAGATGGGTGGAAACGGTTCTTAGAAGAAGTGACCCTTAAACTAAGTAGAACAAGTAAGATCATTTTGTACAAGCTCAGTGGTTAAGCATGTGCACCCACAAACACCCTAAATTCAGCAGATGAATTAGGAAGTGGGTTTTCACATTAAAAGTAATTTACACATTAAAAGTAAATTTTAAAAATTAAAATTTTGACATTAAAAGTAACTAGCAAGGGGAGCGGTTGTAACTCAGTGGTTGAGTACCTTCTTCCCATGTATGAGGTCCCAGGTTCTATCCCTGGTACCTTCCCCCACCCCCCACCCCCAAAAGTAACTAGCAAAAGCTGGAAGAACTATCTTCCTCAGAGCTCCAGAAATCAGTTAGAGGGTTGCAGTAATAGGGAAAATACTGAATCAAAGAAACACAGCTTTAAAAATTGTAGGAGAAGCTTGTGGCACCCTTGTGGACTCTTTCCCTACCCCTACCCTGGCACAGTGTGGAGCTGACCTCACTTTGGGTTTCTGATCCCTTTCTGAGAAGGGAGCAGAGTAACTCCTATGCTCATATTAGGGTGCCTGTATTTTGGTGTTAATCTATTAGGTGGCAGCCTGAAGGATAGAACCAAGACACTCATTTCTGGCTTGCCTTCCCACTGGCTTCCCTTCCCAGAATTTGCTCTGAAGGAAGAAGCAGCTTGAAGAGAGCTAAAGCAGTGTAAGAAACAATCAAATTGAAGTGGTCCAGACAAAGGTTTATCAGCTTTAAGATATAAAATAGAGCACTCAGGATGGGAAGCTGTCTACTTGAAAGGAATTAGGCATTCAGGGGAATTCCTTAGGCCATAAGTGCATGCCCAGGACATGACACATGCTTACACATGCACACACACACACACACACATAGAGGACTTGGGCATTTGCCACAGAATATCTTCTTTGTAGAAAGGATAAACTCTGAAGGATAGCACCAGCCAATACAGGCAAGTTTGCAAAGATTGCGAGAGGTTTTTGTGTTGGGGTCTTTGTTTTTATTAAATCCTGGCACTCAGGGAAATCTCTGTCAATTCACTAGCTGGATATAAACTTAAAAATCAGAAAGCTCAGGGACTAAATTACAGAGTTAACATATTAAAATATTAAATTGGGGGAGCAGATGTGGCTCAAGTAGTTGAGCACCTGCTTCCCACACGGGAGGTCCTAGGTTCAGTCCCTAGTGCCTCCTAAAAACAAGTAAACAAACAACAAGCAAACAAATGAAAAAACCAACTCAGGGGAGCCAATGTGGCTCAGTGGTTGAGTGTTGGCTTCCCACATACAAGATCCCTGGCTTATTCCTCAACCCCAGTACCATAAAAAAAAAAATTTAAATTGTTTGCTCAAGCCTGAAGTTGGAAGGGTCCATTTTATATCCATGTTTATCCACTTATGGCTTGCTTGGGTCTAGAGACAAGCTCGGGACAGTTTAGAAAGCACAAGGATTAGGCATTCACCTGTGTGGAGAACACAGGTAGACTTTATTTACCTGAAGGCTTCAAGGATTTTCACAACAGTCAACCTTGCAGCTCTTAACCATTTGAAAAACCATTTGAAAGACAGCTGAATGGATACTCTCAATACAAGATTAAATAGTCTGATTTTTTATTTCTGTAAACCCATTTGGAGTCTGCTTCAATTACATGTAATGACTCATGATACAAGATTAAACAGTTTCATTTTAATAAAATTCTGTAAACCTAAAAAAAAAATAGTTTGCTCAAATGATTACAAGATAAACACAGAGAATGGAAATGATGGCCCATCAAAGAATCAAGATGAAATATCATAAACCATCAACGAGGCAGACCACACTTTCAGCATGACAGACAAAGACTTTTAAAAAATGATCTTTAATATGATCAAAGAGCTAAAGGAAAACACAGGGGGAAAATGATATAAAGAAAATTATAAATGAACAAAATGAGAATCTCAATAAAGAGATAGAAATTATAAATAGGAACCAAACAAATACTGGAGTTGAAAACCACAATGTTGAAATGAAATATTCTCTAGAGGATTTCAAGAGAAGATTGGAGCTGGCTGAAGAAAGAATCTGTGAAATCAAAGATAAGATCTTTGAAATGTTTCAGGGTGAGGAGCAGAAAGAAAAACAATGAAGAAAAGTGAGCAGAGCTTAAGAAACCTGTGGGAAATCATCAGGTGTACATATATATATATATATGTATAATGAAAGTCCCAGAGGAAAAAGAAAGAAAGAGGCAGAAGGAATATTCAAATAAATAATGCCATAAAACTTCCAAAATTTAATGAAAGACATGAATATGCACATTCAGGGAGCCCAACAAAACTCAAACAGTATAAATTCAAAGAGAACTATGCCAAGAAACATAGTAATCAAACTGTCTAATTCCAAGGACAAAAGGGAGAGTTCTAAAAGCTGCTGAGAAAGTAACAATTTATGTAAAGGTAATCCCAATAAGATTAAGTGCTGATTTCTCATCAGAAACCATGGGGGGAAGAGGACAGTGGTATGAAATATTTAAAGTCCTGGAAGAAAACACAATTGCCAACCAAGAATATTATATCTGGTGAGACATTCAGTCAAAAATAAGGGAGAGGGAGAGATTAAGATACTCCTAGAAAAACAAAAGCTGAGGAAATTTGTCACCACTAAACCTGCCCTACAAACAATGCTAAAGGAAATTCTTCATACTAAAAGGAGAGGACTTGAGACTGGATCAAAGCAGCATAAAGAAATAGAGACTTCTGGTAAAGGTAACCATATGGGTAATTATAAATACCAGTAAGTACTATTATATTGTATTGTTTGTTATGTAAATCCACTTCTTGCTTCAAACAGGTGCTACAATGCAAATTCATAAAAGTATGATAAAATGATAGTTTTGAACATACAATGTACAAAGATATAATTTGTAACAAGGACCGAAAAATGGTGGGGAGCTGGAGAAGTATATGAATAGTTTATGTATAAATTATTGAAGATAAGTTGGTGTAGCCATTTGGCAATTTGATGTAATTATGAATTCCAAAACTATAATTGGATCATACTTGTAAACTGATCTGTTAATCTAGGCATGATTAAGTTATGATTAGGGTGTTGACTGCGCCACATCAGTAGGGCATTGAGATCAGAAGAAGCTGTTACCATGGAGGCTTAAGAAAAGGAAGGAAGCCTGAACCCTCGCAGGCATCACCCGCCATCTTGCGTCAACACTTGGCAACAGACTTTGGGTGAGAGAGTACCTCTTATGTTACCTCGAGTTGGACTCTTTAGGACCTGATAACTGTAAGCTTTTACCTCAAACAAATACCCTTTATAAAAGCCAACAGATTTCTGGTACTTTGCATCAGCACCCCTTTGGCTGACTAATACAGCTGGGGAATTTATTTTTTGCCTGGAAATGTGAGACAAACATTAAAAATGTCCTAATTCAGAGAAAAAAAAGGCCAGGTTGGATGGGAATCAGGACTAGCTAATTTCTGACTTCCTATCCAGTCACAGCATCTAAGATTGTTGTTCTGAGTTTCTGTGACCTTTCCAGTTGATT